>LTAT01000004.1:111689310-111716123 GCA_003286495.1 Chlorodrepanis virens | reverse complement strand
TAATTCCATATATATATGAATCGAGGGTAATGGTGGGGATGTCTACTTTGATAGTATATTGTACTCTGTGGTCAATTTTTTTAAAATTTAAAAGCATTCTAATATTCCCAGGCAGAAAACAAGATTTATTCCTTTCTTATGGGGATCTTAGATACGAGCTATTCTTTGTCTTAAAGATGACACAGTTTTGTAAGGTTTGCATTCCTATTTTAGATTCTGTTTTCTGAGAGGTATATAAAATTACTAAACATCAATTGCATAATTGACACTGATAGCTCTGTGATGACTATCAATCTGTTTGCATCAAATTAACCTGGCTCATACTGGTCATTGCATCTGTCAAAGTGGAGTGAAACAGAGAGGGCTTTCTTTGAAGGGAGGGACAGTATTTTTTAGTGTGCACAGTGGGTAATTTTTGTGCATGCATGTTTTCATGTTTTTCTGGTTTTAAAATAATTTAATGCTGGCCCTTCAAACTGTGTAACTTGATGTTATATAAAATACTCTTACATACCTATTTGCTGCAAAAGGAACCGTTAGAAAATTACCATGTTTAAATGCCATTAGCCTTGCAGATCATGTTTACTTTAACCTCATTGCTAGAAATTATTTTCATTATTGTCTTTTCAATTTTTTTTCCCCTGCTACAAGGTACTGTATCATAAGCAAAATTAGTCTGTGTTAACAAGATCTGCTTAAAATATTCATGTTCTTCTTGTGTGTGAACTGAAAATATAAAAGGAGGATACAATCTGGAGAAAAAGTCTGAAGAGATCAAACTCTTTTCAGTTATCCAAAGGCTAGGGCTATATTTGAAAAACCTACACAAAAATTATTAAGCCTTTTGAAAGCTCTTCTGTAAGAAAATGTTATTACTTGGATGGGATCAAACACACCAATAAAATGGAAATATTTTTCCACATGGATATATAACCACATAATAAAATATGTAAGTCATATGAAGAGTGGCTGAAGGAGCTGGGGGTATTTAGCTTCAAGAAAAGGGGTCTCAGAGGGGACCTTATCACTCTGTACAACTACCTGAAAGGAGAGTGTAGCCAGGAGGGGATCAGACTCTTCTCCCAGGAAACCAGTGAAGGACGAGAGGACATAGCATCAAGCTATGCCAGAGGAGGTTCAGGTTCATCAGGACAGCCAATCCATCAGGAGGTTCAGGACATCAGGAAAGAATTCATCACTGAAAGAGTGGTCAGGCATTGGAATGAGCTGCCCAGGGAGGTGGTGAAGCACTGTCCCTGGGGAGTTCAAGAAAAAACTGGGCATTGCACTTAGTCTTGGTTTAGTTGTCCAGGTGGTGTTTAGTCAAAGGCTGGACTCAATCTCAGAGGCCTGCTGCAAGCTTAATGATTCTATGATTCTAAATACTGATAGCAGAATATTTTATATGTAAAGATACCCTTGAATCCTCAGTTCCCAAATTTATGAAAATAGAGAAAATTTTGTTTGAATAAAATACCTCAAATTAAATGACATTTGCCTATATTTAGATGCAAAAATTGGGCTAAACCCATGTAAGGGTATAGTGGATGTGTAAGTACCCTCAGTAATCTGTAGAGGTTCCATCTCTAGAGAGACAGCAACCATAGTCCTAACTAGCCCAACCAGCTTGGCCTACATCTAAATGTCTTCAGTTAGGTGACTGCAATTCTCTCCTATTTTTCAGTCCTCATATTTGCCAATGAGAGTCATGTATGTCTTGTGAGGATGCTCTGAAGTCACAGAGAAAAAACAGCTGAAATAAAGACTCTTGAGTCAGAAAAGTGTACTTTCTGTCTAACTGATATGGCTCACTGCAGCTAAGGCTGTCAGGGTGATTTTATGCCCAATGAACATTGGCTGTGGATACTGTGTGTCTCCCCCTATGTCAAACAGAAAAGTTGTTCTACTTTTGCTTTTGAATGTGACCCAACATGCCTTACTACTAGTTTAAAATTGTTCTAATGTGCTGATTGTAAGTGTTGGAGAATATTAAGCAGAAAGTGAACAAAAAGAAAAATTCTATTTAAAAACTCTTGACATCTTAATCAAGTGCTTATTTTATTATAAAGAAAGAGTGCCAGAAGTCAGACTGAAGCTGATAAAATATAAAATCATCATGTCTCATGAATAAGCTACCATTTTTTATGGCATTTGCTATGATACATTTGACTCATATATATTGGCTTTGCTACACTGAGAAAAGGTGATTCATTGCAGTAGTCAACTTCTAGTATTTGTTGAGAAAAGGGAAAAAATCTCTCTCTACTGGCTTGAGAATAATATTATACTCTACTAGTATTGTAAAATACCAGTTATTGAAGCCATACTTATTCCACTAAATTCCTATAGGATTTCACTCAACAGAGTGAAACAATATTTCTTTACTTAAAAAAAAAAAAAAAGAACAGAAATGAGAAAAACAGCAAACCCCCTGAAAAACAAATGGCTATGTATATATGGATTTTATTGAATTTGTGATTATAGTATAGCAGGTTTCTAGTTGTCACATTCTCAGATGTAGTTTCTTTTTTGCTCTAGTGCTGTTACAGTATCCATTAAAATAATATGAAAATTAGATTAAAAATATAGGGTTTTTTCATCAATGCTCTAAAGTAGGGGAATGCATTTATATGTTGTATAGACATAAAATTCAAAACTCTGCCTTTGGATTCTACATACATGTCTTTGAAAACACTTAAAGTCTATTGCGATGAAGTCATATTAGAAGTCTATTATGACAAAATTAGTTTCATGACATGAGAAAGTTTTACACAGCATTTGTCTAAATTTTGTACACCGAAGTGATGAGACCTAAACAACTTTCAAGAGGAAGTTCCGTAGCTTAGTAATTCTCTTTGATCCAAGAAGGTGTTCCAGACCTTTGGCTTAGACTTCTTCATTGCTTCCTGTGTTGCATATCTTTGTTTGATGTCCACCAGTGCTTTTGATGGTTTAAAATAGTCATCACACCTTCCTTTAGCCTTCTTCATACAAACCATCCAGGTGAATTTTTTATTAATTGTTTTCTACAGTTGTTCCCTCCTGATTACATGTGGGAAAATAAAAGAAAAAGGACACTTTAGCAGCTTTCAAATAGCATATCAGAAATGATTGTTTAAAAACTGTTTCACAAAGTAGGCACTATGTTAGCACATAGCTTATTGTCCATCTTAATCTCAAAGCTTCTGTTACTACTTCTGATTTCCGAGCACTATTCCATAGTAGATTTCAGAATACTAACAGTTTATTTATCAGATTATTTTTGCAGATGTTCTATTTTTCTAATAATTTTTAATCATCTTTAGTTTGTTTACCAAGCCAATGTGGATTTATTTTTCTAATTAAGTATTTGCATAATAATAAAACCTTTATTAAAACTGTTTCTAAATTACTACAATTCCCTATCTTATTTATATTCTTTAAATTTGAGTACATTTTTTCTACCCTGATTGCTCATTAAATACATGATTTCAATAATCATCAAAAGCAAATTGCTGAGCAATTAAAAAAAACCATTTAAATGAATAAAACTGACATGTCTAAATCACGTCTGTTTAAATCTCATGAGCTCTGGTTTAGCAGTTGCCTGATTTTATATTAAAACCAAAAGCAAAAGGTAGTCAGGCCATGCAGAAGTGACATAGAAACTTTCCTTAACTTAGTTTTGTTCATCCCTTCAAAACTAAACAGACCTTTTATTATTTCCCCCCAATATTCTGCCTTTATAAATTTATTGGAGTGATTTAGTCTTTCTGAGCCTGTCTGCATCTGTCTGTCTGTCTGTCTGTCTGTCTGTCTGTTTTTTGGGGGGAGGTGGAATAGTAGCGTATAGTTTTTTGCTATGCTGCCTTAAGAATAGTTTGACTGTTCTGTACAGACATACAAGTTGACTCTAAAAAATAAAAGTAATGCTACCATGGTTTTCTTTTGGCCAAATGATTTCTCTTTATGCCAACAACATGCAGCACTTACAACAATGTTTAAAACATTGGTATGAGAGAATGTAGTTCACATTTTCAAATATCTGTGCACAATGATACTATGTGCGCATTGTGGATCACTGATCTAATTACCTAAAGAGCAAGAAAGTTGCACAGCAGATGTGCCTTTTATATAAATTTGGTGCTTTTTAAACCTTGTAATTTGGTTAGATTCCCTCTATAGCTGATGGAGAGAGCTAGGACACTTCAGAAAGCAACTCGTCCCACCTGAAAAGGTTTTCTGAAGTAAAAAGGTGGATATTGTTGGGAATGTCCAGTGAGATGCTGCATTCACTACGGAGAAAGCCTAGATAAACAGAACAGGTCAAAACCCCCAGCTTTAAACAATCAAAACTGGGGAATATAAATCTTCTATGTGGAATTTTGTTGTTTCACAAGGAGTTCTTTTGTGTTTGCTCACAAACAGCAGATTTTGTTTGCTTTTGGGCAGGGGGAAGCTGGTTTGGGTGGGGGTTTTTTCTGTTTTTTGTTTGTTTGTTTGTTTGTTAATTTTTGTTGTTGTTGATAAATAGGTATGACCAAGAAAAACAACAAACACAGGTGAAAAAATTCAGAAACACTACCCCATACACTATCTGCCAATTTCAGATCCAATCAAACTAACTTTCCAAATTTTTAAATAAGTATTTTTTATATATGACCATCTGAGGTCAGCTGATCTCCAAGTTGTTATCACAGTGAATATACATTAAATAATATTGATAAATACATGCTATTCAACTGTAAGAGTATCCTCTTAACTTTCATAATTTGCTTTGAAAGAACCCCCTGCCAGCATTTGAAGTACAGTCATCTCCTACACTATCAAGTTGTATCAGGTTAATGAGGATGGTAACATCTCCCACTCTTTATATGTTTGGTGTGGTGAAATCCTGTAAACAAACAGCTTCTTCAGAAAAAATGGTTTGGAGTGGAAAGAAAATTTTTGAATTATACATTTTGAACCTATTTTCCAGTTTTTTAGAACTAAGTTTTTTTCCTACAAATAAATACTCACAAAATTTGGAAAATACAGACCTCTTGTGTTTACTATTAAAATCCACTGACTACATCTGTTCCATAACTCCTTGGATATTTTTTAAGATTACATTCAGCACAAGATGTTTTAAGCACAAAGCTAAATAATAAATCTACTTCTAAGTTCTTAGATATTTTTAAGCTTCCTCTATACATGAAACTCCACTGGGTAAAATGTAATAATAAACTTTCATATAATCAACTAAATAGGAAAAACTAACATCTCTTCAAAACATGTATACTGCAATCTACAATTTAGAGATGTAGATCTAGAAACAGTCACTTCCAGGTAAAAATGAAAAAGAAAGATTTAAGTATTGAATACAAATTACTATTAAAACATTAATTCAAACAATGTTATATCTGAAGTATATCAATGTCAGCTTTTGAGGTAGAGTAGATGATGCTTTGGAGTTTTGGAAAAAGAGTCACCAATACCATCAATAACAGAGAAAAAATAACTAAAAATTCAACTGAAAAAACCCCTAACCCCCCTCCCCACACCACCCCCTTCCCTCAATGAGGAACTCTTTTCTCTAAAAAGAAAAGAGTATCAAGGTTTTGCTCATCCTGCTTGGGTGATGCTCTCTGTGCTGCTCACATACCTGCTTGTGTGCCCAAATTATTGCTGTTATAATAATTTCTTTTTTCTAGCACTAGACAGTACCTCCTACAAGCTCACTTTTATTTTCAAACTTCAAAGGCAACTTGAACTTTTAAATGTTGGCCACTGATTTAAAAAAGGTGTCATATGACCTTTCACATTGTCTAAAATATCTCAGTGTCTGTGAACTTCATCAAAGATTTTGTGCTTCATTCCCAAATGGAGTAAAGCAGACATGAAAGTTATATTGCCATATGTTATACAATGGAAATTTTCTCATATGTCAATCTGGCAAACACTATGCAAATGGTAAAATTTAATGTGACATTCTTTGTGTCAAGATCTTTATGGGACAGGAAATAAAGCTACTTTCCTATTTGACTGCTTTATTTGCTAATCATTCCTTCCTCTACCTTATAGCTACATGAAGGTGTCTATGCTTAGGCAGCAGGACTTGAAAGGTTTCCATTAGAGATAAAGATATTTTAGAGAGGCTGCAGCTCCATAAGCTGCAAATCTTTATTGATTATTGGTTAGGAATATCTAAGTAACCATTGAACGCCTTTTCTTTAGTCCCTCCTCAGAAGGCTAGAAAAGTTTCCTTCTATTACAGGCATCAAATATAAATAAAACCCCCACAACTAAGGAGTTAAATAGGATTATTAGAGGTTTATTTTATTTGTCTTTTTTTTCTTTCCTCACATCCAGTTTCCTTCTCTATGTTAGTAATTTTAAAGTAGACACAGTACTGAAGGGTTGGGATTTAATATTGATAACAAAGGTGTCAGTTTTTGCCTACAGCTCTCCTTTCTCTCTAGAGACTTCTTTAAGGTAGATCTTCCTGGTCTCAGCTACCCAAAACAGTCTGGCCTTGTTCATTCCTCTCTGATGATGCTTTGCCTGCCAGACATGCTGAGGGACTTGCAGCCTCCAGAATGTAAAGGAGGCTGCTTTTGGATGACTGTATAGGTTTGGTCAGGCCCTACGGGAAACAAGTGGTTCTTTTGCAAACTTTGCAGATTATCCTGCAGATATGGTGTAACCGAAATCAGATTTTCATGCCTTAGAGTTGCTTACTATCTCTTCCACAGGATACATAAATATTACATGCACAGTGACTAACAGAAGCTATCAGATTGAATCTGGAACAGTGTTGCATTAATACAGGATTCTGTTATCCTTAAGTATCTCAAATACTATTCCAGCATCAATAGCATCCTCTAAGATAAAAGTCACTGCTCAAAGTGAATAGCAAGTGGCAGCAGAATCTGTCACGTACTGCCTATATAGCCCATGAACTTGAAGTACATTGACATTGCTTTTGATCTAGAGGTTCATTAAAGGAAGAGAACAAATCAGGGATGCTTTATTACTTCACTCTTTCTTTTGTAATGTTTTATAAATAAATGGACTCTCTCATCACATTATCCTGAGCTAACCCACCAGCAGGTATATCTTGTAGTTCTGATGCTCCTGAAGGAGGTGGCAGCATGTGTTGCTGTCTGAACCTCTGCACTGGGGAACTAACAGAAATTAAAACCTGATGCAGTGCAAACTGAGACAGTGTCTGCACATCACTTCAACCTAATGCTGAGAAAAAGCACCAGGAAAATACCCTGGTCATTATGGAGCTTGCTTCCTTCATGGTCCAAATGAGACAGTGCCATGGCAGAGATGGTGACTTTTAGTGATTTATGTATTCCTGCTTATAGCTTGTGTCAAAATGTATTGTCTCTGTTGTTTAATATTTATGTCCTAGTCACAGTATTTCATTTATATTAAGACTGCAAATACTCTAGAGAATATCCTAAATATCATGTCCTAGTGAATTTATCTGTGATTTGCAATGGTAGCGCATGCTCAAATGTCCATATCTGTTCAAATCAATTAAGAAAGCAAAGAAAAAAACAAAACTAATACCTCTGTAGCAAGCTCTTCTTTGTGAGAAAAATTCTCATTCTTCATAGCATGAGATTGTAAAGAGAATAGGTTATAATTAACCATAAATGTTATACATAAAGTTACTTTAGTATTTTTTGGCCTTGTGCTTTTTGAATTCTAAATTAATGAGACTCTTTTCAGTGTAGATATAGGCTAGAAAAAAACTTAAGTTAGCAGAAAATGTAAATAGGCTAGCATAATGGACAGGGTATTGGTGGGGGAAAAAAAAATCTAGCATAAGACAAAAAAAGGGAAACAAGTCTTCTCTTAAATTTGAGCTGAAGGTTTCCAAATTTTGAAACAGTTAAGTGAATTTGCTTTACAATCTCACCTATTCCAGGGGGTCTTGGAAATGGGTCAGATAGTATTCCTTAGCTGTATTACTTTCCTCACAGCAATTAAACATCCAAGACCCTTGTCTCAAGGAAAGAAAACCAGCTTCAAAACTTGTGTATTGAACAAGGTGCTTGTTTTTCCCCCTAGAAAAAGTAAAGTCATATGTCAGAAGCAGAGGTCTCAGTGGAGTAAATTGGTTCCCAAATCAATGTATCTATCCTATATAATGCAGGGATGATCCCACACATGATTTAGGTGCTAGCCTCCATTGAAATGAATGAGACTGAGAAAATCAATTAGTTTTGTGTGTCTATTTAATAATTTCATAAGTATTGTTTATTCCCTTGATGCTAGCATAAATGGAAGAGAAAACTATGCATATTCTTTTCTTGCTTGGTAATTGTATTATCCACAGATGAAGCCATGTGACTTCATTTACATAGCATGGAGATAACTAATCACATCAATTGTAACATATTTCATTACATTTCTGGACCTATATTATTTCATTGCTTTAAACAATCTCATTACTTACTTCACAACAAACAAGGTCTAAGGCTTAGTCATGCAGACATACCATAAGAGTAATTTTTAAAGGTCAATTATATTTAGCAATCTCAGCATTCTACAAGGCTAAATCTAAAGATAAGCCAACACATAGTAACAAATGTTGGTTTAAAACCAACATATTGATAGCAGAATTTGAAACCAGATTTTCTTCTAGAAGGGAAAATAATCCACACGAAAATAATTTAAAAATTGAAAGTGAAAGAAACTATGTATGCAATCATTAACCTCTAGAAATGAAATCTTGAACTTTGAAAGAATGGCAGTTGAAAATTTTCTGTTTCAATTAAGCCATTAAAGAATAATATTTTAATTGCTTTCATGCAAATTTTTTTTTTCACACCATGTGATCATGTTTGATTCTGTGTAGGTTACTGAAAAAAACCAAAAAAGAATATGTATTTTATAAGAGGGCCTAAAAATTGCAAAAGTTTTAAAAAATCAATATTTTTCTCAGAAGAAAAAAAAAAATCAACATTGAAAATTGGATAAAGTGTGGAAATACCTAACCTCTTGTTCCTGATTCAAACATCAAGAATGTACTTTAGAATTCAGGTAAGTTATTTTACTGAATGTCTTTTGAACTACTGTAGCAACATAGCTCAAGTAAAAAATCAGAAAAGTTCCTGCCTCAAAATTCACTGAAGACATCTTTCACTGTAAGGTAGACATTGTCATTACAGATTAATAGAAACAGATTTTTCTTTAAAACTTGAGTGCACAGTACTGCAAAGTACAAATCTTCCAACCACTGGTACAAAAATGTCCTCTTATTGCAGTATTTATTCTTTTTTTTCTCTGTAGATGTTTCCTCCCTGACTATAAAAAACTTCCTCCCTCCCTGTATAAATGATACTAAGTGACACTATAAAGACATTTTTTCTTGCCCTGATAAACCTATTTTTAAAATACTTCCTCTTAGCATCAGTAGTAGAAGATTTTTTTATGATTTCTTATTATTTATTGCCTGCATCTTCGTTCTATAAAGGTATAATAGACATTAATTATATTGTCATAAGACCTTATTTTTATTGTCCAGTAAATGTTTTTGCACTTACATGACTTCTGAGGTATGATGCCTGTTCTGCCTAATAACCTGACTGTTAAATGGTGGCACAGTATTAATCAGTATCAAGAAATAAGATTGAAAATTCATAAATTCACAGGAGAAGACTGTTTTCAGGACAATTTACTATTCAGGCCTCATATTCACACTGTGAATGATTGTAATTACCTGCTGTGACAATAACACATTCATAATACAGTACAGAAATGAGCTCGTATTTTTAGTTCATTATTTAGGGCAGCAATTCACAACCAGACATAGAAATAGGACAATACACAGGAAGCAATTTTACCATTCACTGCAAGACAGCAGAGGAAAAAAGCAATTCCATAAAGTTTCTGACCCTCATTCTTGGAAAAACTGCTAGCTTTGTTGAAAGTCTTTTAAACAATCAATGTAATTTTTAATCACCCTATTAATATTATTGAGGCTTGCAGACTTCTTGTAGTCTACTAGCATTCCAGAATAATCTTCCAACAGCATAGCACTATAGGTAGGGATAAAAAAACCATGTGCCTCCTGTAATCTTGGCAGGTTTGTAAAATTTTTAATTTTTATTAACAGGATAAATCTTCTGTTTATTAGAATTTATTGCATAAATCCAGATTAATAAGCACAGACTCTTGTGTTGGGGTATATGAAACTGATTTGGAATGGATTTAAAATACAGAGAAACAACTTTTGGGATTTTAGGTGATGATTACCTAGTACAGGTTATTATTCTAAACAGTGTAATGAGTAATTACAGCTGCTATACTTTTCTCTAAGGCTGAATGCTCTGCCAATTTTACCTGAGGAACAGAAAAAAAATCCATACATAGCAAGCTCTCTAGCAGCATAACTAACTTGATTTGTAAGACAGAATAGTTTTAGCATTAAAATGCTATTTATAAAATTCAGATTATTTAATGACAGGTTATGGAATGCAGCAATGTGTAAGATGATCAATTATAGCAAATATTGCAGTCTTGATAATTTTACAGTAACGAAGGCTGAAAATCAGGGATTATTGTCCAAGAAAAGCTAAAGGACTATGTCAGAAACTCTGTATTAAGTGAAAAAAGAAAAATTGGGAGTTCATATGAGTAGATGGATTATCAAATGACCATATGTGTGTCTAAATGTGACACCACATTTAGAGGTGTCAAACCCAGAAAATATGAAGGGAATGATCTCCACTGACACACTTGAGAGGTGTCACAAACCTAACAAATTCTACTGAGGCTTACAGAAGCTAGTAGACCCAGAATCATGTGTTCCCAATCCAAAAGAGTTGGATTTTCATGTAGATAATGGTTTGAAAACAGTTCCACAGGAAGAGGGTTGTCTCTCCTATTCAATTTCACCTTCACTGAAGGCAACCAGCATGGGCAGAACCAGATGTCAGAGAAGGTTCCAGTTTTGGGGTTCTTTTTAATAAATGAACATACATTTAGAGCATGCATTTGGGAAGTGCGCCAAGATCTTAGTGTGACACGCTGGAAGAATCACAAAACTACAATCTGAAATGCTAATAGTGAGAGCTAATGTTTTGGGATTGTTCTCTTACAGTGGAGAAACTAAGTGCTACTGTAAGGAACGTAGTGGGAAAGGAGAATAATTACCTCTGCAGACAACTTATCTCCAGCAAATTCCTTCCCACCCCAAACTTGTAAATACTTTTTTTCTGTACATACTGTGTTGATACCATAACAGAGATCAGTTGGTTCATGCCAGCTGCAAATTCCCCTGGTAATTCTGTCATACTTTGGGAGATAAGGTGTTAAAATAATTCATCCTTTCCCATGAGTTATTTTCCTCAGGTCCCAAATTTTGGATTCTGAAGAATGACAGCCTAGATGTTGGACATTTTAGATCAGTTGACTTTAATTTCTGTGAATGTTCTCAAGAATATTTAATTTGACAACATAAGCAGAAGCTAAAATAATGAACAAATACTCTCACTAAAATAATGCATGCATACTCAAACTGGCATGCCAAAATGAGGAAATGGCAGTAAGATGATGCATTAATCAAAAGTCTAGATATTCATGCAAGTCCTACTGAAATTTTTCAGTTGCACACAGGCTGTTAAATTATCTTTCCGAAGTCAATCTGTTTTTCACTGTTCACATTCCCTTGTTTTTACATTTTGTAAGCCAGGGACATTACTCTTGCATTTATTTTTTATTGATCTCAGCAAACTTTTGGTGCTTCATAATAAATAATTACATTTTCATGGGATAGAAACTGCATGCTTGTTGCTTCTGTGATCAATTTGCACTCCTGGGCAGAGGCTCTTCAACTTAGTAGAAAGAATTCAGATTCCTTGTGCTAGGTTTACAGTAGGCCTTCTATAATATTTCTGAAACAGTTATGAAACAGGACAGACACTGCCTTAATGAAGCCACATTCATCCTTAACACAGTTGTCAGAAGACAGTCAAAAACTTTCATATATGGCATTCTAGTTCTTACCAGCTTTATAGTACTGCAGTGTAACCCATTATAATATCTTATCTTTACCTACTACTCAGTTATTCTGGTTTGTATGACAACTCCATTAAGGCAGTATGAATTCTTGAGTGTCTGTAGGAGACTCCCATATCAGGAACTTTTTGTGCCTGCCTCTGCTAGGCTGATAAGCCTTGTTTCCAGGAGGTTTATATTTAGATTAATTTCAAGAAGGTCATTGTGATATAATAGCATTATCAAGATTTCATGGATCAAGGTTGATCTGTGGAAAGCCAGCTGGCTGCCCAGAATTGGTTTCTCTTATCCAGATGAAAAACTGAATTAAATGCCTCTAAATCTTCCTTTCCACATAAAATTGCTCCCTTTACTCCAGCCATGAATGTTGAAAGGCTGTGAATTTGTAGACTATGTGATTTGTTGCATCAATAAGGCAGTGGATCTGTTCAGATGTGTTCTTTATCCAAAAAAATGAGGACTTATATTAAGGGAAAAAGTTGTAAGATTGTGTTAATGATTTGGGGAAAACAATTCAGAGGCAAAGCATGAGGATCAACACTAGAATCTCTTTGAATAACATGGAGCATAATAGATGGCCCTGGAGTAAACACGAGGCTGTATTTCACTCAAGAACTCAGCTGCAGTCATAAACTGTGAGAGTTTTATGAATGGCATCAGAGCCTCAGGAATTAATTCAGCCTCATACTCACAGTGGTGCCATATGTTGTTATTTATAATATCCACTTTGTAATTACTACTCTTAAACAATTTAATATTTGTAGCTATAATATTTCAAAGATTAAATCATTAATTTGAAATGCTGAACTTTCCTTGAGGTAACATCTTTAAACCATACTCAGTTTCTTCATCAAATGAGACTTTTAAGGGTAGTATATTTAATACAAACTGATGCCCGCAGAATAACTTTTAACACCACAAGAAACTGTTCTCTTTAATAAGGCTTTGGAGTGCAGTGGGACTCAACATAAGAGCTATGGTTTCATTTTTTACTTGAGAAGTTGCAGATTTATATTGGGTCCATTAGATGGTTATAAGATGTAAGAAGGCCATGAAGAAAAAAATCCATTTGCTCTGTTATGTGTTCTTCTGTGAAATTCAAAATCCTAAATACTTGTCTATGGTCTGCATATGGAATGGAGACAATCAAAATACTCCAAATAAGTGATTCAAATTAAAAATTCATTTATTTGAAGAATCTGTTCCTGAATTCTATATACTGTCTAAAATAAATGTTGAAGATCATGCTATTCTTGGAAGTTGACTGTCATTTTTCTTGCCATAATAATATGCTTCATGACACTAATTCTTGGCCTCTTCCCATATATGTAACATTTTGGCAGTACAGCCAGCACAAGAAATGAAGCATGACTATGGGAAAAGCATTCCTGCTCTCCGAAGCAGCTTGCAGGTAGGCTATTTGAGTAAACAACTGAAAAATAACTGTGTGGAATCAGAAAAATCTCACAAAAATCTTTCACCTCATCTCTACCATTTCCCCCTCCTTTTTTTCTTTCTTTTTTTTTTTTGCTTGTTTGTTTGCTATTTGCTTTCCCTTTTCAATTTTTGCTTCTGTATGCCTTGTACTTAGATAAAAATAAATGCAAACAAAAAGAGGGATTCAATCAATAGATGCTGTTTCAATCAATAGATGCTGTTTGTAAAAGGGCTTCTAGTCACCTAAACTCAAGGTCTCTATTATTGTACTATATACAAAAAGTTTTCTTATGGAAGACTCTGCATAGCTTGCCTGAGTCATGTCCTTGTATCTCACAAGTTCCACTGTACTGGAAAAAACTTTATGCTATAAGGTATTAGGTATTCTCATTATGCTTTGACCCTTGAGAGTATGACATACTTGGAATAAGAGCTAGATTGAAGCATGGTTAAAACAACATTAATGCAATTTAATCCAGTTCAGGCCTGGGACCACCTAAACCATGATCTGAATGTATCTTAGTAGAGTCCTTTCAAGCACCTTTATGGACGGATTTTTCAAGAGTCCATTGTCCAGGGTCACCAGGTCCTGCTCTACCTTTGACAAGCTTTTAAAAAATATAAATATCTTCTGCGCATACTTATTGAGGTTAAAAGGATTAAATTTTTCATCATGGTCTTTGAAAATAAACACTTGTCAATTCCTGATTGCACTAATACTTGGATGAAAACTGCTAAGTGATTATTGGTATTTGTT
Organism: Chlorodrepanis virens; assembly: GCA_003286495.1. NCBI lineage: Eukaryota > Metazoa > Chordata > Aves > Passeriformes > Fringillidae > Chlorodrepanis > Chlorodrepanis virens. Next base: position 111,701,929 of record LTAT01000004.1, on the reverse strand, counting down.
CTTTTAGAGCACCAGTTTTTCTCTTGCATTTATTGCGACTACTTCAAGCGACATTTTCAAAGCAAGAGAATTACTTGGTCAAAAACACTGCAGCAAAAATATCAAAATTTTCTCCTGATTTTCAGGACTTTTTCTCAGTGTCATTTAATGGGCATTTATGTGGGTTTTATTGATAAATAGAGTAGAATTTTGTTATCTATGAGCAGAAGCAAAGCTGAGCTCCTAAAGCCTATATGTTAGCATGCTGATCTGGGGAACACTGAATATCAGATAAGCTGTATTAGTTATACATACAGCTCCTACAATGAAATGCTTTATTTTAGTTTAATTTCCATGTTCAAAGTTAAGTTCAACACATACATGATTTTCCTGGTAAAGCATGCTAAACTTATTAAGAAAAAAATGTATTGCACCATTTACAGAGCCTCACTGTGATTCTTATCTCTCCCCATACCTCTAGTATTAATTAATGCTATCTTCATATTTTTCAACTTCAAGTTAAAGGGAAATGTACCTGAAGAAGCCATAGAAATGGACCTTGATTAAGATCTGACAAAATCAGCTATGTTTGTGTCAGCCATATTCACAGGAACAAATATCCAAACCTCTTTTCCAGGTATACAGCAAAAATGATGTGCTTCCTTTTAATTTAATTATTAGTCCATCTTTATAAGAAGGAAAAAAATGTAATTCATAATTGGAATAACTTATACCATAAATTTGACTTTAATGGCTATGTACATGAAAGGAAGTGGCTGGAAAATGAAAATTGGAGCTTAGTCTTAACTGAGCAGCACATATCAATTAACTGGAAAGTAGAATTGCAAATATAAAGTACTCCAACTATTTATGAAGGTCCTTCAGTGGTCTTCAGATCTTAAAAGGCAGAAGCAATGCATTTTAATAAAGGAAACACAAACTTTTGCTAGCTTTTCACAAACTTTCTGCTGTTGGAAAACACTGTCCTCTAGGCCTGTTTTTAAGAGCAGGGAAGTCTCACGAGAGTAGTGCCTTAGACAGAGATGGAGTAAAAATAATGCCCACTCTTTATTCTTCAAAGGAAGAGATTGATGGCTTTTCATAAGTCGCTGATCTGTAAAGGAATCAATTTTTAAACTACTTTTTTTTAATGTATCACAGAATCACGGAATGTTTGAGAGTCCCTGGTGGTCATCTGGATAAGCAGTAGGGTGCAGGGATAGCTGAGATCACTCTTAACCAAGGTAACTTGGATACCCAGAGTCAAGTACAGCAATGTCAATTCATATATCAAGTGTGACGTGGACTCTTCTGTGACTTCTGGTGACTAAGCTGGATTTTTCAAATAAAAGCTTTGGTTTTGCTAAAGGGTTTCCAATATCTTTGGTCTATCAGTCATGCACTTGATAGTTTAGCATCAGATTTAGAAACATGTGATGATTTCTGGACCTAGATTTACAGCATAGTCTGGGTAAAGACTGGTGGAGAGAGGAATCCTAAGGAGGCTCAGGTCCACCAGGAACCAAACCCCCTTATCAGGCAGCCAGCAGGGCTGTGCTGTGCCTTTACATGCTGACCAGCCCTTGGGGCTCAATGGCCTTAGGGGTTTCATGGGGCTGCATGGCCTTGGCCTCCTGTGCCAGGTGGCCTGAGGTGGCTGCAGGCAGGCAGCTCCCACTGAAACAGGACCAGGGGCTGAGGGAGGCCACTCCACAGAACATGGCAGGACATGGCAGGGTCAAAATATCTATTGGCTCTGCTGGCCCCATGAGCAACAGGGAGATGGAAGCAGTAGATCTGGGTCAGGCAAAGAGATAAAGCAATGACACAGTGACATGGGTCATCTGAAGATATCTCTGGGGCACGGACTGATGGTTCTGGGCTCAGCTAAAATGAGATCCTTGGCTATTTGGAAAGGGAAAGAGTGTGGGAGGTATCTGGGAGACTAGGCAGGGTCACAAGGGGCTGTTGGTACCCTAAGAGTCAGTTTTAATTCCTCCTAGTTTTAATTTAATTGAGTAAACTCTTGTCTTGTGCTCTGAGACATAGAAAAGAGTAATTTTCAGTCACACCACTGTCCTTTAGACACTTCTTGAAGTAATTCAGACACTTTGATCGTGTCCTCTCTTCTTTTGTCCGAGGTAAACAGTCCTAATCTTCTCAATCTCTCTTAATCTCGGAGATGCCCTTGATGATTCGTCACTTCTCTCTGAGCAGTCTCTGCCTTCACAATGTGTTTCCTAAGACAAGGTGACCAGTACTGTAGCCAGGATGAGACTACAGCACCCCATGATTTATAGAAAGACAATATAATGTTATTTTTATATGCCTTCTCTAAAGTAGTGCCTCGTTAGTGTTTCTGAACAGCTGCTGAGTGGCACTGGCAGTGGCACTGTGAGCTCTGCTGATTATCTGAGTTCTCCTTTCTGTGTTGTAATAGATGTGAGATGCTGTGCTGTCCGTGTTACATGTTGGTCAATAGATGCTGGGATGGCTGTGCTGCTACAGATACTGTAAGATGTAGGAATGCTGCAGTGGAAGTGCACATTTTCTTTATGCATTTGCATTAAAATGCATTTGCTATGATGTTGTCCCTTCAGGCCCACTGCACAAATGCATTGTCACAGAGTCTGTGAATGTATGTGTCAAGTTAGCTGATGCTGGTGTTGGTAACAGAGGCCCTCTGTCCTCCTTCTGACAGTTCACCTGTGCCTGCTTTTCTCCTGGACAAAGGCATCTGCCTTTGAAGAAGTCATAATGCCTCCAGCCACTTGGGATACAGACCAGCAATTAAAGGGTAATCACAAAAGTATCATTGGATTAGTGGATGAAGTAAGACTCATTGTTTTTAGAACAGAAGGGTCTCCAGTACACATACTGGACAATTACACCAGTTTATCTCACTGTTTCCAGATTGGAGCAAGCTGACCTCCTTTCCTTTTCTACCCACAAGCATGTGCCAAGACAGAGATGAAAAGAAGATGAACAATCAAAAAAGGAAAAAAAAACAAACCCAAACCCAAATCTTGTTAGTTATATCAGAAGAGTCAGAAGATGAGACAAGGGTCAAGAATCTCAGATATTTGCTCAGGAGATTCATCTGAATTGCCAATTTTTGGGCAAATTCTTTGGGTATGTATAAATTCAGTTAGTATATATTGGCAATATTTTAGGGTTTTTTTAGGAAATTTGTCTGAAATAGCCTGACTTTACTACTGAATAGCTGATGTGCTCTGGATGAACAATGGGTTTTGGCACCATCCTAATTCTGCATTTTTGGATCCAAAGGAACTGACATCTGCATAAATGAAAATATAGTGAAATTCTGGTAAGTTTCAAATATTTTTGTTTTCTAACTGCAATGATTTTTATGACCTCTGAAAATTTCATGACTTATGTAAAGTTACTCTCATATAGGGCAGTAATTTCTCATTGGTACATCTGTTACAACCTGCCCCTGAAGGCAAGAACTGAGGTTTTTGTAAATAGATCCCTTGGGCAGATTAGAGTGAAATAACACTGAATGACCAGTGTGCATATATAAATATATATGTATTTGTAGGGTTCCTTTCAGATCAATTTGGTTGCAATGGAAAGAAGGCACGGAGCCAATTTGATTTTCATCTGTAGAAATATGGCAATATAAAAGCATAAAAATGTTTAAGAAAATGTTTAAAGAAAATAAAGAAAGAAAGGAAGGATAAAGTAGAAAGACTTTACCACTCTTGGATCCAGTGATGAGACCAGGCTTGATCTGTTGAGGACTGTGGAAGCCCATGAAACACAAGTGGTCAACATGTTAATATCTGTTCAGGTTTGAGTGGAATGCCCAGGTATCTCCCCTGGAGGTGGGAATTTTACAGTGTCTGGTGCAACACTATGGATCCGTTGTAATAATGTTGATCATGGACAATCCTCTGGTTGTAAACCCCAGAAAATAGTCTGGGGCACTTTGGGGGTCTTTAATGGTTTATGCCACCTTGTAAGATGTGACAGCTACCTCTGATGACAGTGTAATTGAGCTATTTATGCCCCATCAGAAGGAATGAATACCTTTACCAGAGGGGAAAGGGGAATTTTAAAATTGAGCCAGTTGTGTAAGGGGGGGATATTGGCATGATAAAAAGCACTACCCTGCTTTGGCAGAGTCTGCTTCTTATCTCTCTTCTCCATTATTTGGCTCAAACACCAGATTGTAGCCTCTGGCGGTGGTTCTGCACCCCTTCTGTCTTAGGAGCATCAGAGGTTTTGCCATTACACACAGACAACTCTCCTTCTCCATTTTGGTTGGTATGCAAACCTTGCCTCAGCAAATGGCCAATTGTCTGAGTCATCAGCCATTAAAATTTCAGTCTCTGACAACATCCAAGGTTGGTCCAGGTGAACAGAGATCTAAGATTATACTATATAAGTGTTTGTGAAAGCCTCTCTGGTCATCTCAGATTCCATCTGAATACTCCAGATACATTAAAAACTGCTATAATTCCTGGGGTCTACCATTGGTATTAGGTCCTTTACTTTTTCATGAAGATACCAGTGTTCTTGAAACATGTTGTCAGGATTTCACAGAATCACAGAATAGGCTGAGTTGGAAGGGGGCCTGAAGGATCATTGAGTCCAGCTCCTGGCCCTGCACAGCACCATCCCCGAGAGTCACACCATGCGCCCAAGAGCATTGTCCAAACACCTCTTGAGCTCTGTCAGGTTTGGTGCTATGACCACTTCCCTGGGGAGCCTGTTCCAGTTCCCAAACACCCTTTGGGTGAAGAAACATTTTGTAATATCCAACCTAGACCTCCCCTGACATAATTTTCTTTCTGCCTGTTGCAAACTTTTTGCACAGATCATCACTTCCTCCAGTTTTGTATCATTCACTGAAAAAGAGCCTGAATGAGTCTTTCCAAATATGAGTGTGACTGTCTGAACTGAAACATTCCATTATAATTAGAGCAAATGGTATTTTTCCCACAAATTCATTTTTTCATCCATTGCATTTATTTAATAATGTAATGAGAAGATTTGGATTTTGTGTACTCATCTTGAAAAAGTCCTGGGCTCTTAATTTTTTGCATCAAAAATGTTGCAGATGAGAAAATTAAATCTCAAGTTTGAAAATAGATTGTTTTCATTACAAATGTGGCATTAGTGCTTAATGAGCATGCATACACATGGCTACGTATCAGACCAGAGCTGTAAACATCATAAACCACAAAATAATTAGGTGACCTTTCCCCTGAATATCTTCAGTGGCATCACTATGACCTTCTTAGACTGGGTTCTGAACTTCTGGCCTGCTATTGATTGCAAAATCAGTGAATGCAATGAAAGCAAGCCTTAGGATGCCATAAACTGTTTCACAAGGCAGAGATGGCAGCATTTAAAATGTGTTGAAAGCTCTAATGTAAATTATTTATACTGCTTGCATGATGCAAACCTCTCTGCTTGAAGAGACTAATCAATTCTTTCATTTGATAGGAATTTTAATTAGATAGAACAGCTAGGGGTGCAAATATTGTTCAGCTACCTAATTCATTGGCTATTTAATTGAGGCTAGCCTAATGTTTTCATTGCTGCTACATATATTAGAGCAAAAAGACATTAAGAAGATTTAATTTTGGATCTTGCAACAGGAAAACCTTAAACCCTAAGCAGCATGTTGAAAATATAACATGCATGTTGCAGAGATAATTACATAGTCTTGAAACCGTAAGGCATGAGGTAAGCTCCTATCCATCACTAGTGGTGGAGCACACCTTCCAAAAGTACAAGCAATAAAACAGACACTTCAAATTGAAGCAAATGTCATACTTAATTGATTTGTCAATTGTCTGATTCTTATTAGTTTCTTAAACCTTTATGCTTAGCAAACATAAGTCTAAATATGTCTTCATTTGGTTCGCTTTAACTTCTGGAAATTATATTTTTTCTCAAAAAAAAGACTGTAAAGGCCAAGTGTTTAAAAACCTATCTATACAAATATACAGCAAGCTGTGTTAAACACACATCAAGGCACAATTTCTGCTGAAATATATCCCAAAACATTTTTGCAAACAGAGTGCTAGAAGTAAGCCTTTAAGATAAATTAGGAAAATGCTTCAGTTGTCTATGACATGGTAGATGTTTTGAAGTTAATGCATTTAGGGAAATAAAGTGAAAAGGAACTGTTCTCAAAGTAAGACACATGCTCTTGAGTCAAGGTCACATTTGCCTGGTATGAAATATATTTTCATGTCACAGAAGCTGAAGTCCTGTCCTTCCTTACAGCCCAAGAAATTGGGAGTGGCGATTATTCTAACACAGCTATTATCTCTAGAAATAATGTTTTTGCAGAAGCTAAGTTAATGAGGTAAGGGCTGGTGATCTGCTAATTAAAAATCTAAAAATAGTTCTAGTGATAAATGGGGTGTCAAAATATTCTAGCTAAGGAAGAATCTTTAAGTTAGCATTGATCAATGTACAGCTCTGATTTCATGACACTGCATATTCATTTAATGAACCTCCCCTTTTATCTGTTAATTACTACAACACTCTCTGGATTAAGACTATAGCACATTCTTCAGAGAATCTGTGCATTGTCTAGTTCAAGTTTATTTATGAATATTTATTAGTTTGCGAGCATACCAGAATCTTAGTATCTAACACATTACCTCACACTAATAAGGGCTTTTGTTTGACATGGAAAGCAATTGCTGTACATTGGAAAAGCTGTAAAGCTTAGTGTATGTCTTTCAGGAAAGCAAAGAAAATTGAGAACTAAATATAAAGACAGGGATTTTCAAACAGGCCCATCTGAATTATATAACCCATTTGCATCATACTACATTGAGAGTAGCACACAAACCCAACTTAATTCCTAATAGAATTAGGAACGGCCAGTAGTTCTACAGTTAATGCTAAATCATATTTCCAGTTCATCTGTAAAACCAGCATTTTTTTCCCAAATTCAATGCAGCGAATTGTGAATTCAGATATCTCAAAGTTATTTCCAACTGAACAGAATTTTATTAGAGTGTGTTATGGCCTCTGATTAAACCTGAATATGCATTTTTTGCATTTGACTTGCAAAAGTAAAAGTGTGATGAAAGATAATTTGTTGCAAACCAAGACTAGTCAGAAAACCACATACAGTATAAATAATAAGAATAGAGAGAAGTGGCATACAGCATAAATAAAAAGTCAGTACAAAACTATCAGTCTCTGGAAAGCTTTACTAATGACAACATTGAAACTTGTGCCATCAACAGCAAAGATCCCCTGAACAAACTCACCCACTGTCTGTCCACACAAGGTGTGGAGCACACCTATTAATTTCGGACCTATTTAAGTTATCAAGAGATCTGTAAAAATATTGCTTCAGAATATGACAAAATATATAGATCTTACTTTTAAGCATGGTCAGACCCTTTTGCAGAAGGACAAGTTTTCTTAATGCCTTTTTGAGACACAGTTAGTCTGGAGTAGCCATTATGCAGTCACAGTTTTACAGTTTGTATAGGACATGTTATGGACGTTAAAGTGTCAGAATCCTTATTCCCTGATTATTTCAAATAGGAATGGGATTAAAGTCCTTATGATACTTGGGTATTGTCCCAGTTCTGGGCCCCTCACTTCATGAATGACATTTGAAGTGCTTCAGTGCGTCCAGAGAAGGATGACGTTTGTGAAGGATGTAAAGACTGAGTCCTCTAAAGAGGGCTTGTTTGGACTGGAGGAAAGGGAGCTCAGGGGAGACCTTACTGCTCTCTACAACTGCCTGAAAGTATGCTGTAGCAAGGTGGATATTGGCCTCTTCTAAGAAACTTGTTACAGGACAAGAAGATGTGGCCTCAAGCTGTGTCAGAAAAGGTTCAAGCTGGAATGAGGAAGAATTTTTTCACTGAAGGGGTGGTTCAACATTGGAACGAACTGTCCAGGGAAATGGTGGAGTCACCATCTCTGGAGGTGTTCAAGTGACTGGACTTGTCACTTAGTGCTATTGTTTAGTTTACAAGGCGCTTGGTCAAAGATTGGACTTGATCATGGAGCTATTTTCCAATATAAGTGAATCTGTGATTCTATGAGTGTTCATTTCTTAGAGAGGAAAACTATGGATGTGAACTGGGGGTAAGGAGGACCTGGCTCATGTCAAACTCTCCCACATCAACCTTTAAGCATTCCCATGTCCTTGCATCAGCTGCTTCACAAATCTTCACAAATCTTTAAACAAAAGAGACATATAGACAACTCAATCTCCTGTACAACAGGGTTAGTGTTGCACCAATCCCAATAATTTGCACTTGACTAAGGTTCTTTTTGTGCTGTGCTAAAGCATACTAATTGATACATAATGCAGTAGTGGAAAGAAGCCAGATCCTGTAGCAATGAAGATTTTGTAGAATACACAGAGATGGTAAAGCACACTGCAATGCCATGAAGGGAGAAGTCATAGCAGTCTGGATATATCATTATGGAGGGAGAAACTGAGTATAAGAAAAGTTACAAGAATTGGTCCCTGTGAATGAAATCACTTATATAATGGCAAAAATTCTAAATATAGAAGTGTAGGGAAAAAAATACAACTTCCCCTTTAACAGATATGCACAGAAAACTTTTAATCCAAATAAGCAGATGTTTAATAAGCAGTTATTTTTATTACTCTTAATGCTTGTCAGGGTTTTGCTAACAACCGTGTAATTTTCCACTGTCTGAATCATCTTGGCTGCAGTATACTTGTCTTTCTAATTGTATCTCTTCTTTGATTTGACCTAAGAGTGAGATGATTTATCACCTGTACTTTTAACTTAAAGTTTGCCAGCCTAATTGGCTCCATATTTAATCAAGCGTTCACACTGTCAGTGTTTCATTTTCACCTTTGCTTATTTTATGTGAAACGACATTGATCACTAGTCAAGTGATGAGTTGAGATTGTGTGGCTTTGTCTGTGCTGTTACAGATATTGTCTGACTTTTGTTTTATTTATTGGTGGTTACTCCATTACACAACTATTGTCATGAGAGATTTGGATTCATAACTTATGTATTTTTACTGGTGTTCTGGGACCATAAAGAAATACAGGCTCTCTCTTTTATATTCACATCCAACCTTAATGTGTCTGCCATCTGTCTAAGGTGTAGGTATGTTGCTGGCGCGCTTTGTGGGTTATTCATACCTGTGAAATTTCCCTTCTGAGCTTTGAGTTACCCCCTCAGCACATTATACTTCTCTCCATTGACTGTACAGGAGCACAGATTTTTAGCTATCATTTACAAACACTTACCAAAATTGTTTTCTGGAGAAGATTGTGCAAATAACCACATTCTATGCATTTCACAGGCTGATTGGAAAAAAAAAAAGTCTATTTTCTTCTGCTAGAGTACAGTGACATTTTTTCAGTAGTCATAAAAATTGCATTATGTAAAAAACCCTGAAATTTTTACCGCAGCTGTAATTATGCTCTTGGGACCTCTGATTTTTATTAATACTCTCGGCAATTTTTGGTGGCGTATGCCTGAATGAAATTCCTTTCCTGTTAAATCTACCCTCTGGAGTGTACATACACATATAGATACATAAAATATAAAAATGAATATACTATGTATAGTATCTGTACACTATATATAGTGTACAGATACTACCCATCTGACAGTCTGATATGAGTGATTTTTAGGAAGGTAGAGGGGTATTAATCCTGAGATCCAGTAGTCAGTCCCAAGGAATTAGTGGGACTAGGATTTTACCACTGGGACTAAAATTTTACTTTTGTTTGGAAGAGAGCTTTTCCAGCCTCTGGGCATTAAAGCAGAAATTATGTCCCACAAGCACTTGCATGTTAGTTACAAGAGCTTATTGATTTATTTTATAACTGATTAATTTTTTAATTCACTGATAGAAATTAAGAACAAAATTAATAAAAAACCATCCAGCTAGATGAATGCCAAATTAAAATGTGTAACTATCACCCAGAAACCCCCTAAATTCTGTTCATGCGAGATGTCTCAAAAGTTAATTTGTGGCATGCGGAATAGAAAGTGAACAAGCAAAATAATGCTAAGGATGATGAGGATGATGCTGCTTTTTTTTTTCTTAATGATTAGAAAAATACTTAAAATGAGAATATTTGAACTTTCAATCTTTGACAAGTCGCTTAGCCGTCAATCTAACAGGTAAAATTCTCATGAAGTTGTTCTATCATATATCAATTTCAACTAAGATAACCCCTCTGATAGCAGTGCTTAACAACTGGACCAGAAGAATCCTTTATTTCTCTCTGGGACAATTAATATTTAATTGGGACACGCAACAGAAAAACAGCTCAAGAAAAAGTTACGTTTTAACAACAGCTGATCCACAGTAATAATCCAGGTGAACTGATTTATCTAAGTACAAGATAATTTCAATTAGTTTAGCCCTCTTTTCACTACACTCTGAACTAACACTGATTATCCTGTCTTTGCTCCATAGGTAGAACATGCACACATACATACGTATACACACCAGGGATAGGTTCAGGTGCACCAGGTTCAAAATTCTGTTTTGCAGTACAGCATCTTTGTCCTCTTTCCTCTCTTAATTTATCCGAATACTTGGCCCTGATACTCAAACACGGGTGTTGAGAGAGAACTTTTTTCAGTCATAAACTAAACTGCAAACTAAAAGTATAGAAGTATGGTATATCAAATGGAAATGACTTTTGGAATACTCAGTTCAGAATGCTACAGATACTAAAATTAGGACCCAAATCACAAGTTTTCTAATTTCAAGTTAACAGTTATAGAGTAAAAATACAAAGTTCAACAGGAGTCTTGAATTCTATTCTCTCAATCCATTTTCTAAAAAGATAAGAACTGAATTAAATTCTTAACACAAGGTAAGAGATATTAAATATCACAAAATATCAATAGTTACTATAGATAGTTTACGATACAGTAAAAACTGTCCTTTCATTATATGGATACATTAATTTTGCAAAACTCCAGAAACCCCAGTGAATTACTTTTTGAAAACAGCCCTAGTTTTTGTTTTGTATCATTTATTTATATATTTTATTCCAAATGTATCCCTATCTTCTTCATGTTCTATACTTTTCCGGTTGCAATAGAAAAAAAAAATTAGCAAGATATTATTAAAAGGAAATGTTCTTAACTGCTTACTATGTTGTGAGAGAAATTGAGTGATTCATGATTTTCTGCTAAGTCAACTCCACAGGGGAAAAATATGTGAAAGGTGTATAATCTTGGCCTTCTGGAATATTTATTCATATTAATGCTGTGCACAATTAGAAATGCCTGTGTACATGTGTATTTCAAACAGTCATAACAAAAAGGAAGGAAGAAGGTAATTATAAATAATTTAATGAAGCTCTGTCAATCGAAATAGGAAATTTTGTATGCATGTAAAGGTGTTTAACTTTGCCAGGAGGGCTTCCCATATACACAAAGGAACTGTGTAAACAAATATTCTGCATATGCTTGTGAATAATTAATTGCATTTAAACAAGAAACCACTGTTCTAATGTACGTACTCATAATGATCATTTACTATAGCTATAGAAACTGCAGTTTACTGTTCAGTGACTGTGTGGGTACAACATTGGGATTAGGGTTTGTATCATTCTCCAAAGTCACATATGTGATCTTGTAAGATAAAGACAACTTGAAGAAGAAAAAGGTGATTGGGATAATTAATGAGTTCTTTTCAGGTGATTATAATCCTCTATTCATTGTATTGGAGGGTAGTGCTAGCAAGAAAGGTCACTGCTGATGTCCAAGGGTGAAAACCAAGGGCAGTATTTGTTCTTAAAGATGTGTCCATAGCTTCTGAATACACTAATACTGAAGTGCTTATTTAACTGCTTACCATTTTTACTTTGAAGATAAAAGACAAGAAAAATTATTATTACAATGGTTTCTGTGCCAGCAGAAAGCCTAACACAATTATCTACAGGGCATAAATTGTACCAAGTATCTCAAAAGAATACTACTGGGAAGACCCACTGGTTAGGGTCATTCCCAACAGTAATTCAAGGACAATCCATTTGTAGGAAAAAAATGGGAACTATGGCAGGTTCAGTCACATCCACCATGGTAAATACTGTTTTTATTCTTTTACTTAAGGGATCAACTAAGAAAAGGAAGATTGAAATCTGCAAAGTATCGGCTGTCTTTGGAGCAAATGTATAAACAGAATCAAAAAGAGTGAAGCTGAGAGATTTCCTGTAGCAGAGTGCATAGAACAGCTTGCCTGAGCATGGCAGTAACACAAAGTATTCATAAAATGTCAAACTTGGTCTACTTGCTTAAAATGCATAAGTTCTATTACAAAGGACAATTAACATCACTTGCTTTCATTCCAGTTCCAGATAAAACTACAAGTCTACCAAGCTTCACTTTCAAAGAAAACAAGATGGGAATGGTATACTGTAGTGATGGCAAATAGACATCCAACGTTCTAATGCAGCAGAAATACTTGTACGAAAAATTCAGGGAAACTTACAGGAAAGATGGGGCAAGACTCTCTATAAGAGCATGTAGTGACAAGACAAGGAAGAATGGGTTCAAATTGAAAGATAATAGGCTTGGATTAGACAGCAAGAAAAAAGTCTTTACTGTGAGGGTGTCCAGGGAAGTGGTGGATGCCCCATTCCTTGAGGTGTTCAAGGCCA
>LTAT01000004.1:111672759-111685836 GCA_003286495.1 Chlorodrepanis virens | reverse complement strand
AGAAGAGAAGAGAAGAGAAGAGAAGAGAAGAGAAGAGATGAGAAAGAGACGAGATGAGACAAGACGAGACGAAAAGAAAAGAAAAGAAAAAAGAAAAGAGAAAAGAGGAAGGAATGGGTAGAAGTCTTTCATTTAGTTGACCAGAGTCAATACAAGATATAGGGCACACCTAGTTAATCTGTCTGCTCAAGCTTTTCCAAGAAAACACAAGGATCATATAATTCTCTTCCACATCCTTTTTACCTCCTGAAGTTGACAGACATGAAATCTAACAGAAGAGAGATAGACTCTCAAAAAAACTATTCTTCTAGTAAAGACTGCCAAACATTTACAATGTTCCCTATTTCTTTCTGAACTTCAATGTCTCTCCATATTGCAAGGGAAAAAAAATGGTCTTGAAATGAGTTATCCCAGATGCTATTCATAGTTTCAAGGCAAATCATAAGCCTTTTTATTTTTTAATTATAAGGATGTACCACATGCACACACACACAATGAAAAAAATAAAAGTAAAGACCTCTACATAGAAGCTGTGACTTTATGCATTGTAAAATCCAGAACTCTTCCAGAATAAAATTGAAGTTAATGCCTGTAAATGTTCTCCTTCATTGCTTTTATATTATTTCTGTGTTCTATCATACCAGTGAGATGGGTAAGCTTTATTTTAATATCTATTTATAAGTGCTTTTGAATCATATTCTGAGGTCATATGCATTTTACATCTAAAATAGTTAGACTGAGGCCACCACACTTGACCTGAATCAGTATTCTAGACCTAGCTTCCCAAAACTTGGTGGTATTTGTGTTGGTGCCCCTGTGAAGTCTTATAAGGTGAAGACTCAGATCTGAAAAAAAACAATGTTTAGAATTTTGGGACATTCACTGTAATGGGATTTTTTTTTTTTCCTTAAAGAATTTAAACATTTAAACCAATGCACCTTTTAAGATTTAAAATGCAGTGGGCAAACTGTACAGTGAGACAGCTTAACTGTTCACGATCTGACAGAGTCAGAAGTTCTACATACAAAAGAAGAAAATAGAAAAAAACAGGAGAAGCTCAAGTACAGACAGGTAAGCAGAATTTTTTTTCCTACTTATTGGTAAAGATTATGATCTGCATTTGTTCTGATTATGATTCTGCCCTCTCAAGTATGGAAACAGTGTAGAATATTTTGATGTGCTTCTCTCTCAGCTGGAGGAAAACTGAATGCATGTTTCCAAACTATTATTGCCATTCTTGTTGGGACAAATGCCACTTTTGTGAACTGAAAAATCAATTGCTTGTATAACCCTCAAGAAAGACAGCTCTGGTATGAACCTTGAAGATGAGTAATGTGGGGAGAAAGGGTGAATGTTAAGAAGAAGATACTGACAAATACTGCCGCAGTATTTATGTTCTTATATTCAGCTAACAGGACATAACAGTAAAGAAAATTGTAGAACACAAATACTTATTTGTTTCCTTAGCTTCTGCTAATAACAATTGCTGTGTTACCTTAAGAATTGGTATATATTAATTTTGAAAAAATCAGTCAACTGTTAAACCTAAAATAAGTAATTAACAATCAGCTATATACATTGCTATAACACCTGGTCTTAAGACTTGGTAGTTTAATTTCATCTATTTGATTTATAATGGATTGTTGATTAATAAGTTTTTATTAAATAATCACATTTTCTTTTCAGCAATAAATATGTACAGTGTGTCTCACATCAGAGACACATGTCTGTGCAGTACACATTAGGAGGGAGAATTTAGCTGTTGACGTGGCCAAAGGAAACTCAGTCACTGGGGATGAATCCCATGACTGGGGTGTGGCTATCAAGGGCTACTGGCTCTTCAGATGAGGCAGGGGATGAATGAGGGACAGAGGTGTTGCCCTGTACCTCAGGAAGTGGATTGAGTGTGAAGAGTTGCAGCTGAAGAAGGCCTGTGGGTAAGAATCAGAGACTGAGGCCACAAAGGGAAACTGGTGGCTGTTGTACTGCAGGCCCCTGATCAAGGAGAATCTTTTGACTCACAGCATCTTGTACAGCTGGGGGACTCAACCACCCCAGAATCTACTGGGAAAGAGGCACAGCAAGCTGTGGGCAACCCAAGAAACTCCTGAAATGCAGGGAGGATGGCATCCTAAGGGATGTAATAGACAGTACTACCAGTGGGGATGCAGTACTAGATCTGATGGCCACCAATGTAGACAAACTAATTGAGGTCACCTAGACTGGAGTCAGCCTGTGCCCCAGTGATCCCCCACTGGACTTTGCAGTCCTGAGGGATATGGCCAGGTAAGGAACAAAGTCAGGCCCCTAAACTTTAGGAAAGAAAACTTCTACCCCTTCAGGGAAGTAGTCAGAGGGCTTTCCTGGGAGACTGCTGTCAGGGACAAGGGAGAAAACAGAGCTGGCAGATCTTTAGGAAAGATGCCATGGAGTGCAAAAGTTAGAGATCCCCAGGAGAAAGAAATTGGGCAAGGATAGCAAGAGATAGCCATGGCTGAGTAGGAACCTGCTGGTCAAATTAAAGTGAAAGAAGCAAATGCATAGGCAGCGGAAGCAAGGACAGGAAACCTGGGAAGAGTATGGGATGAAGTTCATTTATATAGGGATAGTGTGAGGAAGACCAAGGTGAAGCTGGAACTAAACTTAGTAAGGGATGCAACAAATAACAAGAAGGGATTTGACAAAAGTAACTTGGACAGATATATTAATCAGAAAAGAAATATTAAAGAAGGTGGAATTTCCTCCTCCCCCAATAAATGAGGCTGAAAAACTGGAAGCAAAAACTGAGAGGAAGACTGAAGTACTCAACAATATTTTTTGTCTCAGTCTTCAAATGTTTATTTCTATCTTAACCAAGAGAACAGTTTTGTATCAATTCTCATTTCAATTTAAATGTATGAAATTCTACTATACTTCTTAAGTGCAGATAGATTAACATAAAACAAACTTACATTTTTTTAAAGCTATGTTTTTCCTCACATTTTCCAGTTTCTGTCAGATTTTCTTTTTTTTTTTTCTGTGAGCTAGAAATAGTTGTGAAACTTGAACCACACGGATAAAGATTTACATTTTTTTTATGTCTCATTTTATGGTATGATAGACACATGATACAGAATTATCACTAGCTCTATGATTTGGATGTTCACTTCAGAGAAAGTATATTTTTATAGTATTTATACATTTATATGGGAATATGTATATATTTATAAATATATTGCATTTATACTATATGTCTAGCATAGAGAAGAAATCTTAAACATATCTATTCCATATTTATTTTGTGCTGCATAGTCACTTGGCTATGGATGACAGCCCAGTCACTAGTCCATATATTTGTCTTCACTCTTAAATATATTAAATATATTACTATATTTTACATATCATTATCAAAGGGGATTGAGAATATATTACATAGGAATTTAGGAAAAATCCCCCAATTAAAAGATCCTAGTATGATTTAACCAAGTCAAAAAATGAACATGACTGAACATTGATAAATGTGTTATTCTAACATAGCACTTCTTATTTTAATATCAAATTTTATTCTAAGCTCATCTTTTTAACATACTTATAAGGAGTTTGAGTCACAAGCACAAAAAAAATTACTATCAATCATTGAGCAATAATTAACTGAAAAATATCCAGCTTTCTATGTAGTTTTCTACTGATGGCAGTTTTTTGTCTATGGAAGAAAAATAGAGTATTATTCAGAGGCTCTGAAATTTTGTTGCTATTTTTACAACATAGCCATATTTACTATCTTCTTAATGGGGGATGAGTTGAGCACAATGAGAGCTATTTTCTGAAAATAAACAGACATTTAATTATTCCTACTCTTTACTAAGAAGACAGTTTTAGTCAATAAGACATAGATATGTTATCAGACACAAAAATATAAATGAAGTGTTTTCAAAGCTTTTTGAACAAGGAGATGTGGGTTTTTATATGATAACTTCCTGAAAGTCGAGAAAGACTGATGTGAAATGGAAAGATACCAGTGAAACAGACTACAAACGTAAAAAGCCACAACAGAATACTTTTTTGTTCATTATAGTATTTAGCAGAAAATGTTTGCTAATATATTGTTGAGGGAAATTAATTTGGAATAACCAATATGGATTTTAAAAAACCAGAGTTAATACATAAACTTCACATTGAATAATTGCTCTAGTACCTACAGGGCTCAATAATGGTCAACTTGAAATACAGAAGAATCACAAGTGGCCTGGTCTCAACAGATGCAGGCACTGACGTACTTTTGAGATATGTTTAATATTTCTTTTACGATGGAGAGAGATAGTAATAAAAACAGGATCACTCCTATTTGTATGGACTGTTTTGACATAAGCATTGCAAAAATATACCAAAGTAAACCAAGAGACAATATTGGTCAAATGGATACTATAACTGTGGCATCAGGCAAAGTAGAATCAGTAGAATCAGTAGTAAATTAACACAGTCTCACTGTGGAGCATTTGGAGGTTATACCAAATGAGTAGAGTAGAGTAGCTACAATTCTTATAGCTACTCTATGCAACGTGTAAATTTGCACTTTGACCAAGCCTTTTTGTTAGATCAGAAAATAGCACATTATACTGGAAGACTGAAAATTTTTAATTTCTTTTGATCCACTCAATCTCCTCTGTGGAAAATTTATTAAAAATAATTTAGGCTATGAATACTCCTGGCTTTCTTCATCTTCACTCTCAGAGAAGGATAAGGTGCTTTGTCAGAAGTTTGTTGAAAACTCAAATCTGAGATGGGAAAAATTCCCAGACATAGATGGGAATCAATTTCCGCCCAGAAGGTAAAAATAAAATAAGATATAAACCTGCTGAAATGAAGGTCTTGATCAGACATCAACAAGTATGGTTGAGCATTTAAGGCTTCAAAAATTCTTCAAATGCTGTAATAAAATGAGGCTTTCTAAGTCTTCTGTGAGGTGTCTAGTTAATATGTGCAAAAGGTGAGGCTGTAAAGCCTGTGACTGTCGGATTTGACCCATGTGGTTTTAACAGTGGAACAATCTGTTTTTTAAAACAGAAGCTCCAAACTGAAGACAGGAGACAGTCTTAACCCCTGGTGTGGCTGTCCATATTCATAAAGGGAACTTAACAGTGCTATTTCCGCAGTCTTATTACATACAAAGAGCTGCTTTTTTTATCAGTTTTTTATGGCCTTTCCAAAATGTATCTAAATCCCAGTAAAATTGCTTTCTTTTCTTATCAACACAGGAAAAATATTGAGTGAAGTGTTATCTTCATGTATGTGGTTTTTAAGCTATGTGTTTCAGTGCTGATAAGAAGAGATGTGTTGACTATGATAAAAGAAGAAATACTGCAAAAGATGTTGCTTGCTCAAACATTTCTGAAAAAAATCCCAGCTTTCAGGGTGAGATCTTCAACGATAATGTTTCATAGTAATTGAAGAAGTTGAAATTATACCTTTCTTAGAAACATGCGTAGTCAGTTACATCAGGTTGGATAAATTCACTGTGCTCAATAGATGACATTTATAGCGAAAGTGAGTCATAATTTATACAAGTTAGGTTTAACTAATTTGTTAGCATTTAGATATATGCTAACACAGCAGGTATTTATTTTTTCATGCAAGACAAGATTGGGTGTGGTGTAAGTATTATTATCATGCTCAGAAATAGCAGAACCACAATTTCTGAGGTTACTTGGGCTGTGAAAATGAGTATTTTGGAAACCCTCTGGAACAGGATCTAAACATCATACATTCTAAAGTCTGAGCTATTATCCCATTAAAGCAGACGTTATTAAAATTTATATCTAGGGTGGCTATTATTTTATTTTAAATATTTGGAAAGCTACTCCTGTATCCAGTGCCTTATCAGGTTTTTCTAAAGCTATCTAAATAATCACTTTGCTAAAATAGGCTGTAGGAATTTTGTATACTGTAATTATTGATCAGAGAACTGAATTTGTGGACTCTCCTTGCCACAGTATGTACAATGTCAAAAGTTTCAATGACTATTGGTTATTTCAGAAAGACCTCAGATCCTGTTGAACATGAAAAATTAGGCTTCTGAAATTTATCAGAATATTCAACACAGTTGATAATGCATGAGAATTCTGTTATGCAAACCTGATCAAAAATTAACAGTGATAAAATCCTGGTAAGAAAAAAAAATTATGGGGAAAAAATATAGCTTGGTGATACTGGAGATCATCAGCATAGATACAGCTAAAGCTGTTGAAATGCCAGGGAAATCAGCATACTTTATTCCACCATTTGACATACAAGATTAAATATTCTAGTCCTTAGTCAAAATTTCAATTTCAAGTGAATGAGAGTTCTGCTGGAACAAAGGAAGTGAAATGTGACTGAAAAAGGCAAGCTCCTGGCATGTGCTTCTCTGTGTCTGAAGACTGGCATATTTAGCCTACTCTTTTTCAGCTGCACACTGGGTAAAAAAATAAAAGTCTACAAAAGAGGCTTTAAATAAACTTTTTATCAATGGGAGAAAAAGAAAATAACATGGAATTGTACAAACAATAACCCATTTTCAACCCATAGTTTACTAGATTTTGGACATTTCGTTGCAAGTCTAAGTGTGAGATCAAAATCTCTCCTAGTTTGAAAAACTAGGAAAAAGGTAAAAAAATACAGTGAAAAGACAGTGCTACAGGTGTTGAATAGATATACATAGATATACTGTTATGGTGATTTGTGTCTTACAGCATATGATGGGAAAGTTTGCTTTGACCAGCATTACAATTGCTTTACCTCATACGAAAGGATGCAATGGGAGTTGCAGAAATGCTAACGAGTGAAAGGTGATTATTGTTCATTTTGGGATGGTTCTACTGTATTAATTAAGAAGATGTGCATTAATGCACACAGTTGCTACCTAATGCCCAATATTTAGAAGCATTTTGCTGACTAGTTTGTTTTAGCTATTTCAGGGGCTGGGTTGATGTAGGATTTTATCTCCAAAATAGTGTCTAAAGTTCATCATTACAGAAGTTGTATATTACCTTCTTTCTTAATTTTAGTACTAAATAGTTGTTGTAGAAAAATATTAATAGTTTAAGGCAATTTCCTAATTTTTGAACTCATGAATTCAAGAATACTGAGAACAGCTGAAGAAGACTATTGCTGATTGTTGGTCATCAGGATTTAGTTTCCCCAGGTACCTATATCATTTAATAACACTATTGCAAAAAGCTTTTTCTGAGTACCAAACACAGAAAAGTAATTGGAATATCTGGGACTTTTGCAGAACTCTGAATACAAAGGCTTATTTTTAGCTTCAAACTTTGGCTTCTCTGAAGTCAGCTTTTACCTCCAACATCTGAGTGCTTTTTCTCTGTAAGTGAAGCTGGTGACACACAGATAGAACTCATTACCTGCAGTGCCACATGCTGCTGAAGAGAAAGTTTAACAAGGGTGAGAAAAGCGGCTCTGACTTTTACCCATTGTCTTCTATCACCAGTCATCACGACAGCTTCAGGAAGTGTGACAGCTAATGCTGCTTCTGCAAGTGGATTTGCATAGAGGGATTGCACTACATATTTCCCCAAAAAGACTAAGCTGTTAAAGCAAGTTTGCCTGTTGCTTGTATTAGACAGTCAAACATTCCAATGGAATTAGCAATTTCTCTAAAATATAACACAACTGATCATCTTGGAAATATCTGTTAATAAGATCTGAAAGCATTATTTAAACATGGCCGTCTGAATATAAATTATGTATTCACAAAAAATTCTAAAGCACTGTATTAAAAGGTAATGGGACAATATTTATAAAAGTTAACATTTAGATGTAAAAAAAAAAAAAATTAAAAAAATCTAGTTTCCACTGCATTAAGTTTAAAAATAATGATCAAATATACTTCAGAAAAAATATTTTTCTTTAGACAGAGCGAAGACTTGCAGTAGTTGGGGAATATAACATGCTGACCTGCTCCAGGTTAATTACCTGGAGCATTCTTCAATATGTCCATGTTTTGACCTTGTGGCATTATTGTTTATTCTCTCATAACTGACAGCAATGGCCTGGCAACGCACCTTCTCACACTACTGCTGGGCCATCCTTCTTCCAAACTTTAAAACTCTGTTTCAGCAAACCCAGCCGAATAGGGTTGGGTTTTCTTAGGTGTGTTGTCCTTAGGTGGTTTCTCTTTGATACAGGAGTCTTTTTTATTTTCTTTTGTCTTTTCTTTACATGCAAAAAAGAGTGCACTCTTTTTATGTTAACTTCAGTTTGATTCTGTAAAAGTATTGGCCTTTGCTGAATCAGTTGTGTGGAGCTTTTTATTTTACAGCCGAGAACTGATGGAATCAGATGTCCACCATAAACCAGAAATCCAAGAATTTAAGAGTTCAGAGCTAGAAAGGTGGGCACCTTCCCAGAATGAGGTATTACTGCCCTTTTACCATTTCAGCAGAAGCTGTAAGGCAGGTAAGCTGGTCTTTCTCAGAGACAAGATGTTGCTGACCAGCATGAGCAGGCAGCATCCTTTCATGCAAGCAAGGAGTCAGGTCCACCAGCCTGTTGCACGGTATGCAGTCAGTCTGACTATCAGTGGCTCTGCAATTGCGTCTCCCTTGTACCTACAGAGGCCAAGGTCGTAGCTGTAGAGCTCAGGTCCAGATTTCCAGATGGGGTTGAACTTCTACTTTCCAGCTCTAATTAAATGAGTGTAATAGATCTCTGATTGCAAGGCTTGAAGAGGCAGCTCACAGGGTTTGTTGGTGGGCTGTCTGTATAGACATCTTTGTAATTCGCCCTAAGTGTCGAGATAATAACTGAAAGGGAGAAAAAGAAAAGGAACAAAATGCCTAATTAAAGAGCTGAAATAAACATAAGGAAACTAATTACAAGGTATTTGGTGGAAACTTTCAATTTGTACAGATGAGTTACTTCTTGTGTAATTTTAAATTATTTATGAAACAGTAATTTCTGCAAACTTGGAACATGTCCTGCCAAAATATCCTTAGAATGACTTGAATTAGGTATGTGGTAACTAACTCTGTGCAAGTCCAGCTCCAGTGACTGGTAAGACACCAGCTTCCTAAAAACAAAAGTGAACTGGAAGAGAGTCCATTAAAAAAGAAATCTATTATTAAACCGGATTTTGGTTTTTCTCTTCAAGTACGGGTTTTTTATGTCATTCTCTTTCTGTTTGGGCTGCATGGAGCTACATCTCTTTTTAAGCTTGAGGTCCTTGACATTGTATAAGGTTTGACCTCAGCTTCTTTTGTTCAACTCTTTCTCTGTATAGCTCTATTTTCCATCCTGCTGTCAAACAGGAATCTGGACCATGTCAACATGCTGTGAAAAGAAAGAAGTTTTATCTCTTCACTCTTTTCATTTGGAATAGGGGCTCAATGTAGATTTTCCTAAATTTTTGTGTTCATTTCATGTGCTTCTGTGATCAAATTGGTATGTCACAGAATGCTCTGAGGAGTAGAACAACAACCTGTTTGCTAAGACTCTTGTCATATTTTTTACTCACTCTGATGGAGAGAAGATAGAAAACAAAAGGAATTGCTACCATTAGTGGCTGTGTTCAGCAGAGCAGGGTACACTTTGGAGGATGCCTGAACAGACTTCCACCAAGAATACCACTATAGAAGAAGGAAAAATAAAAATGGGAGTAGAGGGGAAAGGTTGTAAAAGAAGGAAGTAGGTAGAGAATAAACAAAGAGCAGATGGGCAGAGGAAAAAAGTTATGGTCTTTCTGAATGCAGGATGGACAGGAAAGAGTTTCATGTATGGAAAATTCTTGGTTGAACGGTTATTTAAGAAGAAGTGCCTGATTTTCAAAAATTTTCAGCATTCACAAGCATTCATTAGAAATGTAATTATCAACTCAGGCTTGGGAAAAATATTCTTGTCTGTCTGTTCTTATTCAATAGCTTTGTAAAAATTAGCTTAGGAAGTGTAATGGGAGTGCTTTGTTCTTGCTTTTAAAATGTTTTTGGAAAGGAAATTATTACTGTGAGACAGCCTGAAGTCCAACTGCAAGATTTCCAGTGCCTTGTTACTCAGGGCAGTCTGATGAGGCATCATCATCTACACTATGCAGCTCTGAGCGAAGAAATAAAAATACTTTTTCCCAATAAATTTAAAAAAAAGTGAAATTCTGAGCACTTTACACCTTAATTGCCTTGCAATTAAGTCCCACAGGACCTACTGAACTCAGTAAAACCTTCAATATTATAAACTATAGTTCTTTTATTTGAATGCTAAGATCTTATTTCTTTCCATCTCCCAGTCCATCAGGAAAAATAAAATAAAAAATAAAAAAGACTACATATTGTCATCTTACCCTGCCCATAAGCTTAGTTGCATGCATTCAGCAAGCATTTAATGAGAGCTTCTGTTTAAGTGTATTGGACAGGAGGTTCTCAAGCTTTTCTACATTCAGACTGCTTTCATGGTCTTTTGCTCTGCATATGTACCCTATTTCTAAATGCATTTTTGTTTTGATTGATACAGCTTATGAGAGTGCCTTGGAGAGAAACACTGAATTATTAAGCCTTGAATATTGCTGGCTTTCATCCACTACAGTACCTTTGTCACTGCTCCATACTTCAAAGCTAATATTTGATAACAAGCTTTTTCTTTCTTTCCTTCTGTCTACGCCTAATGCAATTTCCGCTGTTAAAATTATAGCCCATGTCTTTAAGAAATTATTTTCCAAATCCCCACATTTATGCTTTTTTGATGTCCACATCTACTGAGAACTTTTTTGTCTCTTTCTTTCTTTTTTCTTTTTTTTTAACATTTACTGACGTGCTTCACATCCCACCCTTTTTTTTTTTTTTTCTGAGGCGCCAGCTGTACTATTTCCTATTTTTAATTTGTCTCTTTTAATTAAGTAATCCTGTTCCAATCTGATTTTGAAAATGACATCCTGTCTTTGAATATCATTTTTACATTTTGGGAACTGGTTTAAAAAACTTCTTTCTAAGTCACTACCATGAAAGAATTAAGCTGATTTTTTCTTTTGCTAACATGAAGGTAAAGCTTCAAGCTTCTTCTGGAACTTTATTTGACCTTTTATGGTTTTGATGTTTTTTATATTCTTAAGGTTAGCAGCTTTATATCTCTGTTTCCCTAGGGAGCATAGATCTTTGAAAATTAGTGGGGGATTAAAAAGGTTTATTTCTCTCTAGTGATAGTTCTTTTGGAAACACTGATTATATTTTCATCACGACTGTTTTCTGTGTTATATCCTAGATTTCTTAGTACACTTCTTGTTTTTCAGGAATGTCCTTTGTTTCACTTTTTTTAAAATATGAGGCTGATCTGTTCTTCTTATTGTTCATACCTACTCCTCATTTGTTGCCTGTTTAGGATAAAGCTGTTCACAATCTGGGTTTTTCTGTTGAGCATCATTTATTGCAGCAGTTGCATAGAGTGTGATCCTCTCTTCTCGTTTAACTATTCAGACCTAAATCCACCACAATTTCCTGAATACTTGAAAGCCTCTGTTGGATTAATACTCTGAGGCTTTGCTCTCATAGAGAACAGTTAGTCTCAGCCAAACTCTACGTTTTTTACCAACATCTCTTACATGGGAAATGTCTGAAATATCTGCAAATTTTGTGAAAAGCTATAAATCTGGGTCACACTCTGGCTTTCTCTGGGTGAGTAAAACCTGATGAGCTCAGCAGGTATGGAAAGTTGTGCAGAAGATAAAAGATTTGCTTTTTCTGCTTTTATTTCTAGTGACTGTTAATTTTTTTTTTTTACAAATTGTATTTAAAATGTGTATTTTGAGTCAGTTTCTGTAAGTTTTTTAGTACTTACACGGTACTACAAGAAGTCCATCAGGAAAACCTAACTTCCAGTTTTTGGGGGCAGATGCATCATGCGTCTCTCTCTGCTGTGTTTGGGCTGGTTTTCGTTGTTGTTGTTGGCTTTGGTTTTTGAGAAAAACAGGGAGAAAAAAACAGGTGATTCTTTTGTCCAGATTGAAAGTCTCTGTGCTGTGTGTGCCTAAATGCCTTCCACTAACTTTCACAATTGATTCTGGGTTATATGGATGTGGTCCAACCAGTTGACTTACTTTAGGGGAACTATCTTGGAGTAAAAAGTGTATTTAAGTATGGAGAGTCCATTCTTTCTGTTGCAACAGAAAGAGCAGCCGGGTTGAACTGGTCTGATTTGATCCATAGAACAAAGTGAGCTTGCTGATTCTTATCAACAATACTGGAAATAGGGGTTGAGCCCAGCTGTCAACAGGCACCAACTACTGACACAAGAGGATGGTACAATGCAAGAGAGTCTCTGTTGTACTGTGGTATGCATGAAGTTGTGGAGGACACTTTCATGGAAAAAAAAGATTGTGCAACCCTCAGCAGATGTCTACAATACACACAGGAGTCCCATTTATTTAATTAAAACAATGGACAAGAGCAAGATTTATGTAGGTTTGTAGTCTAAGGTCCCAGCTTTCCTTTGCCATAAAGGTCGTGGCACAAGTTTATTTTGTTAAATGCCCCAGTGAGCATCTTCCAGGTGAAAAGCTAAATAAAATATTAAAACATGAAGAATTACTATGACTCTGACATAAAGAATACAGTTATTACTATTTTAAAGCTGGGAACAGTATGATACAGATGTGATGTACTCAAAAATACAAACACAACATATGGCAAAACAGAACTGAAATGATTATCACTTGAGACCCTGGATTTTAAGCAGAGTTAAAAAATAAGCATACTCTGCTGATGCAATATTGATAGTATGGTTGAAACATTTTTGTAGTTTCTAATTTCTGAACAGTAACTCTTTGAAAAACTACTCTGGAATGTCTGCTTTATGTTTATCATTTTATAATTAATTGATAATAAAATAATAATTCTAGTAAAAAATTATTACATAGTAATGCTCTTTCCTATCATTTACTGCTGCATATTTTTTTATCCCTGTAGTATTAGGTGGAGCCAAGGACTGGCTAAATTTGAAATATGGTTTTGCTGCTAAGATAAACCTCCAGAAAGCGGCCGTTACTTTGGGAAATACAAAATAATTTCATTGAGCTAACTGTCAGCAGTGTTGTCTTTTTTTTTTTTTTTTTTAATGAAAAATGTA
>LTAT01000004.1:111591867-111667260 GCA_003286495.1 Chlorodrepanis virens | reverse complement strand
TTTTTTTTTTTTTTTTTTTTTTTGTTATAGTTTTTGCAAAGGAAGTGGGGAGGTTGGTTGGAATTGTTTTTATTTTTTGATATACTTCTCTCAGATCCTCTGAAGTTAAACTATGGAATGTATCCGCCCCTGGGTCTCATCTGTGAGTTGTAATGTTAGACTGAAAGTGATTTATAGGATTAAGAGATCCTTCAGATTTTTTAGCATTCAGATTTTCACAAATCCATTGAAGTGATCTTGGCTTTATGAAACATGCATCAGGAGGTCAGCCTTAGATATTAGTTAACACATGTGGAAGGAATACCTCACAATACAAGTGCACCAATATTCCTTTTCCACTGGACAACGTGAATAAGCTACAAAATATCATGGCAGAATATGAATTGGTAATTTGTTCAAGGAATTGGTAATAATTTCAAGGAATTGTCATGCCAGTTGTTGACTCTAAGTCTTAGGTGTAATCACAGTTGAGGACCACTCTGGTGTATGCAGCAGAAGAAAAAATTGTGAGAAAGGATATAGTGGTCTCATAAACTATTATTTCCTTATCATTTCCTCTTCACTGTGTTTTGGTTTTTGTTCATTGAACTAACAAAACTTAAGTCAGAAATAGTTTCATGTTAGGAAACATGCTTGGGAGAAAGTATGTTTCTAATCACTCTTGTGACATAAATGGTCTTTGCTTCAACACTAACAATCAGACTAAAATCACCAAGATAGATTTGTTAGGCTGCAGCAGTATTTAACTCCTATAACCAGAGCTACAGCATGAATATCAAAAATCCATGAGGGAGAGAGAATGGAACACTTTGCAATAATTGGAAATTGCTGTAAAGTGCCATTTGCTTTCCGTGCTTTGAGGAAATTCATTTTTGATGAAATACAGTCAGTGTTGCTGATAGTGTAACTACATTTTTTTTTACTAAGATGATGGAAGAATATATAGTTTTTTTCTTGTATAGCTAGGAAAAAAAATTGATATACATAGTAAGGAAGAGTCTGCTAAAATCCATAACCATACATGCCAGTGCAGCCTAAGGCAATACAGATATGGGATTTTAAAAAAGAAAAAGGAGATTTCTGAACAATTTGGTGCGAGGAAAAGAAATTTGTGGTTTGTTTCCAGGTGCCTCATTCCATGCAATTGTTTCAGAAAGACGATTGCATATGAACTGCCTTCCTCTAGCAGCCAGTGCTCCTGGGAGCCAGGGCCTAGGATGGCACAGAGTCAGAGGGGACACAAAATCGGGCAAGAGCACAGGTGGATTTCCATCAGTGTTTCATTGGAAATGACTCTGCTATATCAGGTCTCTCTAAAAAGACTGCCCAAGCCATCATGAAGTAATGAGATTTTGCAGATTACATTACCTACAAAAATCTGACCCTTTTTTGCCTCTGCTCCCTAAAGCTGAGATTAAAGTTCAGTTTTAATGAAAAGTGAAATGGAGGACATTCATATTTCATTTAGTTCCTGTTCTTGCATTTGTTCACCTAAATGATTCAAAAAGTATGCTTAATCTGGTTTTAACTGGGAATTTGAAAAGTGTAACACGGTATATTTGCAAAAAAAGTACTCTCTTCAGGCTTCTCAGTGATTCTATGTTATTTATGAATGTGTCTGTATGACTATATAGACATTTTCAGTCATCTCTTTCCTACTTAGCATATTTTCTACGGAACCATATTACATGTTAAATTATCCAACTTGAACTATAGCAATTAACCATTTTGGTACACTGGTAGCCAGTGATTTGTCTTCTCAGTCATCACAAAACCACATGGAAAGAAACTGACATATGAAAAACAGAATCACAAATGGTATATGTTGGCTTGTGCTATTTCACTGTTGACTGTAAGTGTGCATTTTAGGGTGATAACTTCAGAAATTTCCTGACTTCATGTGGGGAATTTTTTCCATCATTCAGATGTTCGTCCATCCCCCCAAAGAGTACACACACACAAATATGCTGACACATGTCTACGTTCCCCCTTTTGGTCAATACCTGTATTATGAATTCTTGGCAGTTAGCATGCCCAGTCTAGTAGTGTGTTTTGTTTGTGCCAAGGTATTGATCTGTATGTGCAAAAACTAATTATGTATAAAATAATTCTGACTGAAGCCATGTTGAGAAACAGAAAAGCAATATGTAGGCATAAATATAAGTTCTTATAAAAGACCATTTAGTACAAATAACTAGTGTGTTATTGTTTCTATTCCAACTGGAAATGAAGTTACTTATTTTCAAAAGAAAAATACATCAATTATTGATGTATGAATCTTTTTAAGCAGAATTATTTCCTATTCATTAGCATTTATCCAAAAGTCATTAATTTTAATATGCATTTGGGTGATGGTATTTGAATTGTAAATAATTTTGCATTCTCCACAATTTAACCACATTTTGCATATTCATGAGACAATTTAGTCTTAAGATGTAGCAGGGCCTGCATTGCTTTAGGATGCAGTCACATTAGGTAATTTTGTGGTACTGTGTAGCCTAAGGCTTCACCTAATTCATTTAGCACCCAATAATATGAAAGATCCCATGCACCAGGGTCTCATGTAATTGAGATGAAGAGGCCCCAGTGAAAGCACTTCATGAACATATTCCAGTTAGGGTTTTCACATATATAAATACAATCTTTATGCAAAATCATCAATCATAGAGAAACATAACAAAGCCACGACTGAGTAAAAAAAAGCAGAACATCTTTGTTTCCTGTTTTGATTTTTAAACTGAAGTAATAATTTCTATAAGCTAGATGATATCATGCTAGAGATAATTAGTCTTTGAAAAGGGGAAGTAATGGTCTCTGCAGGCATCTTTGTGGTAGACTGTCATGAGTCCTCTAGGATATCACAGGTAATTAAAGGCTCTAACCCACTAACCTATACTTGTACCACCTGCTTCAAATCTGAGTCTTAGAGCATGTTTTAAAAGACAAGATGGGCATAGAGGGGGCAGAGGAGGTAATGTCTTTTACATTACTTGATTGATCAATGGTACTGTGCTGGCATGATATGCTTTTCTCTTTGGTACATGCAAGTTCTGAATCTAAAAATCTAAAAATCTATCTGACAGTTGAAATTATATATTTCAAATCATACCCATGAAAAAATAGTTCCACAGAAAAGGTGGACAAATTGTTTTTTGAGGTCTATCTCTAGCTATAACAGAACAGTTCCACCATATCCAGAGACATCAAAAGAAAAAGAACATGACAGCAACCATGTTTGAAAAATACTTCTCAAAAAATAGAAAAGCTGTCTGAACATAAGATACTACATAAGAAGGAAGTAAGTATATGGAAAATAGCATAAATATTGCAAAAAATAGTTTTTTAAATTCCTAGTGAATATGGAAGTCAAGTAAACCATACAGAAGTTGTAATGGTGTGTCATGAAGGTTGTCTGATATAGCAAAAAATGTTGTGGATATCGCCTAGGCTTTACTGAAGCCTTTGACACTGGTTCCCACAACATTCTTGTGGAAAAAATGGCTACTCATAGCTTGGATGGTTGTGCTCTTTTCTGAATGTCCACATCCAAAAAAACTATGGTAAATGGAATTCAGTCTGTGCACAGTATGGGGCTCAGTATGGGTCAATTCTTTAATAACTTTATCAATATTATGGAGAATTGATACACCCTCAGTTGGTTCACAAACGACACCATGCTGGATGGGAGTGTTGATCTGCTGGAGGGCAGGAAGGCTCTGAAGAGAGATCTGGAGAGTATGACTGGATGGGCCAAGGCAAATTTTATGAGGTTCAACCAGGTGAAGTTCTGGGTCCTGCCCTTTGGTCACAATAAACCTATGCAGTGTTACAGGCTTGGGGCAGAGTGTCTGGAAAGCTGCCTGGTGGAAAAGGATCTGGAGATGCTAGTCAGCATCTGGCTGAACATGAGCCAACAGTGTGCCCACGTGGCCAAGAAGCCCAATGGCATCCTGGCCTCTATCATTAATACCACGGCCAGCAGAATTAGGAAAATTATTATCCCTCTGTGTTCAGCAAACTGAATTGTCTGTTCAGTTTTGAGAACCTCACTACAAGAAGGACATTGAGGTGTTGGAGCACGTCCAGAGAAGGGCAACAAAGCTGGTGAAGGAATGCAAGTCTTAGGAGGAACCCCTGAGGAAGCTGAGGGTGTTTACTCTGGAGGTTTGGGGAAACCTTATTGCTCTTTACAGCTATCTGAAAGGAAGCTGTAGAGATGAGATGGTTCTCTTTTCTCAAATAACAAATGATAGGATGAGAGGAAACAACCTCAAGTTGTGCCAGAGGTAGTTTAGAATTGGTATTAGGGAAAAAAATTCTTTTCTGAAAGGCTTGTCAAGCATCAGAACAGGCTGCCCTTCCCAGGCAAGTGGTTGAGTCACCATTCCTGGAGGTGTTTCAGACATAGAGATGCGGTTCTTCAGGACATGGTTCAGTGGTGGACTTGGTAACACTGGGCTGGACTTGGTGATCTTAAGGGTTTTTCCCAGCCTAAATGATTCTATGTTTCAATGAATGGTAAGCCCCAGAATGAGAAATATTTCCAAGTACAGTCCATCACAGATTAGGGCTGTAAAGGTGGTTGTTACAAATACTTCAGTGGCAAGCTCTGGTGGCCAACTAAACTTTGTGATTCAAAGCTTCAGTGAAGAGAAAGAGGATTACCAGTTTCTTCAGGATCTTTCTTGCTCTATCAATATTATCTACAGAATGTATGAGTTCATATTTATTACTAAAGCATAATTTTCTAAAATAACCTGAGATCACTTAAAAGAATATATACAAATACTGTAATTAACTGTGGTTCTGTGCAAAGGCAGAAATAATTCAGAGATATTTTACCTACAGCATTATTTTTGTACATTTACTCTATGTAGGCTAGGTTACAGTGCTTGCTATACTTAATTTCTTATAATAAATTGGGAAGGAAAAAGAAATGTAGCTGTGATGAAGAAGACACCAGTAAGGACATCACAGAAACAAATTTACAATTTTACAAAGTATAATTTTTTGACAGTGTGCAGTACTCAGAAAAAAAAGAAAAACATTAGATTCAAGAATATTTTCTTAAATATTGATGGATTAGTCATTACTAATAATATGTAAATGCAGTCTCTTTTAGATTATCAATTTATTCATGACCCAGTCTTGTTTGCATGCAAAATGTATCATCATTCAAAATTTTTTTTTTTGCATAATCACTGCTAGATATTTGGTTGCTTACAAAATATTCACTTTAAGATAGTTCCTTTCACCAGGAATTATTTCCTGGTAAAAATGTACTTTCTATTTAATCAGAATTTATTTAATATAATGACCTTGTCCATTAAAGAGTCTTTTGCCTCATTTTGTACCAAAAACTTCAAACTAAGCCTCTTTATTGCAGAACTGACCCCAAGGAAATTGCTCTGAATGAAATAAACTTAAAAAGAATGAGAAAAAAACCCAATGGACCTTCACTCCTACCTCCAAGAGATATTTCTACCCAAATCTCCCTTCACTGCCTTGCAGGAGATATAATTCAGATATCCTATGTCTCCTTAAGAGTCAGGCATCCTTACGAACTTGGAAACTCAGATGCAGCTAATATTTAGGCTTTTGTCACCTCAGTTGTCTGATGATAAGTACAGATGCATCCTGCTCTTAATGCTGCTCTGAAGAACATTTTCTAAGCTTTGATACCACCCACTCTTTTTGTTGCTTGTCTCTTTCCAACAAATCAAGCATAAGATCTTTTCCTCACTTTCAAAGTCTTTCACAGCTATGTCCCTTCCCACTTACTATCACCTTACACTCATTATTGGCTCCCACTTCTGCTTATGCCTGCATCTATTGCTCATGTGTTAAATTTCAAATTACAGACACTACTTCTCACATTTGGAAGACTATGTCTTGAGAAGTAGAAGAACTGACCTCTTTACATCTTTCAAAATTCTTTCCGTCAATGCAAATTCTAATAAAAAGCTTGAAAATAGCACTCCTGATGAGATGTCTATGGAATTTCCTAGTAAGCTTTATGTTCTCTTTGTTGTCACGGGTCTGCATGCTCCCCTTCATCTTACATTTGGGCTGTGCTGGCTTCAGGTTAAGTCTGTGTGTAGTTCTAAGTCAGCTTATCTAACAAAAGTGCTACTCCATGACTGTGGCTCCTGTGCCTTGTGATGATAAAAAAACTAAGTGGGGAAATGAATGATCCATTTCAAATGAGAAGTTTACCATAATTAATTACCCATTCAAAGATCCCGTGAACTCTTGGAGACAGATATTTGCATAAATTACTCAACTGGTTCCTGAATAACTACAACAACAAATAATAAGAACACTCAGCTCACAGTTGGAGGTATTAATTGTTTTAACTCCAAAGTCAATGGCTGCTATCAGCCCCAGTCTTCCTCTTAATTGGTAGTGTGTGCTGTGGCACATCAGCTAGGAAGCACAAAGACTCTAAACAGGATAAAACAAGCAGATGCACCATTACCTTTTTAGAGATTGGGCTACAAAACCCGTGTTACTTTAAAAAGTGAGAATGTTTTCCTTTTTGTAATGTCATTAATGATGCTGTTTTTACATGCAAATCAAGAAATTAAACTTCTGTTATTTTAACAATAGAGATCTGGAAATAACCAGTGAAATACATGCTGAATTAAATGGAAAAACCCTAATTAAGTGAAGCAATAGACTTAAGATTGCAGATTTCAAGGTGTAATTAAGAATACAGTTGAGTAAATGCTACTTACAGGGATATTTATTCACATTATTAGCGAATTTTCTTTAAAGGTATATCCATCCCTTTGTGTTTTCTTTCTTTCTACATTCATTTGAGTTCCAGCATCATAAACACTTACAAAAAATTAGTTTGAGGGTAGTCTTTACTCAACTAAGAAGCAGCAACAATACCAACTGGAGCAAAGAAAATAGTAATGAGACTAAAGAATGCAGAAAAAAACAGTACTGATGGATAAGGCAAAAGAAAAGATTTTGAAATATTAACTGGAAAAAAATATTATCACTATCACTTGCTAAATTAGATAAATTCTAGGCAAGGTACACCTAGAAGAATGCCATTAGCTATATGGGACATTTTATACCATATACTGCTTCTGTAGCTGTTAAAAGGCAGGTTTTTCCACTCCCTAGAAACCTTTAGTAATTTCTTTTCTCAGCCTCTGAAACCACATTTTCTTTTATTATATAAACAGATACTTTTTTCAAGAGAAAAAGAACTGGATTATTTTAGTTATTACACTAGAATACATTATTTCAAGAACAAATGGAAATTAAATTATATAAAAAACATTTCCAACATCCTTCCAAATTAATGTAATAAATTAATTAATTAATCTTTTTTCATCTGGTTGATGGAATTTAATCTTCAAGATATGCTATAAAAGTGTATCTTGTAATCAACAAAACAGTAATTTTTTTAACAGCCAGAAAATTTCTGTATTGCATAAATGTAATAATTAAATTTCATTTGCTGTAGGATGATTAGAAAAACTTTTAATGTGATCAGGGTTTTCTTTAATGGAAAAATGGTTTATCTGTAGCTCTTGAATTATTTTCATTTACCCTCAGCAGTGGAGAATGCACAGAAACAAAGACCTCTTCAGATGCAAAAATATATAATAGTATGGAAACTGTTCTATTCCAAATGCACATCTGTAATTCTTTAGGGTAAGTGTTTTTCTTCCCACTGCACCCTCATTCAACTCATAAGTTAATGGAAGTAAGCACTTTCGTGTCCTGGAGAAATTACTCACCTTAACCTTGTCATTCCATGCATTCAATGTGGTGCAGGTTTTCTGTTTAATAAAAGTAAAATTGGATTTTTTATAAATATGTGAGAACCTGAATGTTAATCCAAGAATGTCATTACATTCTACATGGGCTTCCATCCAAAATATTTAAAGATTATTAATTATAAGTATTAATATAAACAGTAGTTTATATTAGACCTTGTTATGTTAGGGAATAATCAAATTCCTTTTCAATACAAAAATCCACTTACACAGAAAGATTCCTATTACATGTACTGCTTACAGATACAATTTGCATCAAAGTATTTTACATCCTCCTATAACTCAGAGATGGTGGAAAGTCTGACATAAGTACTTGTAGAAAACTTATCTTAAAAATAATCATTTCAGAGTAATAACTTGCTGAAGAATAAAAGCTTTGTATTGCTTCATTTGGTATTCAGTGAGTAGTCATCCTGTCACAGCTGCCAATGCTGACTGATAAATGTTCAAAAGAGCCTAGAAGAATATTGACAAACCCTCAACTTGTGTGTAATATGGAGATAAGGACACCAAAATTATATTTACTTATGCTCCTAGTGTAGCAGGAAGCTTCACAAAATAGTGAAACTACTTTTTTACTACCTTCGTGTGCAATTTTTTATTATTTATTCACTACTGTAAGGTTCAACTCCTGTACAGTGATTTAGTGCTGTATAGAATTGCTAATCTCCATGGAAGCAGGGGGAAAGAGAGAAAAAAATAACCACCTAACAACAAGCCTCTTCACCCCCACCAAATCCAAGCCCATACTGTCATTAAAAAAAAAAAAGCAAAGAAAAAATAAGTGTTAAATTTTCTCATCCTGTTCTACAGGGATTCCAAGGTGAACAAAGCCACTGAGCCTGTTTGCTGTTGTTGTTGTACCTAAAATATCAGCATAGATTAAAAACCATATTTCATTCTCTTGAAATATGTGGAAAAAATCAAGTAAATGGTTCACTTAATAAGTTATCAAAGCTTTTCAGTTGAAGATAGTTTTGTAATGAATCACTCTGTGATTTGTTGGACTTGCAGTCTTAAAGCTGTGAATATGAGGGTGTACTTTTTCTCACCAGATGCTTATTCCAGGGGCAATAAGATTTCCATGTAATTTGAATGGAAATTACACAAAAACATCTTTATCTAATTTATTTCTGTGTTAATATTTTGCCTGCTGGATATGGTTAAAGATGAAACCCACAGCAGGAATTTACAAATACTAAAGCCACATGCTACAGACGTTTATAGCCAATATTTTCAAGTCCTTCTGTTGACTTCAACAAACTTTCAGTTGTCTTTTGTCTTTTAAAATAGCAGCACCTTTTTTATTTTTTGCCATTTATCAATTCAACAAATCAGATGTGCTCAGTTTCACAGAACTGTGGCAAATCCTACATGGTTTCAAAATCTCCTGTGAATTAATGCTAGATTGTCCAAGGGTCTACTCCAGTACACGGGCTTCAAGAATGTGACTTTCTTGATGAGATCTGCTAGGGTTTTGGGTGCTGGAGGTAAAAGTCTTAGTCTTTTCCTACACAGATATGAAATATTTGTGGTTTATTCCAAGTTGGGGCAGAGAGAGGGATGGAAAATCCTCTTATTGAGGAATTGAATTTTCCTTCTCTATGCAGCTGAATTGAGGTTTTTATATCATAGGTAAAGTGATGGTTTGGGGTTTTTTAATGACATAGATTTCTGAAATGCTAACTAGTTCATAGAGCTAATTTGATCTTGAGATTCTTTTTATGGGTAAGGACAGCCTGGAAACAAAGGCAGTGAAAAGCTTTTCTTTTTCTCTCTTCATCTTTCTCATAATTTGGGATATAAATCTTCTCAGAAATGTATGATGTAACTTTTAAGGATGCACATTAAGAACCAGATTTTGCCTGGAAGCCATGCAATACTGCCAGGTGTAAAACTCATAAATCCTGCCTATAGGTGAAGTTTAATAATTCAGCTCTAGTGATAAAGCACAATTTTCAGAGTAAATATCACTGTGGTGATCAACTTTCCTGCAGGAAGAGCAGGCTCTTTTCTTTCTATCCAGCCTCTGTAGACAAGCACATAGTTAATCTTTGTTATAGAACAGATGGGAACAATTTCTATTAGTCTGTGATTGACAGAGGAAGTTATCTCAAATGTCTTTGTCCCTCTATAGCATTTTCTCCACAGGCAGCTCTTGCCTATTCAAGGACACTCCTTCTTTCAGGAAGAGAAATAGGCTAAAGAGAGAGATACTGGAGAGGACCTACTTGTTTTTTCTAGTTGCCTGTCTAACAAAAGGCACAGGAATTACTTCAAGTAAATCATATTTAAACTAGACAGCATAAACAAAGCATTCAATCAACATTTAAAATTGTCAGGAATAAAAACCTACTGTAATTATTGGCAAATTTCTTTCATTTAAAAGTGTGAAACTAAGTTGTACTTGCATATATTATTCAGCTTCCCCTTTTTTTTTTTTTTAATCTTCAACTGCTAGGCTGGGATGACAGTTTTACTGGTGTTTTTCCTACTTCTAGACTAGGATTAAATTATCCCTAATTAACATTATAATAGGCTGAAGTGACTGTAGCTTGAACTGATCCCACTGAAGAGAAGACCCCCACAGACCACTTGGGGTCCCTTAAGAAGGGCATTGTCTGTGCCCTGGTTCTGCTACATATGGACACAGATTTGCAGAATCAGAGAATCAGAGAATAGGGAGAGTTTCAAGGGGATTAAGTGGACCTTGCCATCCAACCTACCTGCTCAAGCAGAGTCATCCTAGAGCACATTGCGCAGGATTGTGTCCAGGTGTTTCTTGTATATTTCCAGTGAGAGAGACTCCATAACTTCTCAGGACAACCTGTGCCAGTGCAGGGTCACTCACACAAAGAACTTCCTCCTCATGTTTAGATGGAAATTCCTGTGCTTCTGTTTCTGCCTGTTGCCTCTTGTCCTATTGCCTGGCACTGTAGAGAAGAGCCTGGCTTCATCCTCTTGACAAACCCCTTTCCAACAATTATGTCCAAGGACGAAGTCCCGTCTTAGCCATCTCTTCCAAGGCCAACAGGCCTGGTTCCCTCAGCCTGTCCTCATAAGAGAGATGCTCCAGCCCCTCAATCATCTTTGTTGCCCTCCACTGGACCCACTCCAGGAGCTCCACGTCCTCTTGTACTGAGGAGCCCAGAACTGGACACAGCACTCCAGATGTGGCCTCATCAAGGCTGGGTAGACAACAAAGGGAAAAATCTCTGTAAAGGCTTTAGTCAAATATATATATATATGTAATTAAGGCAGTCAAACTGAAATAAACATACTTCACCATCGCTTTGATTTTAATCATCTTTTTCCACACTTAGTGATCTATATAGAGGTGTTTTATTTTCAGCAATGTTTAATAATCACTTGGGGATTGGACATGCTCCATTCTGTTGGGGTAACATACTTTGCCAACAGCAATGCAATCCAATCCCATGTCAACATGTTTTGTGGTTTGAAACATGCATCATTTCATATCATGAAACGCACCAATAAGGTTTGGAAATAGAAGGGGACAAAGAGGAAAGAGGAATGAGAAGCATGTGAACCAAAGTGGATAGAATCACTCTTCCAATACATTTA
Organism: Chlorodrepanis virens; assembly: GCA_003286495.1. Lineage (NCBI taxonomy): Eukaryota > Metazoa > Chordata > Aves > Passeriformes > Fringillidae > Chlorodrepanis > Chlorodrepanis virens. The sequence continues at coordinate 111,655,876 of LTAT01000004.1, read as the reverse complement.
ATATAGAAAGATAACTAAAACATCCAAAATCCACAATCGCTTGTCATAAGTCACTAATAGGCAACAGGTATGCCATATTCAGATTTTGATCCTAAAAGATGTTAGGACCCTTCTTCAGCTAAATAATCTGCACTTTGGTTCTGCTTGCTTTGCTTTCAGAGTAAAAAATGTACAAGTAAGGACCAATTAAAATGTGTGTTTACAGCAGTGTAATGTGGCACTTGTATGTTTTGCAATTTGATGGAATAACATTTCAGCCCTGATTTCCAATATCCATATATACTCAGTTGCCATTGAAGTAATACATCTTCCACTGATTGTCAGAAACTGGATTAATGAACCATCAAATCAATGGAGATAATTTTCTAATACAACAACTCTAATGAAACTGAACGTTTCAGCACATGTGATGCTTATGCTTTTTGGGTACCCTGAGCATATTAAATATCAAAGTCATAACTTCCTTTGACTTTCCTTAGTGGATGGAGATTTTTAAACTTTAAAGATTTTATAATTAAACCTCTTGAATTTATGTTTTCAAAGATCTTTTAATGAATCTGGATGAACATTTATGGTTCTCTGTCACCCTCCTTTTTGTAAGAATTTCTTAAGCTATAAGTCATTTCCTTACCATTGAGTCTAAATAAATCTTGCAACAGCTCAGTGTATTAGAATTGCGGTAGTCTCCAAGATTGCTGCAACACCGATAAATTCCCATCTCAAACTGTCAGCTGGTGTATATTTTTAGACAATCTTTAAGTACTATAATTTTTATAACAAATGCAGTTCACATTGATGTGTCAAAGCTTAGTCTCCGTGCATAGACACTGGAATAGCTTTATACTTATACAAACTTACATTTTTTTCATAGGTTAATAATCTCTGTGTACTTGAATGTACTTTATGCTTTGAAAATTATGGTGGATGAAGTCTACTTGCAGATAGAAAGCTTTCCCTCACAGGATGGTTGCTGTGGAATTTTCTGATCTATGGTATTTTTGTAGATATGTGCTTGTCAGAAGCTATCTTGTGACAGATATGCTCTGATTAAAATTTAGGGTCCTGGGCCACCTGCATTAAGCTTTAGGATCTATTTCACCCCCTGGTGTGGTTTGGGACATTAAACTGGATTAAAGTTTACTGTCCTCCAACCAGAAAATGTCATTCCTGCTCCTTTTTACATCAGGTTTATCCCCATCCCCAGGGAGCTGTCCAGTGGCCAGGGCTGGGATTGCCGCTGGTGCAAGGCAATGGTGTGGGCCCCCTCTGTGGCCCTGGGGGTTTCCTCACTGTTCCTAGCCCTCAGGAAGCTCCTGGTCCCTGCTACTCTATTTTTGGAAATTCCTTTAGGAAAAAAAAGTAGTCACAAAAGTGTACTATAATCATATGGTCTGACTGTTTATTTAATGCAAATGATAATAAATACAAAACATAGAAGGACTTTCCTACCCTAAAAATATGTTTTCTAGGTACTTTGTTTTACATATGATTTTTTTTTTCTGAATCCTTTTGAAAATGTTTCAAAAGGAGTAGTCTATATAGCTTCAGAATGCCATAGCCTGGGAATGTATTGACTAATACATTTAATACTTTCAAATAGGGAAGGTATTTTGCTTGTCCTTTAATGTCAGTGTAAATACTTAAACTGATTGTGCTGGTGCTTCAGCTGACAGACGTTCTTCAATGCATGCTAGAGTGATTTCAAATATTGTCCCAGATTTCTCAACAGAGTGAAGGACTGTGAACAGGATACTTCTTCATTTCACTGCTACTAGAGAGCAGAAGGCTTGTGTTACTACAAGAGCACAAAATTATTGAAGGTGGGCTATTGTTCTCAAGATCTAATACTTGAATACCTTTTCTTGCAAACAGTCTTCAAGTTTAAAAAATTATGTTAGCCAATGTTAGTTGCAATGATAAAATCTTCAAGAATTATGCTTTTCATCTGTTACCCTAAGAGATGTAATGCCACAGACAGACTAAGTATGCTTATTTGACAAAATGCACGTAATTGAAAATGGTAAAACCTACAGCTTTTTGACCTTTGGGAAGCCTCATGGTGCTGTTGTTTATAAGTGAACTATGTGCCCAGCATTATCTAAGGAGCAGTAGATTAAATCATCTGCTTCTTTTATTTTTCTTTAAAATTTACTTTTCTTATTGAAAGTTTGCATTTGTAGGCATGTTTCTTTGAGGTGCTCCCTCACATCACTGGGATTTTGCTGAAACCTTAAAAATATTGCAATAAACTAAAACCACACAAAGAGCTTAGCTTACTTAATGAAAGATAAGCACATGCTTAATAGATTTAGGATGCTCTTGAAATGAAATATGCATTTAAAGGCATGATATAATCAATAAGTTAGCTGAGAAAACAGTTGACTATCACTTTATCTAGAAATTAAACCCTCTGCTGTAGAAAATATAGACGCACCTACAGCATAAATACTTATTTGTGGAGCTAACCAGGGCCATGAGGATGATGATAAAATATGGTATTCTAGAAAACAAAATGATGCATGATTTTTTTCACTGACATTTTGGTATTAATACTCACAAACCAAACAAAAATCCAGTCAAAGCCCCCCCCCCCCCCAAAAAAAAAAAAAAAACAACAAAACAAACCCAAAATGAAAACAAACAAATAAATAAAACAAAAGAAAAAAAAGAATATAAAAGCAGAATAGATTCAGAGCTACCTTACTCTTGTACTCTGATACTAATACTAGATATTCTGAAGTCTATTGCAGTCGCCACATAAATCAGAACTTCACCATCAGCTTTTCCAATTTATCTCAGCAGTTCTTATTCATAACCTCTAGACTGCAGAGTGCCTTTATCAGTCTCCTGGCAATATGGATCTCTCCTCTATACCAGAATACTGTTGAGGAGCCCTTGAAGAATTTTGGAATCCTTATAGAGTAACAAAGGAAGACAATAAACCATGGGGGGACAAAATTGTCTTTCATATCTGCTTGCTCACCGTTATCAGGCAGTTTTTTTGTATTTGTTACATTTGCTCTGTAAACAAATGAAGTATTACTTTATTGCATTAGATTAGGATAAAGAATTATGCATTTAAACCATCATAACCAGCAAATGTTGTTCAGTAACTCTGCCAAGTTCTCAAGACACATGTATATACAAATATGTGCTCTCCCTTGCCTAATTACTCTCATAATGAATGATAATAATGCATTTATATTGATTCCAATAAAAGAACAATAACGCATCAAGACTACAAGTATATTAACAATAACTTTTAATAACACAGTTTAATATTAACCAGCTCCTATTCTATTCATTTTTTTGATTAAGTACTATCTGAGATGCTTTTATTGGCCATGAATATTTCTTAAATAGACAAAATGAGTGGTGGTAGGAGAAAAAAATAATTTCAGAAACCAGCAAATCATTACAGTTTCTCCAGAAAGTAAATCTTGACAATAAAAAGACTTATTAACTAGAACAATCCCACAGGGGTGTAAGTGCTACATTAAAGGCACATATTTTTCTTATAAATCCATCAAGCTTCTGCAGATTTATAATAATTAATTAAATTAATTAAACATCAGAGAATAATTCTACTAGAGTTTGTGCTCTGTGCACCTCCAAAGGTTCAGAAGTTGCTCGTGATAAAATTAAGCATCTAAAGGAACTAATGCTTATTATAAGATTATGTGAATTATGAAAATCTTTTGAGAGAGTCTGCATTCATTCTGCCTATCCAACAATCCTGTGTTGCTCAGTTCTCAACATGAATACATTTCCTAAATTAAATACTTGGCATCTTTATGCATACATAACTGCAACACTTCCTATATATATATGTATTCAAATATTTTTTTTAATCTAAACTGTCTAAAAACAAAATGTATTAAAAATCAAAACCAAAATATTTTGAGAACATTGGAAATTTACCAAAAACATGTATGAAACATGATGGGTAAAAATGGAAATGGAGAAAGAATTGCAAAGCATTTTTGTATAAATCTGACCATTGTTTTTTCTTAGAATTGTATTTTACATTCCATATTTTGTTCCACTGCAACATATTTGTACAGAATTAATTTCAGATGTGATTTAAATATTTACAGAATTTAAAAGCTACATTTTCAGTCTAAGTGAAATAGTAACAAATTATTACCTGTTCTTCTCTTTGGCTCATGTCTGCAATTGCAAAGCCTGAAAAGCATTTTCCTAGAGCACCTGAGCAAATCAAAACCAACATCCTTGTTTCCATCTCCTGTGGAAGGGATCCCATGCTGGAGCAGGGTAAGAGTGTGAGCCCTTCTCCTGAGGAGGAAGGAATGCCAGACATGTGATGAGCTGACCCCTAGCCCCTGTGCCCTGTCCTGCTGCATCTCTAGGGGGGAAGAAATAGAGAAAACTGTGAGAAAAGCCTGGGAAGAAGAGAGGGATGTGGTAAGTTGCTTTTAGGGTTTGGGTCTATTTCTTTTATTTTTTTGTTTCCATGATTTCTCTCACTCTGAAGAAAGGGTATGGGGAAGAAGGCTGACGAAGGGCACACAGCTACCTTGTCTGCCATAAGAATCATAACTAGTAACAGATAGATAAACTCTTTTGTAACTTATTGCCTGGCAAGTTATATCAAACCCAAAACTTAAATAATAGTTGTTGCAAGAGATAATATTGTATGTGAAAGATTTAAATTGAGTTAAAAAAACTCCAACCAAATCAAACATTCTCCCCTGCCACACACATATCAGTGCAGTACTCTTACATAACATCTATTTCATAAATATTGAAAGATAAAAAGTTTTGATCCAAAGAAAGTGGAGAAATGGAGAAGAAGGTCTCTTAGGACAGCATAACTTTTGAGACATCTAGGAAGAAGAGGAATATTTTCATCTTGTTATGTACAAGCTTTGTGCTGAACTGATAAATGAATCTCACTTTAATCATATACATTTGAATAGGCAGAGCTGTATTCACCAGATGATCTGACACATTGAATACAAACAATACAAACACAGTGAATAATTGTACTCTTCTAACTTAAGAGACAAGAGACAGTCATACAAGGATTAATTATTTAATGTTTCTACCCAGCTTGAAAACATAAAGTGTTGCTCCTTTATCACTGTTAGCTATTACAGATGCTTGGATTTCCTTCAGAAAAGGTGGGTGTGGGGATAAAAGCAACAGAATGAAATAAATAATTCAGCAAATACTATTGTGATATAATTATATTTTTTGAACACTTCTATATGCATTTTTATGTTATTTCTTTTTTTTTAATTAAAAATTAAGCATGGTCACAGTGTTAAGAAGTGTTACCCCATTTAGTTAAGAGTGTAGCACAAATGACTGTTTATGCACTAATTCAATCCCAGCACCTACATGTACCTTTCAGCCCCTAAACAGAGAGAGGGAATATGGGGAAAGAGGAAAAGGACGAGAACAAAGACTGTATGTGAAACACCTTGCAAAAATTATATTTTTAATTGCTTCAGAAAAGATTGTTTCTTAATTTTTCCTCCACAAGGTGAGCAGAGGTTTCTTTGTTTATTACTGAACTGAACCTTGAAATAACCATGTATTTATATTCATGGGTGCAATTTATACATTTTTTCCATCTTTACACTGGTGTTCACTCATCTGTGTCCTGGCCATAGGCTGTCTAATCTTGAAAATAATACAAATTTCTACTTTGAATCAGAATGAAAATTTCTATGTAAATATGTTATCACAATATAGATGGTTTAATTGGGGCATGCTATGTCACTATGACTGCTCTATTGAACTGCCTCTTGGGAAACTGATTTAGCTTTCTGATAGTGAATGGTAATATGGTAACAACCACTGCTCAATCAGGACAGTAATTAGCATCAATTCTGTTTAATTGAACTAAATTTAACTGGAGTAAAGAAGTAAAGTACTGATTAACCTCCAAACTATTGATCAGTGCTCACTAATCCTCCAAAGACATGAAATGATTATATCAATAAAGGACATAAATGTTTAACTTTACAAATAAAACAGTATATGGAAATACAGTACAGCATAAATAGTATTCCTAGTTGGGCAAAAGCAGTCTGAATACATTATGGCTGTAGTCACGATTCCTTTTCAAATTTAAATTGTTCTACTAAAATTTACATAGCTGATGTAAATGACTAACTGCAGTGGTTTTTTTAGTACCTGCACATAAAGAATCACTCAATTCCACAACTTTGAGAGAGTGATGAATTGTAAAGGTGAGACTTGGATTTTATAATGTCTGAGAGTAATGATACACCAGGGCAAGGAACTGCATGACACTTGGTCTCTTCCTATTCTCATCTCTGTACCTGTACAAATAACAAATATCCCAGAGACAATGGGTTTCCTTTCTTCTGCACTAGAAGACAAGAATATGGTGACATATGCATGTCACAAATGTTGCAGATTTTCCCAAGAGCAACAGTTGAGAGCTACATCTCTCACAATAATTAGCATCTCTGGTGAATTTTTCACAAAGTGCTGCATTCAAAGAACTCAGCATAATTCATCAAATCTTTGTACCAAGTTGCAAATATTTTAATAGGGTTTTTCTTTTTCTTTGTATGTTCACATGCATTTAGAATTATTATATTTTTGCCGTTCTTTTGCTGTAATTTCTATGCAATGCCCACTCAGGGAAGTATCACCTATCAAGACATGATGACTACTCTTTGAAAGTAATTTTTTGGTTTTTTTTTTTGTTTGGTTGGTTTTTTGTGGTTTTTTTTTGGGGGGGGGACTTATTTTGTTGTTTATTGACTTTTTTTTAACAGTTAAAAAGGGTCAGTAGAATTTACAACCTTGTTTTTTACCTACTCTCAAGTTAAATCAATACTTTTCTCATGTTTTTTTCTCATGAGAATTTCCACAGAGATTTTGTATAATTTTTTAAAAATATTTTCACCAACTCCATCCAGCTGCAGTTTTCTAAAAAAGAAAATATGATATCAAATGTGTAAGTACAATCCATGACAAAATATACTTCAGTGGTTTCCTAAAAAGGTATAGATCTATCAATATTATTCCATTCTGCCTATGCTGAATTTTTGGGACAATTTTCAGAGGTGATTATTTCTTCAATAATTTCCAAGAGAAGGCAGGTCCCTTTGTTACAAATAAGGTCAACAAGGGACTGCATCCAGCTGTTCAGGATTTTTCTGCACAGCTAGGATGCTTGTATATAGTGTGCATGTGTTCTGCTTTAATTCCAACCATCAACTAAACCCCACACAGCCACCTGCTCACTCCTCCCATGTGATGGGGAAGAGAATCGGAAAGGTAAAAGAAAGAAAACAACTCATGGACTGAGATTAAATTTTTTAAACACTTCCTGTTGGCAGGCAGGTGTTCAACCATCTCCAGGGAAGCCTGGCTGCATCACATCCTAGGGAAGAAAAATTCCATCACTCCAAGAGAGCCTCCTTCCCCCTTCTTCCCCTGGCTTTCTATGTTGAGCTATATGGAACATCCCTTTGGTGAGTTGGGGATCAGCTGCCCCAGCTGTGTCCCCCACCCATCTCCTTGTGCACCCACAGCCTGATCATTGGTGGGATGATGTGAGAGGCAGAAAAGGCCTTGACACTGTGCAAGCCCTGCTCAGCAATAACTAAACATCCCTGGGTTATCGACATTGTTTCCAGTACAAATCCAAAACATGGCTCCAAATTACCTACTATGGAGAAAATTAACTTTATCTCTGTCAAAATCAGAACGGCATGGAAAACCAACGCTGTCACATTTTTTCACTAACTCTGCTTATGTTTTTTATTAGTCACATCAGGAACCTGGTCTCCATTGCATAACTTATGGTCTTTTTCTTCAGCTACTGGAAGTTCTTTTTAACAAATGTAGCTTCTTATATACAGTATGTAGCTTCTCATATCCTTCGTTTCCAGCAGAGAATTAATTTATCTGGTGTTTTGTAACTCTCAGAAGCACTTTCTGTAAAGCACTGACGATCCCTTTTTTATATTCCTATTAGAACAACCTTCCAAAAAGTCTCACAAAAGCTTTAAGAAGCAGCTGGTTACCTGATAATGCTTTTTAAGAATATCCAAAACCCCCAAATCAACTGTATATTAATACTCTCCTGCCTAGAATATATTTACTACTGGGTCTTTTGTCACACTGAGTGAAGATAGCTCCTTCTTATATGCTCCTCCATATTCACTTGGCCTCTTAGATTTCTCTGTCACACACAAAATTCAATCAGCATCTCTGTGGTCCACTCTTTTTTGCTTGGAATGTACTGGCTGGAAGATTATCCGTCATCTTTGTGAAACAGAGGGGAATATTTTTTTCTCTAATTTATGCAGCAAATATGAAAGACAGAACTCTTCTGCTTTCTCCCATTCTCTTTCTGAATGCATGCTGCTTGTTGTGTTCTTTGCAGATTAATCTTTAGTTGGGTTATTGCTGCTGTAGGATGCTACAGCAGTCACATGAACCTTCTTTTCATCATGCTGGTAGAGGGCTTTTTGGTTTGGGTTTGCTTTTTGTTTTGTTTTGTTTCCCCTGTAAAATCCTGTGTAATTTATTAGGTTTTAAATCTATCCAAGTGTTCCACTTTGATGTCTGCAAAATTACAGAGTTCCATCACAACATTTTATTTTTGCAGTTTGTTTTGCTATACCTAAACTTCCCAAAACTAGGTGGAATTGTTCATGTTGTACAACATATTTTTAATATACTTCTGAATGACATAACTTTTGTGCAATAGCCTAATTTTGCATGGTTCTAGACAACATGATAAGAATACTGATAACCAAAGGACAGAAGAATTGAATTGTTTGTGACCTGGATAACCAGCTGTCTCTACAGGTAGTGATTTCCAATTTCTTTTAAAGGAAATCTTCCTTGAGGAAAAATTGGTCATATTCTTACTCATTTAAGGGTACTCCACTCCTTAACACTGCCTATTTTTGTGACAACCACCACTGCCTTACCAATACTGAGCTAAGGCTTGTAAGGTTGACCAGGTCTGCCCATAAACATTCACACATCTCTCCTCATCATCCTCCTGTTTGCAGGATAGGGGCACAAATATAACCCTCATTTTATTTAAGGAGCAGCAACAGCGCTGGCAGACTTATTTAGGGCTTTATTTTGTATTTGACTTCCACGGAGTGAATAAGACATCACCCTCTTTGAATATAGGCCTAAAATTGCCTTTAAATCAGTAGCCTAAAAATATATATAAATTCTTGCTGTTATTTTACTCTAGCTTTTTGTGTTCCTTTTTTTTTTTTTGGGTAACCATCATTCTGCTCTCACACATACAGGGGCAGAATTTTTTCTGTTTTTCCATGGTTCCCATATTATTTCTGAACATCTTTTACATCAACAGAGGACAGTGTGGGCCCAATATAATTGAGCTAAAATCTCATAAATCATGCCAAAAATGAATGGTTCAAGCTATCTCTTACAAAAAAGCCTCCCCTGAAGTAATACTCTGTTAAACTGAATATGTGTTGAAAAATCAGGGTTTTGTTATTAATGAACATGGCCAAAATACTTGAAAAAGCATTTTAAATTTCTAATTTTTTTTTTACTCTGTTAATTATTTCTGTCATAACTCCCATAGATTTTCCAGTTGGAAAAATTGATTTTTGAATCAATTTCTATTGCTATATGTTACAAAGTAAAAGCTACAGAGAGACCTAATGTTGAACTTTACTCCTAACAGCCCTGAACTGTGACAGCATGTGCAGACAAAAGGTAAATTGAGAAAATCTGCAAAAAATATTCTAGCTCAGAGATATACAACCAATGGCAACAAATACACGGCTTTTGGCCAGTTAAAAAAATTCTAAATGCAGTTTGTCCTGTCATATTTTTATCTTTTATTTTTCAGTTTATTTCCTGAATTTGTTCAACACACAGTGTTCTTTCTCTTATCCTTCTGTACATTTTTAATTTCTTTCATTTTGTTTTCCATTTTGTTTATAGTTTGCTGTACCAAGGAAATAAGTACTATTTATCCAGGGGATTTTTGCCATTGGTTCTTTACATATACAACCCTTTCTTTTATCATTATGTGTCTTATTTGTTTGTATTTTTCATTCCTACAAGTTTTCCCAGCAAGGAATCTTCCAAAAATCATCTCAAATACTGCCTCAATAGACATGAATACAAACCTATCACAGCAGAGGTGAAAAATATGTTTAAAGACATTGCTTCTAAAACCTTATTCTGGTGTTAATTGAACCATTTAGCTTGAAATTAACTTTTAACATTTTCTTAAGTCTGAAATTTATTATATGTACTGAATAATATGACATTTCTGTTAAAAAAAAATCACTGTTACTGATTTTGAGTGATATTTCTTAATATATTTCACTACATATGAGCCTTTCAGATATGGATATTGACTGTATGGCAGTCTTAAATTTAGCAACCTGTGCACGGAAAAAAATGAAGATTTTTTTTTCGTCTCTTCAGCAGTCAGAATACCAGCTGACATATCTTTGAAATATGCAGTTTACAAATGGTAAATATCTGTATTTACGGAGGGTTTTTTAATAAATTTTTTTTTTAATTTAAAACTAATTTCAGGATGAAATATTTACATTGTGTCAAGGACGAAAGTATTTGTCTTCTTCATTGTCTGGAGGCAGATAAATAGGTAATCTCAAGAGCAAGTGAACAAACAAATTAATTACACATACAATCCCCTTTGGTTTTGGTAAACTGGGCATAAACTCCCCAAAACCACTGCAAAAAATTGTCATGGGATTTGTTTATGTGCTTGCCCGATGAAAATTATATGCCAAATATAAAGTGTCCGAAAGGAAATATTTAAACATCTCTTACTTTATCTATAGAGCAGAAATATCTATTGCTATCAGCAGAGATTTCTGCAAAAGGAAAATTTCCTTTCTAACAAAAATTAATTAATACCTTTTATGTGATTTACATTACTCAGATAAGTAAAGAAATGTCTTTGCATGCAGACGAATTTGAAGAACACGTATTTCAAGGAAGAAGAAGCAGTTTCTAATTTGGTCCTGACTACATTTTTATTTAGTCTCTCTCTCTCTCAGGAGCTATGTAGTATGTAGAGACAATAGTCTTTGGGGAGTCAGGGATTAATTTATGATAACTACAGTGTTTCTTCAGAATTATTAGAGTATTTTAAATCAAAAATTTGTGACAGATCATTGGTCCTGTGAAAAATTTTTATCCACTGACAGAAAGCAAATATATAGGGTATGCATAATCAGACAATCAAATTAAATACTTTTAATTAAGAAATTATTCTACATATTAAAGAAAAGATGGTGTAAATAATTCCAGGATAAGATAGTACTGTCCTATCAGTAGGTTTAAAGGCATTCTCAAGTGCCTTTATATAGCTATATATAGCTCATTGTTTCTTAACTGTTGAATGGATACCACATTTCTTCTCCCAGTTAAATTCAGATTTGCCTTTTATGTGCAAGTAAAATATGAATAAGCAGTCTGGCTTTTTCTACTCTCTCTGTCTTTGTGTGAACACTTTAGAGAGTGACCTTTGAAAACAGTACCTCAGAACAGAAATGGATGCTGACTTTCAAAGCTTTTGACAAAGTTAGCACACTGAGAATATGCTGCTATGAAATTAGCAGTTCTGCCAGATGGTTTGTACCTGCAAGCTCTTCCATAATTACAATAACCTCATCATATTCTTGGTCTTTCATCACCTTGAATATTTTTATTGCAGTTGTGCAGACATCTTTAAACATTTCACCTCAAAGAGTGAAGCTTTCATTTGGGTGAGAAATTACATCATAAAACTGTAAATGAAGAAAATTAATAATCTCATATTATTTATAATTTCATATTGTTGAGGTCCTCACTGCCAGTTATTCTTCACAAGGGAGACTGATAACATATTTAATGGCTCAAGAGAAATTTTGGGATGCCCTGAACACGGAATTTCCATTGAGCATGCCCTATGTTAGGGCTTCTGGAAGATATTCAGTCCTTGCAGCTAGCACCAAAATTCCACTCTAATGGAAACATGACCTTGCTTGTCATCTTTTTAACTGTCACAGACACAGCTGCAGGCAGAGTTTATCAGGGCAGCAGTTCTGTGAGCCATGAGTTCAACCTCCTTGCTCTCTTTCTAAACTCCTTTTCAAAGAGGGGTCTAGCTATGGTTGGATCCAATGCAAGTCCCAAACTTGGTCAACAATTTATGTTTCAAGGACCATATGGGAATAATTGACCTTTTATGTGAATTTATCTTTTATGAATATTAAGACAAGTATATAAATGTTATGTTTGTTTTATATAAATATAAATATCTTAGAAAGATAATTTATTTAAATTTATTATAATAATTAGGTTAATAAGACATTAATCAGAATTAACACAGTCTAGATAGTTATAAATAATAGTATAATGCCTTATTTATTAAATCAATAATTTCCAAGCTAGCTTAATGAGTAGAGATTTATGTTACCTACCTATGCCAATGATTGTGGCCAAATCTCTCACTTGGCCTCAGGGAGTAACTTTGAGGTGCCCCCACTCAAGGCAGGAGTCTCCACACACACCTCCAGAAGAAACTTTTTAGGTTAGTGTTGTAAAACAGTGGGACTGAGCTTTTATAGTACAAAGGGATTAACTGTCAATCAAATGTTTCTAGGCTACATGTGCCAGCTCAGCAGCCTTCGTCTCAGCAGCATTAGATAAGATATCTGTGCTAAGACTTCTTGGTTCCCTTGGTTCCTTCATCAGGAACTTTGCCATATCCTCACAAGTGTTAGTGTCCATCAGGAAACACTATTTTTCACATCCTTAGAATTTTTAACGTTAAGATTGCAGAGTCAGGCTGGTCTCAGCATCCTTCAAGATCATAAGCAATGTGAGCCCAATGCTGTTTTGCCCCAATTTAGGCAGGGCATCATGCTTCAATAATGTATTTCATTATCCTAAAGCAGTGGAAAGGCAAAGGAGATCACTCATTGTCATTCTCCATCAGTACTGTTTAGATTAGAAGAAATTAGTTATAATTCTCACACTTCCATCCCATACGCATTTGTAATCAAGTTTGTCTAAAAGAGTTCTCATTGGGAATCCATTTTAATTTGGACTGTGCAGTGAATATCCACGTAAGAGTCACATTACCTAGACCTATAGATAAGTGTTCATTTAATTTGTGAATCTTGCAAAAAAAATTCATGCTTAAAAGAGGGCTCTACCTAATCCAGTCGTTCAGTGCCATAAAGGTTAATCTGCAGTCAGAGGCATTAGGTGCTGATGAGCAGTATCCATTTGAGTTATATTTCAGGGTGGCTGCGCCAGACTAGCTCTATTTGTCCTGTGAGGTGCTGGGAGGAGTGCTGAAGACAATTTTTGGAGCATATCTTCCAGACAGCTCAGTTCAGACTTTTCCATAATGTGACTTAAAGCATATAGGGTAGGGTAGGATAAGTCTCCTTTGAAGGAGGTTCCTGGTTTGAACTCAAAGGGGGTTAGGGAGGCACTCATAGTGGGTGGTTCTGTGCATCCACAGAACTGCACAGCAGAAGTGACATTGCACTTACCACACCATTAGCAAGCCTTTGCAACTCCCTGTTCCTCTAAACGGGATGATTCTGTTCCTGAGACTGTCGCAAAATACGGGTCAGCATCTCAGATGACATCCAGTAATTTTCTATGTGTGGTGCTAACTTATCACAGTAAAAGAAGATAGTCATCTGTTGAGGAGAGGGGCTCATTGGGCATCAAGGAGTAGATGTGCTCTAAAACAAAGGAGGAGTGAAATTGTGACTTCTGTAGCCCTCTATAATGCCAGTGAAACATACAATCCAGGTTTGTACACATCTTTAGAACAAGGAAGTTTGATTTGAGTTTCTCTGTTCTCTAACACTGAGAAAGTCACTTGTTTTCTTTGTGCTACATTTCTTTACATATAAAATAAAATACCTTCTCTGCATAGTAGTTTTAAGCATAAATAAAGACTGTGAAGTACATTTATACCACTCCAATGGTCTTGAACAACACATATAGACATGAAGCAGTGAATGAAAAAACAATAGTGAACTTAATGTGTAGTAAATACTGTATGGAAAGAAAACCAGAACAAACCCTGCAACAATTCTTAATCTTGGTCTGCTTGATGATTTTCAAGTTTTCTGACTAGCACTTTCATATTTCTAACTCATTACTATGCTAGAGAACTAGAAAAATAACTTGTGATAGTGAAAAAGGATACTTGGTCCATTTTCTAGACAAAACTTAGTCCTTCAGCTGGAAATTTACAGGGCAAATAGTGAAATTCACTGTTTTCAGAATGCTGTCAAGCTAAACAAAGAGAAAGAATGCAGAAAGCATTTTTATCTCTTCCATTGCCATAACTTCATGCTCTTGACTGTGACAAGACTAGGTAGGAAAAAGTGTGAGGAAGAAGTGTGATTATATGGATTGTAAGTGTGTTATATCCTTTTAAATATCAATACATCATATGTGCTCACCCACTGAACAAGGCCTGCCAGCCAGCTGCCAAGTTGTTTAAAGTCTTGCTAACAACCCATCAATTAACAAGTGGAATTGCTGCCTTCTGGTATAGAATATTTTGTCTCACTCCCACCTGAATTCACTCCACATCAGATCATTTCAGCCTAGATGTAGCAGTAGATGGCAAAGTAATACCCAGCGTATTGATTTAATTTAATGCAGCAGTTTCAATAAATCATATGGGTAAAGTTCAAGTCAACTCATGCTAACTGTGCTATTTGAGCATCCAGAGCTCTCTCTTTCTTACATAAATCTGTAGAAGTTTTTTTTTAATTAAATAGTCTTGGAAAATCTGCTCTCTTTTCTGCTTAAGCAGCTTGCAGGGGTGGCCATAGGGGAGACACACAATAATACAAAGAGACAGTATTAGAGATAATGAGTTATAAGAGAGAAAGGAACTTTTCAGAGGTTTCTGGTTGCATTTACATTATCTGTGTCACTTATGCTCCAGGATGCAGTCGAACCTTTCATTGTCAGTAAAGGTGGACACGAAAGGCTTAATGTTTGCCATGGCACTGGATAAAAATCACTTGAGAGGAATCACATGGCCAGCTGAATGTCTGCAGTCTATTAATGCTGGGAATATCACTGTGAATGGACCTGGTGCTCTGTTGGGTGCAGAGCTCATGAAAAGCTGGTTTTGACCTTTCTTTCCACCAGCATTATAGGACTCTGTGCATATGGCAGTATAATCTCTCATCACATCTTTCAAAGAAAACAAGTGCGAGCATATGCTCAACTTTCAGTTTGAAGGAATGAATAGAACAGAGACTGCCTCTCTTTCTCCCCATTTTGTAAAGGCCTTTATGAGAACTGTGATAAAGTGTTCTACAGGAAGAGAGGCAGAATAAAGAGCAAATGTTTCACAGAAGTAGCAATAGTTACACTCATGCAGATAGCTAGGAGAAAACGACATGCCGTGCGCAGAGAAAAGTAAAAGAACAAGCACACTAAAAGCCTAAAGCAATGAGATGCCAGTGTTCTCCTTCAGCCTGAAGTGAGCACAGCGAGGAGATGTGCTGAGCTGAGCAGAGAGAGGATTTGGTTGTAGGGTAAAGTGAAAAAGGAGAGTTGTTGAGTAAGACACAAAGAGAGGAAGTAACTCAGTAGGAGGAGGACTTCTGGAGCAAGTGGCAATGTAAGCAAGAGATGCCCTCCATCTGCAGAGCTTTGTAGAGAAAATGTTATCACCAGAAGTGCCTGCTGAGGGTTCATTCTGTGGAAGAGATAAATTCTGATTTAATTTTTTTAAGTGGAAATCCACTGAGTCTGATTCTCTTTTACCAATATTATCATAGAGATATAATTTCTTGGATTTCTTGTCCATTCAGGTGCTTTTAGATGTAATTTAGGATATTTATTTGCTGTGCCTAGATTGAAATTCAAAATGTTTTTTGCTGGACACAGGTGTCACTGACTATTATTACACTGTAAGTGCAAAGATTCAGGTTTACAGTGCCAGTATTTGGAACTTTAATTTAGAAACTCACATTCTGAAAGTAAACTGTCTCTGTAAAGCCTATAAGCAGCAATACCATGCCAAAATATTCATAGGGAAAAAAATAAAAAGACAAACCCTAAGGAAGCATTTCCATTTTACAGAAATTACATCCTAGAAAAAATTTAATAACTTGAATCAGAGTTATATTTTAAGGTTACTAAATATATATATTGCCTTTCCAAGTTTGTCTATAGAAGAAATCTAACACCAGAGAACTGATCTCCCTATTCTCTGGTGTTAGATTCTCCCTATTCTCCTTTCTGACTGTAAATGGAAGTTGCAAAGCATCCTATTAATTATCAGTTTGTCAGACCAGTAGAGTGGCTTTTTCTACAAGAGCTACTTTAGTGCCTCCTAAATCAAAACTAATGCACTGTTTCTGTGAGATTTTTTGCCCAGAACAGCTAAGACTTCTGGGGATTTCATGTAAGATTATACCATCCTTAACATATTTCAACACCTTCAAAAGCAGTCACGAGAGCAGATTTTGTGGCTATATCCAAACTTGCTTTCAGCTGGCTGGCTTTGAAAGAGAGTCGACTGAACTGGTCTTGGATCAGTTTAGCTGCTGAGGATGCTGGGGAACTCAGGTGCTTGCACTGACCTTTATGCTATAGCAGCAGCAGCAACATTTGAATTCACTGTCTTAAACCTAGATGGCATTTGTCCTGTAAGATGATTATTCCATTGAGGTGTAGCCTTAGGATCAAAGTGCAGATGTACCAAAAGCAGCAAAAAGGGGAGTGCATGCAATGCAAGAAAAAAGAATAGATCTTGTTCTATAGAGTCTAGAGAGTCCTAAAGATCCTTTCAAATTTTAAAACATGTTTGTATGTCCAAAAAAATAATTCAGCTCTCAAGCTGTTTTATTTACAGTACACTTATGTATTTCTACCGATTTTAGGAGACATTTGCAACAATGTTTTAATGACTTTTCAGGAATAGAATGGTAGTTTCTTGAAAGTTAATGTTATCTATTCCTACTTGGCTTGTCAGTTGTGGAAAAACTTGACACCTATTCCCCCTTCTCCCTCTATTATTATTGTGTACCTCTACTATTACTGTGCAATAATCAGTTTCAAAAGATTATTTAATAGATAAAATAGTCTCATAATTTTCATTGAATGTAATCTTCTTCCTTCTAGTTGTATAACATGATTGCTGATGCCTATCTACCTAGATTCTTATATGGTCCCACTGGGTAACATCATTTATATCTGTGTAAAAATAGAAACCATTAACAACTTTCACTTTCTATCTGCTTTCTCACCCTGTAGCAATAATTATCTGTGTTCTTTAGGGGTGGGTGAGAGACAGAGAGGTAAAGGAAAAAAGTGGAACTTTTTATTTCATAAAGAGGTTCAATATTTTTTTTAAACTTGGCTTCAGTGCAATTTCAAATGAAGAGCAGGTATGTTTACAGTCCCCATGAAAAGCCTGAGCCTTCAGTTCTCACGATTCCTCGAAGAGATGGCTGAATTCCCTGGGCATTTGCTGTTCTCCTGGGGAACAGCTCTGCTTCTGAAGAGTTCAGCAGTCCAGACTAACAAACGACCATGATTATTAGATTTTTTTTTTAACTTTGTAGGAGAAGCTAAACTGAAGATAGCAGATCCGAATATAAGTCTGAGACCTGTGGCTGTTTTTCTTTCTTCAGACATTTTAAGTCGGTCTTTATGAAAATTCTCTCACTGTGTAAGTTTTCCCTACATTTTCTGTAAAAAAATACAATCGTTTCAGCAAAATAAAAATGTATTAAAACTTTACTGAAAAGAGAAAGAACAAATCCTGAATTTTAGTAGGAGTCAATATCATTGAAAGTTTCCAGTAAAACATAAAACAAGAGAATAAAATTTTATATCATGTAAGAGCTGTTGTGAGCAAAATAGATGAAGAAGCAACAGTGAGCCACTGATCCAGCAGACCTGCATAATGGGTTCTGAGTCTGAGGTAAGGTCAATACAATCTTCAGATATTGGCCTATCATCATGACTTCAAAATAGTGCTCTCAGAAAACAATTTATATATATATATCTATCTATATATATATATAGATATGCATAAAATTGTTTCCAATTCAATGATGTGCAGAAAGTATGGGAAAAAAAAAGAGAAAATTTGGTTTGAAATGTGAACATATGAAAATATTGAATTAATTTTGCTTATATGACTTCCTGAAGACCCATTTTTTTGTAAATCTTAAGCATTTTTTTTGACAGAGTGAAGCTGTATATATTAATGTTCTTTAAGAGACAGATACTTTTATGCAAAACTATAATGTCTACTTTATTTACTGTTATGGGAAGACAAGGGGCTGAGGGAGTTGGGTCTCTTTTCCTTGGAAAAAGATGACCCAGAGGGGATCTTATCAAAGCATACAAACATCCTAAAGGCAGGTTTCAAGAAGATGGAGCCAGGCTCTTTTCAGTGGTGTCCAGTGACAAGGGGCAATATGGGCACAAACTGAAACACAGGAAGTTCCATCAGAATATGATGAAAAACTTCTCTAATGTGAGCATTCCAGAGCACTGGAACAGGCTGCCCAGAGAGGTTGTAGAATCTCCTTCTTTGGAGAGGTTCAAAACCTGCCTGGATGTGATCCTGGACATCCCACTCTAGGTGAACCTGCTGGAGGGACAGTGGTAAATTATATGATCTACAGAAGTCTCTTCCAACTCCAACCATTCTGTGATTCTGTGAGAGTATAAAGATGCAGAAAAAGAGAAGATGATTTCACAGGTTTCTTGCACACTCTGAAAAAAATATAATTAGCCATGACAAGAGCAGCTTCCCTCAGTATCAATGAGCTTGCTTAGATGGACATTATTCAGTGACAGACCAATTGGTTCACTATGATATGTGGATTTATATCCTCCTTCAAATGTGCCTTTTTGTTCTTTGCTATTATTTATTTATCCCAGCAGTTTCATTTTTAATAAAATACCACTTCCCCAAGAGTGAGACTGATTAAATGATTTACTGTAAATTTTGTACCTTTGTAATCCTTGTTTTATCTTTGCCAAATCATTTATAAAATGATTTCTATCAGGTGATTAACCTTTTAGAGATGCTGATAGCTATCCGTAAGAATTATCTCTCTGACTGTAATGGTGTTTCCCATGTCTGAGTGTTCATAAATGTGAACAGGGAATATACAAACTGACCTTGTGACAGTATTTATTTGTCAGTTTGCATAAATGTAGTTCAGGAATATACTTTTGAAAAACTGACCCTTTCACTATCTGCCATCTGTGATATGTTGTCGTTATAATGACTGCATTTTAAATAGCAAATGCATTATGAGTTTTAAAATGTGCATGAACCTTTGTTTCTGTGAAATAGCAAGAGAAAACAAAATGAAATCTTTCTTGTAAGACATAAATTTTGCATGGAAAAGAGTTATTAACTTTTTTCTACCTTCTTTGCTATGTGGTCTCTGAAGAACATGATAATATGGGTCATATCTTCCTTTTACTTGCGCTATTATAAAACTGAAAAATCTTGGTCGGACCCAATGAAAAACTAAAAAGGGAAATTTATAATCAAATTTTGATACCCACACTCAATAGTATTTTTTTTTTTTTCTCCGAGTTATCTTTAGAAGAATTGGGATTGTTCAGCTGAAAAAGAGAAGGCTTTGGCCTTCCAGTACCTGAGAACAGCCTACAAGAATGATGGAGAGAGACTGTTTGCAAGGTCGTGCAGTGACAGGACAAAGGGAATGGATTCAAACTGAGTGAAAGGGAGTGTATGTATGTTAGATACTAGGGGAAAATTCTTTCAGGATGGTGAGACTGGAAAAGGTTGCCTGGGGAAGCTGTGTATGCCTCATCCCTGGAAGTGTTCAAGACCAGGTTGGATGGGGCTCTGACCAACCAGGTCAAGTGAAAGGTGACCCTGTCCACTGAAAGGGGGTTGAAACTACATCTTTAAGGTCCCTTTTCAACCCAAGTCATTCCATGATTTTAAGGTTCTATGATATAGATTAAAATTCATCTTAGTTTAAAACATGCATATGTTGCAAATATGACAATGTTGCATTTAGATGAATCTTCCACTTTGATGCACCCTCCAGCTCTTATCTCATCAGAATTATGACTGAAACAGAAGAACTATCAATTAGAATGACTGCAACTGAATGTTTTGGAATTTAGGTCAGTCTTCAAGGAATAAATTATTTCTGACCACTATTAAAGATGATAATTGTGACTTTTAAATATGCGCTATTAGAAGTTCCTTACTTATTCTAGAGTTTTCTATTCTGATACAGCATGAGAGTAGAATGATACCTTAAACAGGTATAAAGTAAAAAAAATAGACCTTCAGAATTTCCTTCAATGAAAACTTTGGGGTTTTCACCCCAATCTTGACATGCACTGAAATCTTCTATTGAAGTTAGACAAGAGAAGACAAAATCCAAGCTAAGATGTAAGATAAAAATCTATGGCACAAAATCTTACACCTTTTTAAACCCTCTCTCCACCCCAGGGACTGGTTTCTGTTAAGCAGCTTGCCAGGGCACCCTAAATAATGAAATCTTATGGAATTTTTTTTTTTTTATCCTATGGCAAACTATATTAAGTACAGGAATGAGGTAAAATTAGTAGACTTGTCTCAAAGGCTAAGCAAAAAGCTCATATACACTATGAGTTACAGTCTCCCAGCAAAACTAGAGTGAATCACAGAATAATACAATCACATAGACTATTTCAGAAATCAGCAGTGCTACTTGTATCTGACACTAATAATAACTTCTCTTCAGCCTCTTCAAATCTAACAGTTAAGCACAATGAAAAATGTGTCTAGGATCTGAATGAGAACCTTTCTTTCTTTGGAATAAATTGTAAAATGAGTAGCAGATAGCATCTTTACTGCAAATGATAGACATTTTTAATGCTTGGTTATTTCCTTACATCAAAATTCTTATGCAGAATAGATGCCTCTTTATCTGTTATTTTCTTTCCTTAAACAAGAGAAGGACAAAAATTAAAAGAAATCTTTTAAAAAATTAATACATTTGCTTAAGGAAAAGCATGTTTTTGGAAAGTTTTTCATTAAAGCATTGTGTGGCACTGCATCAGTCAATCACATCCAAACAATGAGACGTGACAGTCTCTGTGATCCAGCAGGTCCTTCAGCTGTGTCCCCTCAGGTACAGGGAGTGCAGCCAACTGCACATGGCCTTGAGTGTCCTCATGACTATGATTAAAACCTGATCTAAATTGATGAGGTTGTTTTCTAATGGCAGAAAGAAAAGATACAAATGCCATGAAACTGCATGACACCTCTGTTTCAAAGAGTCCAAGACTGGGAAAAATCCAGTTCCATCAAACAGTTCCTCTGAATTAGCATTTTGCTGTGATCAACTAATACCCAATTGCAACATACATAACTACAAGGACAATTCACTTGAATGAGCAACCGCTGCATGGCCAAGTTCTCCATGGGTTAATGGAGTGGGAGAGCAACTGGGCTGTGACTGCTGGATGCATTTACCATTATTTGTAAGTTAGGGAAGTACAAATAAAAGGCACAAAAAGGATGGAATTGACAGAAAAGAAGATACAGTGAAATCAGATTTGTTTTTTAAGTCTTGTACAAGAGAGGAAAGATGTTAAGCAATTTACATAGATAAGCACAGTAACATATTCTTAGATCTTCATATTATGTTTCATTTTTTATGTAAAACATTTTTACATTAATTCAAAGTACTCAGTGTGGGCTTTATCTGTTAGGAAAAGTTGGAAGTATTTATCCATTTTGTTTAACTAGTTTTCTATCTTTAAAAAGTTCTGTTAGATATCTCTTTGTAGCTTGATTTTTAATGTATCTTTGATGGAGCCTGAAGCAGGGAGAAATCTAATTATGCCTCTTTCTTCCTCTCTTTCCTAATTTCTAATAATAAAATAAACTTAGTGATTAAGGTCACAAGAAATTTGCTGAAATTCACACCCAACTCCATCCTATCTAAATTGGAGAAAACATGCTCTCTAGAATCTTCATCAAAACAATGCTTGAACAGTCCTACATTCCTGGCTGCACTGAAAATCTGGTATCATTGGGAAAAAAACAGGAGAGGATGAAAGAATGCAGAGAATCTACAGTACACATCACATCATCAGATGGAAGCATGCTGGTGGTGCTCCTGAAGAGCTTTACTCCAAGCAGAATCTGCACCCAAGGGCTGGATGCCTGAGCTCATCACATAACACTAGCATCAGTTTGTAGTTTGACAGAGTGAGAAGGCTACTTATTGCCTCAGGTAGACATGCAAAAACTTTCCCTGGTATCTCAGCTTCTCCAGAGCTCTGAATATTAATTCTGGATTGATAAGAGACATCTTTTCCCACAGCTCTGTAATCCTCAGATGACACTTGATTGATTTTTCCTTTCCATGAGAATATAAGTAATTTATTTATATTAATATATGGCTGGCAAAATATGTCAGGAGGATGGCAATGTTGTTTTTCCTGTTGAATCTTTGCCATTTGTTGGAGAGGTGTTTACAGAATTTTGGGCCAAGAAGAGGATATGGAGAAAGAAAAATAAATTTGAAAATAGTAACACAGTCATTCAGTTAGAGTTCAAATTCCAATTTCTATTCTAAAATATGTAGAGAACTAAAATATATGTAGTAGCATGTAAATTTATTTGAGAGAGCTAGATGGTGAATGCCTTTGTGAGTTTGCAGTTGTTTCCAACCACATCCCAAGCCTATGAGTGACATAAATTCCATGTTTGATAGATGTATATGAGCTACTCCAACAATGGAATTTATACAGGAAGAGTAAAACAGAGTCATTAAGAAAGAGATTTTTATATCATACAAACCTATATCACCTCAGCTGAGCCATTAACTTTTGAAGAGGAACAGGGATGCACTGTTTCTCTCCTGGAGAGACAACCATAATTCACACCATCAGTTTTGAGTCTATAATTGGTCTTTGTGTTTCTGAACATTTTTCAAGAATTGCTACAGCTATTGCATGCAGTCACAGGAAGATAAAAAAACAGTCTCAGTATCCTAAGCATCCTCTATTTTCTTCCTACAGAATATCAGGAAAATGGAGTCCCAAAAAAATGATATTAAAGCTGTCAAAAAAAACCCCAAAACAAACCACCTTTACATTTTCTTTACATTTCCTACTGCTATTATTTCTTAAGCTCTCCCTAGTGACTGCTATATTAGCATAGATTTACTATTAAGATGAAATTTATGATATAATATTGGCTACAAATTTGGTAAAAAAACCTCTTTATTTGTGGTATACTTGATCTGAGATGTCCTTGCCTCCAGTAATATATTCAGAAGGCTTTCTTAACCCATTCCAAGGGGTACTTTAAATATTGAACAAGAGAATTTAGGAAAACATTGCCTCTCAAAATATTCTTCCTATATAAAGCTGAGCTGGTTGAATTAATGATAATGAAAAGTAGCTATTTACTACTATAAAATAATTTTTATTTGCTAAACAAAAAAGACCCAATTATATCACCTATTGAGTAGTTTTAAATTTCATATCACATCATTGTCTAGTCAAGGCATTCCAAAAAGAGCAAGACTTTGGCAAGATTTCCGCACCTATCATCTAAGAATTAGATTTATCAGGCAGTTTCTTTGATGTATCATCATAAAAGATCTTCAGCATGAAGCACTCTTCCTTGCTGTATCCTAATGATAGTTTTGCTTTACAAACAACAGACTTAAAAGATTCAGTATATTACAGTGCAGGTTTTATTAGTGTCACTTTTACTCTGGATTTCACATAAACACCTTTTTAACAGCAAAGTTAATGTTAGCTGGTAATGTCAGTATTAAGTAGGAAGATTTTTAATAAACTCAGATTTATATACACTGGCATGTTAACAAAGGATGTTTCAACCTCTTGAACCTACAATGCAATCCAGAATCAAAACAGGTTGTGTATAAAACCTGTAGTGAAGCCCTGAACTCTGAGTTTGGGGCTTTTGAGGTTTGGTTTTGGTTTTCAGGTTTTTTTTTTTTCCTGGCACAACTGACACTGCGTATTAAACTGCAATGTCAAAGAGCAATTATTTAATGTAAAAGTGATTGAAAACAACTCTTCTGAGGTGTCAAGAAGTCTTTGTCTAATCAAATTTATTTCAGACAGACAGGAGCCAGAGAGAAAAGTTATCTTTTAATAAGTGTTGCAAATCAGCTAATTAAAAAGTACAAGGAAGCTTTTAGTGATTTATAACCAATTCGTGCTTCCAAAAGTCTTTTTCTGGGACAGATAATTACTGCAAGGGTTGATGAAGGCCAGAAAACTTAGTACAGTTCATGGCATCGTTTTAAATTTTCTTAAAAGTAATTATGTCACGTCATATACAAGGGAATTTGATTGTCCTATGAATTACTTAGGCTTTAAGGAGCCTCTGAGCTTGAGAAAATAAAACTTTACTATTTTAAATTAAATTCTAAGCCTTCAAGTCTTGGTGGGAACAAAGACACAAATTCTGAATGTCTTTTAACAAGCTTGGAAAGAAGCTTCTAGCTATTTAAATGAAGTTTTTAATAAGTTTAAAAGAAGTTCTTTACTTTTTTGCTACATAAGCTTCTAGGTGCATTTTTAAGACCTCTGCTCTAAATCTTCTAGTCTCTTCTAGTCTAATAGCTTTGCTCTTTTCAAAAAGACAAATAGGACAATTGTCAAAAAAGTTTTTGCACTGCAAATCACAAAGGTTGCACCCTGCTCTAACTATACAAGTAATGATAGATAAACTGGGTTTTTTTCATTATTTAAATTTTTTCATAAATTTTTTTAATCAACAGATTTTTGTGCCACAGAGCAGTCAAAACTGTCCTTAAAAAAAGGCATTATTTTACATGAAAGGATGCCTGCCATCTTCACATAAAAACTTTTAAATAAGACTACTTCTTCCAAAGGTTCTCTTATTATTCTTCTTCAATTAAAATGCTTTTTCAGCGGCCTTCATGTTTATGTAAAATTGCAATTGTTGTACTTATTTCCCATATTTCTGAACACCCCTGTAAACTGAGGTGTTGCATACAGCTTTCAAGGGACTCATGAGGCAACGTTGTACATAGGAGCCCAAACCATAATATCAGCCTCAATACCTGGGGTTTAGACTTTGACTTTGTGGGCATGCAGATGTATTTATTCTCTGAGGTTCAGCATCCCAGGACGTGGGAATTGTAAATCATGTCATTTGCCCTCTGATCACACACCACATTGTGCCATCGGGATGCAGTTCACCGAGCAATGGGGTCTAGGGCAAGGTGTGCCTGCCCATGGCAGAGAGGTTGGGTCTGGGTGGTCTTCAAGGTTCCTTCCAACCCAAGCCATTCTATGACTCCATGACTGCTGTCTCATATCTGGTTAATGCAGGTGCAATGAGATGCTTGCAAAGCCACTCCTTGTAAAGAACAGTCATTTTGCATTGTAACACTTCAAAACTGTACAGCCAAAACTGACTTTTAGGAATACAGACAATGTTGCAAAGCCCTATTTTTTTTAGGGCTTTTAGCTTTACCACTGGGATATAGACTCTGTAGTATTTCAAGTCTCCCATAGCACTGAATCATACCCAATTGAAGGACTCATTATTTATTTTCTCTTTTGCCAATTGCAGCTGACAGCTTCAACTGCTCTTTAAAAGCAGCAGCACAGTGAGTGAATTTTGATCCCTGGAACAAAAGGCTGTTCCCCTTTATAACTCTGAAGTGGTGTCATACAAATTAGAACAGGAAATCAAGGTCAAACCATCATCGGTAATCAAATGAATCATACATTTTTAAAATTTGAAAGTACAGGTTTAATGTCCTCTTTCTGTGTTTAGGTTGAGCCACAATTTCAGAGACATTTCTCAGAGACCTCTAGAAGGAAATAACATCCCTTTTCACTGTCTCTTTCCTGTGTAAAGTTCTCAACTGCTGCACTTTTAGAAAATACCTAGAAATATGGAGTCCAGAGTTTTGCAGTAGTTTTGTACGCTGTCTCTGTCCCAGAAAGGCCCTCCAAGATAGAAAACAAATTTTTACAGGAATGGAACTCTTTGCATAAAATTTAAAAATTGAAACTTTTAGGTCCTATGCTTAATTTGAAATCTTTTTTTCTTTTGAGAACAAAAGAAAGCATTCTTTATAGTAAGCTCATAATAAATCACATTTGTATTTAATCTTTGTCATCTGTAAATATTTTTTAGCATTATTCATTTTAGAGAGCTGTGAAATCAAAAGAATTCTTTGTTTATGAACCTACACTATTTATATTTGCCAGTTCTTCTTAAAGGAAAACCTGTCAAAAATCACCTTTATGCGCTACAATCTGCAGACTCAGCTGAATTTTACTGGAAGCTGAGTATGCTCAACAAAAGAAGAAAACAATCAATGTACTTCAAAATCAGAATCTAGGTATGTATGCTTAAATCCTTAATACACTTCTGTGAAAATCAGTGTTTTTCTCTTTCTCTATCATTTTCAAAAGATACTCTCTTCACCATTCACCAGAACTAAATTATGCACTAGCAATTTCAGCCTAATCAAAAGGATTCTGAAGAGCAAAAAAGAACCCCCTTCTGAACTGTTATTGTTATCCACAATGGGGCACTCAGACTGCAGGAGTTAGATTGCAGCACTTTAGTACGATCACCTGCTCTTTCCCAAAAGTACACCTGAGAAGAAATGATGGGACCAGCAAATCTGAATGCATATTATGAATAACCCAAAGTGTGGTAAGGTTCATAAGTAAAGTTAAGGCTCAAACTTACAGAAAATGCAACTGGTTGCAAAGTTGACATCTGACTTCAGAGTACTAAGCCTGTCAGAGTTCAAGAAGTGTCTGGACACCACTCTCACGCTACATTGGGATTCTTGGGGCGTCCTGAGCAGGCCCAGGAGTTGGACTTGATGATCATGATGGGTCCCTTCCAATTCATCATATTCTATGATTTTATGACTTTAGGTGGCAATTTTCAGGGACATTTGGATTCTTCCAAAGTTTAATCTTGATTCCAGGCTAATATTTCAAGAATTATAAACTGTTGTTTGGACCTAGTATAACGAGAAAGACTTTTAAAGAATACATCAAAAATCAGTCAAAACTGCTCAACCAACAACTAATATAAATTAAATACTTGTTAGAAAGTTTTTAATGAAAATCCCAAGTATAATGGGAAACAATTAGAATACTTTAAAATTATTACTAGTATCTGTTTATATCCACATAATATTTGCATCCATGTTACTGAAATTCAAAGATTTGTTTGATGCTAGAAATTTTCATGTGCTACACAATTCCATTTATTGAAGGGTAAAACCTAAGACATCTGATGCCTGTATACGTACAACTGTAGTTAGGGAATAATGACATCTTTTGCTTCTGTTTATCCTTATGGCATTCAGGCAGTTAGACATCTATGAGTTCTATCTTCATTCCTTGTTGGACTTTTTCAGATAAGGAATTCCATACTCAAAAAACAAAGAAGTGGAAAAAAAAAGAAAGGTTAGTAAAACTCTATTTTTCTGAAGAATATAATTTTTAAAACTGTTTAAATTTTCATTTATGAAATGAAAATATACTATATGAAATGAATATATAGTATTTTTACCTAGAGAAGAAAGCAAAATATGCAAAATATTAAGCAAAATAAGGAAAATATTATGTGATCCAGGCTTATTTTGAGTATAAAGTGAGTTATGTAAGCTAACATTCTTTCCATATTCCAGATTTTATTTTTGCCTTTTTAACCCCAAGTTTCATATACCAGCACAAGTAAGAGACTTTCCTTGCATTATCACACATGCTTTTCAGAAGGCATGATTTCAATAGGCAGAAAATGTTAAGGTACTTGAGAAAATAAAATAGAAAAAAATCCTCTGTTCTGATAGTTTAATTCTGGAAGGGTTAGATATTTAGGCTACAGGTTCATATGACTTCAAACTCATTCTGTCAGTGTCACCGATCTCTCCTATTTTGAGCTAAAGTTGGTTTTTTTTTTTTCCTAAGCATTTCATAGACCACACAATCTCTGAGCAGCTTTAGAGCATTCTTTTACAATCTATATATCCAACAAAATTGAAAGCTGCCATAGATTTTCAGTGGTTTTTTTTATTTAGGGGTAAATTCTGGACATATTATAGTTCCAGTTTAATATTTTCTTTATTTATCTATTTGAAAGTGGCCAGTGAATATATGTGGTGCTAAACTTGTGCAGGGAAATTGAAACTGTGGTAAGGGAAAATGTGAATTTCTGCATTTGTGATATTGAGCTGTTCAATACAATAAAAAATAGACTTTTTTTGTCTCTTTTTCCAGGTAAAATGTGATGAAAGCAAGCGGCCTCAAGTAGCAATGTGAGATTTAGCTTAGATATTAAAAATATATTTCTTCCCTGAAAGTGTTGTCAAGCACAGGTGCTTGAACATGTGCTCAGGGCAAGGGTAGAATCACCATCCTTGGAGGTATTTAAAAGATGTGTAGATGTTCAGGCACTTGGGGACACAAGTGGTGGGCTTGGCAGTGCTGCCTTAATGGATAGACTCAATAATCTTAGGAGTCTTTTGCATCCTAAACAATTCTATGATCCTGTGAGTCTATTACTTACTTAACAATAAAACAGAAATGTATAAGAAAGTTGGTTTCTTGAAGGTGATGAATCTGATATGTGTTTTTAAAGGCAAAAGTCTTGACTTCAGTGCTATTAAGTGGGGGCTTTGACTCCTTCGTTTTTTGTTTTCATTATTGGTTGGTTGTTTTTTTAACAGTGGAACACTACTGTGAATTCAGGGCAGATAATACTGGAGATAAAACTGGTTCTGTTTGGAATTGATGTTATCTAATATGTTTCCCTGGGACTAAGAAAAGTATTAAGGAAAATAAAAATGACACCAGAGTCTATTACAACCCAACTGCAAATGATTTGTTCATAGAATTATGAAAGATGAATCAAACAGTCTGAAATAAAAACATTTCAGTTCTTATCTGTGGACGGATGCTACCATTGTGAGTAGTTTCTAGAAGATCTTTAACTGCAACAACACAGCAGTTTTATGAAGCCAACTGCAGAACAATTTATACATGATATATAGCTCAATTTTTGCAAAACATTTGTCAGATGACATGTCAATCACAGCATGCTAGTCAATGTTCAGAAGGAGGAACTTAATCTTCATATCTCAAAATATCACAAAGAAAGAACAAAGGAAGATGGATGGGGGAAAATGAAAGGATAGGAATGAAAATTCACAATGAATTATTTTTCTTTGCTTCATTTTATGTCTCCTTTGTTTCTTCTTTTTTTATGTACCTTTCTTTGTCCTTTGATTTTTCCTTCATCTTGCTGTTATATTTTTTATTAATAGCATACTATTATTGTGCCTGAATCTTTCCAAGTTCTTTCTAGAGGCTGTTTCTCATAGCACATAAAAGATAAAAGCTAGCTGTGCTGCACATTTCTTCTCTGATTTCTTTCATGTTTGGACTTCCTTTCAAAAATATTAATAATTATAATGCTCTACCACCATCTCTATCTTGTCTATTCTTTGTCTAATTGTCATCTTTTTTCTCTGACTTCAGAGATCCAGAAGTCTAAACCGCTATCTTGGCTTTTTAAAGTCTGTTTTTAATTCCCTGGCCATGAATCAGTTTTAAATTAAAACTCTGAGTTTTATAATACTGCTTTCAATGGCAAAATTTTTAAAGACTTGAAGACTTTGGGTGACAAAACATGACCCTGTGGAGCACAGGTCCTCATCTATTGCATGTTAAACAGAATTCTTTGGAAATGTCACATAGTACCAAATCATTATCACAAAAACTGTTGGTAGTACTGAGACTAGTTAGGAGAAAATGAGAGTGTCAGAAATGTCTTGGTCAGTAAGCAAGTTAGATATGAAACCACAGACACAGAAAGGGTTTGCTATGAAGCAGTAAATTTCAGGAAAGCTCTATACCCAAGTGCTGCGAGCAAAGCTAGATAAAGTGACTGGTGTCGTTTTACAAGTGAACAAAACTCAGTGACAGTGAAAGTAATGCACTTTGACATAATAGATTCATTTCTTATAAATATATGTCTTCATGATGCATGTGAACTTGCAGAATATCTCAAGTGCTAAATTCAGAAGTCTTGGACTCCCAGTTTTGTCCTGTACCCAATTTCTGTTGAGATTCTCAGTGTAGACAGACAAGTTTTAAGGCACAGTTCTACTTCTGTATTACCTCTCAATAGTTAATCATGTGATTTGAGAAGGCAAACTTCCTTTGAATACATACAGAGTACAGATTATGAGAATATGTTTTGATGTGGGTTGCCTATGCATTTAGATCAGTTCATTTAACATAAGGGACTCTCAGTTTCCTTGCAAGCTTTTACCCGCATTGGTGCAATAGCAAAATGCTATGCACTAGGATGACCTGTTCATATAGACCAAGGTACGGTCATAGAAAGTTTTATCACCTGGTATCAAGTACAAATGAGGTTTTACTTATCTAAATATACAGCAATCTATGATTTCTTGATTGCTTAGGCCTAGATTCACAGATCTGTTTGCTTTGGGAGGTACATTTGCTTTTCTCCTTTCTGCTCTTCCCAGTTTCTGTTCTGCATCTCTGTCACTCCCACCTATGTTATCAGAAAGCATTTCTGACATTTTTTAGATATGTCATCAGTAAATATGTCAGATTCGGCACTTCCTTTATCATTCCTGATGTCTCTTTAATTTTTTTCATATGAAGTTCAGTATTCCCTGAAATATTTTCTCATATGTATTAATTTATTGTTGATGGTTTCATTTTCTATCTTCCTATTGTAAATGCTTCAGAGTGAGTACATGCAGCTGCTTCAGATCATCACAGTACCTTACAAGGTACATAATTAAGAGTTCCTAATCTATAATTATGTACCAGAACACAGTTACTGAGGTTTACTGTATTACTACCAGATGCAGCCATGATCATTTTGCCATTTCTTTTAAGTCAGAATTTTGTAACTTTGTAACACCCACTGCTGCATCATATCAGTTGTTTTAATGATGCCTGGAGGTTGCTATTGCAGAACTCTGTTGTGAATGCTCTTTCCCGGCACTTGTTTTTCTTTTTTTGTCTGTTGTGTGCCAGCTTCTGAGATCCCAAACCCACCCACTTACTGTAGCCTACTGCAGCAGATGCTCCTAGTATTTCTCCTTCACAAACTTTGAAAGCTCTGTGGCAGTAACCAAAACACTTGGTTATTCCTGCTGCTTTGCTTCCTTCACCCTAGGCTCTGCTACAGTCCCTCTTATTGCAGCTTCCTTTCCCCTGCTAGCATTCCGTGTTCTCCACCGACTGTGCCTTCATGCACTTGCACTGTTGTCCTCAGTTAAAAACAGCAAACCCCCATCCTGCTTCTATTCAAGTCTGGATGTTTTTATCACCAACATGCATTAAATGAGCTACTTGGTGTTGGCTGAGGTCTCTGTTAATGACAGCTGGGGAGAAACCTGGATATTTCTTCACAGCAGGTGACAAATAAACAGTTTCCTGGAAATCTCCTTAAAAATTCTGGTGACTCAATGTAAGATTCACAGTCCCTGCACAGGTTAAGAAAACTGATCCATAAAACTAAAGTCTCAGTTCTCTGTATAATAAATGGAGGTAGATTCCTCCTAATTGAGATACTCTGAGGTGCCCTTTGGAGATGCTTACTTTTATTCTTTGGATATATAATGAGACTAGGCAATTAACTGTATCCCAAATTAGGTGTCTAATGTAGACACTGTGAAAAAAATCCTCTTCCCCTTGTTACAGCAGAACATTATGCATTGCAATCTGTAGGTCTAATGAAAGTCTTTGAGAGAGGCCCCAGCTGGAAAGAAAAATAACATTTTTAAACAGCTCCAATTTTTTATTCACATATTTTTTCTTTTAAAAAAATACATCAGTCAGTGAATCTCCAACAAATTTAGAATTCTGCATAGTTGACTACCTATGAATCACTATTATATACATATTCTATAAGATATCTTTTATGTCTCTACAGAAATTCCTCTTTTTGAAGGTCATCTTTTCTTCTCTAATGTTCTAAATGATTCCTATTTCCATTTAAAAGGGTCCTTATATTTGCATCTGGGGGCTAAATTATGTCTTGCATGCCTATTCTATCTTGACCTAGATTTAAACAAAAAAACTAACAACCCAATCTTTTTCCATTAACAATGCCAATTATGGAACAATCGTATTATAACGCAGTATGAAGCACTATAGCTTTTTCTGTGTGATCGCTGTAATGCGTGCATCTCCCAAGTTAAATGCATGGAAAAGGCATAGACTGCTACAATTCAGGAGTTTTGCCAGGCTGCCATGTGGAGGATACTGTAGGTCAGTGATCTGCTGGAGCAAAGGGCAGTCATTTAATACACTCACTGCTTCTGCCATCATCTAACCACACATCTTAGATGCAAAATAAACACAGCTTCTGTCTGGGCTTGATCACATATCTAAAAGGCTGAAAAGAATTTTCTTTTAGGTTTTTTTAAAATCATAAATGAGAAAGAATGACAGATACTTTAGAAATGAGAAATAAATAGTAAAAATAGGCAAATAAGACTTCTGAATTAAGTTAATTTTCATTACATAAAAAAAATTTCTATATTGATTAGTAGCAAATGCTAATGAGCACCAAAAAATCAAAACTGACCTTTAGATACATTTTGGTTTTGAGATGTATATATATATATATATATACCAGTTAAAATCTTGCAATATTATATTACCATAGTCAGCTTTCCACACAGTCAATATTTAAGTCCTATAAGACATCTGCTTTGTTAATTAATTAATGATCTTAAAAATTCAGCTTGGCCTTTTAAGTTACTACTTAAACAGAGAAAAAGAATATGGGATTCTATTGTTTTGGTTTTACACAGTATTTTGCCTGTCATAGTAAGTAAATTTAATCTGCATTATTAGTAACTGTCAAAAGCATGCTCTGAACAGAAGGCAAATGCAGCAGGTGGTATAAAAAAAAGATGGCTGAAAGCAGAAAAGCAAAACAAATGATTGCTAGAAACTGCTAATCTAGTTATGAATAAATTTAAGACAAATTAAACTGCACCCAAAGCTTTCATTGAAGGTGAATGCTTGACAGAAAAGGAGATAAAATGACCAGTTCTGGTTATAAGACCATTTGTTAAGAAGCTCAAGTGCTAAAAACCCTTGAATATTCTAATTGCTTTAATGCAACTTGTATAAACTTAATCTGTCAGATTTTTGAACTTCCTAAGTGGTGGCTCATCAGACAACAAACTTATGGCAGAGAGAACTGTTTCTTTGTTTACTAACACATAAAATAGGCAACCCTTTAAATTTACTATATTTTTCAGTGGTCATCTTTATTTTTTCTTTGCATATAGTTAGTTAGCATTTACATAATATTTCTTTTGACAATCAAAGGTAATAGAGAAAACACTCTCAAAAGACATACAAAGAGTGAAAAAAATAATGCTCTCTGACTTTTCTATATTTTTTAATAATCTGTTTTTCAGTGACATATCAAAAAACGTGCATGCAGACAGTTAGGAATTTGCCAAAGAAGCAACGTCTGTCAGTTTCTTTTTTTTTTTTCCCCCTTCTATTTTGGATGATATGTGCAGATTGAGAGAAAGGTGCCAAGCCCTTCAGCAGTTCCCTAGTGCCTGGAGGCCAGTCTGCCTGGAGTCTGGTGCAGAATTACACTTCTCCCAAATCTCACTTATACCTCATGCTGGATATTCAATTTTTGGTGCTCAACAGAAGCAACTTCAAAATAATTGGCTGTAGAGGTGGTTGAAGACAGCTTGACCTTAAACCATTAGGTAGCTGCTGCTAAGCAGTTCTTAAAACTCCCCTAATCCCAGTGGAACAATTACCTCACTCTCTGTAAAACTCTGAAATTACTTGGCCCAACTTTGTTAAAAAATCAAACAACAACAACTACAACAACAAAATCTTCTTGGTTTGAAATTCTAAAGCATGTTAACAGGAGCCAAAGAAACAGGAATTTCTTTGTTCTTGAGTTTTCTCAGATGTGTATCTTATCTGCCTAGCAGGCAAATAAATGTACCTTCAAAGCTCAGTGATGCTTCGATTGTCTACAGCGTGATTTCTCTGTCCTACCCACATGATAAGTATCCTCCTGGGACAAATATCCTGTATGCTCACTTATTTCTTTATTGAATTCTTCATAATTGCCGCACATGAAAATGAGAGAGGAAAACGGATTTAGAGAAGCACACAGGCTCCACACAGATAAAATCCTGAGAGGAAATTCCACCTTCAGAGAGTTATAGCACCCTACAGACAAGCCCCCATGTTGGATCTTTCACCTCACTGGTGAACCAAGGGTGTCGAGTGACCCTTGGTAGTGCAGGGCAGTCAGGCTCACTTCAGCAAGGCTGCAGCTGCAGACCCCAGCTGCACTGAGGCTGCAACACCACTTACCCAGCCTGTCCCTGGAGCCAGTGGAGCCAGGGCAGCCATTTGCGGCATAGAGGAGATAATGCCAGGATCTTTTAGAGCTGCTAAACTTCTAAGGAATGGAGTCACAGGAGAACTCCACAGGAGCCCTGCAACACGCTGGGAAGTTAGTGTTCAGACACAGCAGCATAATTAAGGCAACTGGGGCACAATATTTCATGTTTAGAACAAACTCCTTGATAAAGTCAGTCTTTGCTTATGCTTTGCATAGAAGCTGCTCTTCCTTTTTGACAGTTGTATAGGACAGATGGTCTCAGAGCTCTTTCACCACTATACAGAACCCTGTAGAGAGATCTCTATTTTTTTCCCCAGTTTTGATGTCTAAATTAGGTACATTTTTTAATTTCCACAGTTACAATTAATAGCTATACTTAAGTCACTTTATTTGAGGACTGAAAATGAAAAGCTTTCATCCTGCAAGACTTCAGAAATCAACTTAGAGCTTAACTTAAAGAGTTTTAATTAAATTGAAAAGACTGTTATCTTCCTGCTCTTTTAACACCTTTTCTTTTTTCTTTTTTTTTTAATGAGAACTGTATGGTCCATTCACTTGAGACTTGGACTCAATGATCCTTGTGGGTCCCTTTCAGCTCAGAATATTCTGTGGAATCTGTGAAATATGTCTCCATTCCCAGCGGCATGTGAAGCATGAGTAGGAATATCCTGCTCCTTTTAATATGTCCCTCCATCTTTTAAAGTCTAATTATTTTTATTCTGTCTAACTGGGAAAAAAAATAAAGACTCATTCTATGACCTTCCTAGCACTCTCAGTTCTGTTATGGCTGTTATGCCTTGCAGCATAAATTTTATGAGATAGTATAAATCTCTTGTATTACAGAAAAACAAAAAGGAGCACTCCTTTCCTGCAATTTAAAGCTAGAGAACTTGAAAGAAGAATAAAGCAAAATAATCTGCTCTTTTTTCTTTTGTTTTCATTAATAAAAAATTACTTCTGTTTGTTGACCTAGATATGTATGTATTCCCCTATGCAGTCTGCTGTTAAATTCTAAGATTCACAACCATGAGTGGACATTAAAGGAAAAAAGAAGGACTTGATTTTTTGACAGAATTAGCAGTTTTATGACTATTAGCTTCTGCCTTAGCAAAATATGCCCCCGATAAAACAGAATATAACCCTACAGTTTAAAGTGTAAATTCTCCTTATTGCCATAGAGAATAGCTTCTATGCAAAGAGGTCTGATAATAATTACACATGATCATGTGGAATAGAATGGGAAGGATTTATCTTTCTTTAAAGGAGCAGGTATGTCTCCTTCCTCTCATAGTGTCAAACCTAGATGGAGATAGTGATCAAACATGGTGTGACAATTTCCACAATGTCTCCTTGTGGGAGCTATTAAAATTCAGCTTATGCACAAAAAAAAACTCTTGAGTGTCTAGCCTGGTAAAAAATGTATGTTATCATCTAGGAGATGAGGTATTATATCTTGCCAAAAAATAGAATATATATTTCATGGACAGTTTTGCCAATTCTTCCTCACAAAAGTATTTTCTTTTTGTCAACAGCTTTCTCTTAGCTAGTTGAAAGTGATGGGTAAATCAGCTCTCTAGGGTCTCAGCCTGAAGCTTCTTCTTTGTTCCAGCATCATATAGACATGTTCAGTTCTAAAACCATCAAGGCCCATTTGTTTGCAGAAAGCACAAGACAAAGTTAAATACTGGGAGAGTACTAAAAGAAGAAATATGACATTGCACAGGACTAAGTCCCATGATCAATTTGCTAGATCAATAAAAATTATTGCAACTCATATTCCAGACTTGCACTAGTCAGCTGCAAGTTTATTACAGGTTTCATAAACCTGCTTTGTATCCGTGTAATAAGTGAGTAGTCTTCATGGAAGATTTTAATAAACAATAATTATTAGGAGTTTACTTATGAAAGGCCTTTTCCTAATTCTTAGTAATGAGGGAAAAGCTACATTGTATTCTACAAGAAACACTTCATTAGAATACAATGAATACATTAAAGCCATCAAGGGTTACTTACATCAAACAACAAGAGGAGCTCAACACAAAATGCAATATTTGAGAATTTCAGCAGCAGATTTATGCATGATATTATGTGCTGTCCCAGGCTGAGTGATAGCTCAGCTCCTTACAGCTGGAGTGCAGGTACTCTCTATCTTCACAATCAGGGTTCAGGAAGAAAGAGAATAATTAAACTAGTGCATGGCTGCCTGGCTCATTTTGATTTTGATGATTATGGATTGACCTTTGAGAAGTCAGATTTGTTGGGAGCTGATGGAATTCACATGACAAAGTGGAGCAAGAGGTCTTTTACACCAAACTGGTCAGACTTATAAAGAGAAATTTAACATAGATTTAATGGGGAAGGAGATGGAACTTTGAGTAACAGAAAATCCAGGAGTTGCTGACATATTGGGAACCTACAGAGAAACAAACCATGAAATATCTCAAAGGAATTTTTAGTTGTTCCTCTAAAACATGGTACTGGAGTCTGTACCAGTACATGTAATGTGGATTACAAAGAGGAGGAGTTGGTACCACTGCACTTGAAAGCTCTGATACTGCTGGGGGGCTCCATTCACCCTAACCCCTTCTTGAAAAGCAGAGAAATCTCTAAGTGGTTTGGGAGTCTCTTGGACTCTGTCTGGGATAATGACTTAATCTTAGAGGCAGAAAGCCTGACTAGAGGAGAAACATTGCTGGACTTGTTGTTTACCAACACACACGAAATAATTAGAGGGGTCAGGATTGGTGGTTTCCTGGGCTGCGGCTCTGATGACCTAGTAGGATTTGTGATCTCACAGGATACAGGCCAGGCAATGAGTAAAGTCAAGACCTTGAATTTTAGCAATGAACTTTCAGTTACTTAAGGAATTAGTGGATGAGACTCCCTGGAAAACTCAGGGATAAAGGATCCAAACAGAGTTGGCAGTTCTTTAAGGATTTGTTTCTAAAAGTGCATTTTTCTAAGACCAGCATGTGTAAGTAAGGACCTCCTGCCCAGTTTAAGTGCAAGAAGGAAATTTACAGTCAGTGAAACAAGGGGAATGTATCCCAAGAGGAACAGAGGGACGTTGCCTGGAAAACAGCTGTGTCCTGGGTCAGATGAGGTGATTCTGCCCCTCTGACTGCTCTTGTGAGACTTCACTTTGAGTACTGCATCCAGTTCTGGGGTTCTTAGTGCAGGAAAGACATAGTTCTGTTGGAATGAGTCTAGAGCCAGGCCTCAAAGAAAACCAAAGGGCTGAAACATCTCTGTTATGAAGAAAGGCTGAGACAGCTGGGGCTATTCAGCCCGGAGAAGAGAAGGCAGAGCTTACTGAAGCCCTCCAGTATATAAAGGGGGCTTATAAGAAAGATGGAGAAAAACTTTTTAAAGGGCCTGAAGTAACAGGTCAAGGAACAGCAGTTTTAAACTGAGAGAGGGTAGATTTAGATCAGATATGGAAAAAATTCTTTACTCTGAGGGTGGTGGTGAAGCACTGGAACGTTGCCTAGAGAAGTTGTTCATACCTCATCCTCGCAAGTATTCAGTGCCAGGTTGAATGAAGCTTTGAGCAGCCTGGTCTAGTGGAAGGTGAACTTGTCCATGGGAAGGGTTTGGACTAGATGTTGTTTAAGGTTCCTGCCAATTTAAACCACTCTATCATTCTATGACCCATTCTATGACCATTAGGTTGAAGATTATGCTGGCAGTATTTATATATTTTATCATTGTATTGGAACATGAAACATTTTCAAAGCTGCATCATTTAAATGTATGTGTTTTTTTTTGTAATTTAATATGACTTAGGAAAATAAATACTAAGAGTTATGGCATCAGCAGGGTTAACTGAAAAGACAGCTGAGTATGAACAGCATGGCACTTTTTAGTGAGAAGTAGTTCTAAGGCCGTCATAGGTTTGCTAGAAGATAAATAAAGCTATTTATTTTGAATGTTTACTTGTTAGCTTAGAGGAATACATCCATAAACATTAAAATGCAAAACTGTACTTGAAACTTTGATCCAGAACATGGCACGCTACTGCAGTGAAATAAGTCTTCCTCAGCATCACATTCAACAGTAAGTGTTCTTCCAGATTATTCCTTAATTAGCAGGCTTTTCTGTGTGGAGAATACTGGTGTTACTCCCAGTTATTGCAAAAGTATTGGAATTACTGTTTTTTACTCCTGACAAGTTTAAAAAAACTGAAGGCTTCTGGAATTTTGCTGGCACTTTCAAAACCAAGGACAACATAGATTTATATATATAAAATATATTGACCACTATAAAGGAATTCTTTGTCATGGGCATTCCCTATTAATTGTGGCTAATTTAGAGATACTATTTAAAGTATCTCCATTAAAAAAACTCTCTGAAGTTATTTGCCATGATCTTTCCATTTTTCTCTCTTTTTAAAACTGGAAAATGTTAAAAGGTTTTAAAGCTTTAGAATAATTTTTAATTTTTTAAATAATTTAAACTGTAAATTTGATATAAATATTATTTATGTCTTCCAATTTCATTACTTATAAGTCATATAAGCAAAAACTTTCATCATTCACACTATTTCTACCTGAAGGTGTATAAATTAATCATTTTACATCCCACTGCACAAGACACTTTTTTGGTCTTCTCTTTGATAGACCACATATGACTTCTTCAACAGATTAGCTTCTCTCATCTTTCTTCCTGTTAGTGAAACCAGGCATTTACCCAAATCACACCTGCAGGACTAATAAGAACTTTCTGTATTTTAGCAAGAATTCTCAAGCCATTCAAAGACTGAGAAGTCTGTTTTGCATAAACCCACATAATAAATTTATCATTAACATATGCTAAGAGACTCTGATTTTTGGAAGTAATCATAATGCTACTGTAGCTCAATGCCTAAAACCTTTACAAACAAGTGAGTTTATGTATATTAAAAGTTCATTTACCAAACATAGTTTTCCAGAAATCCTAGGTCAATTAACCCATAAAAAAAGCAACTTATCACAAGACTACTAATAGCAAGAAGATTGTTATTAGACAGAGATGATTATTATTCTGATTTGAAAAATGAAGGTAATTTAGGATTTATTAAAGTTCATTCCACCCCTGAGTATAAATGTGCTATCTCCAGACTCTAATGATACTCATGGGAGCCTAGGTGACATACTGGAGGTTTGACAACAGTTCTGATTTCAAATATCAGAAAACTTCACTTTTGTGAAGTTTTGTAATTCATTTGTCATGCTTTTTTAAATTAAGACTTAGCAATCAAAAAATTTCATTGATCTAAAGGAATGATTTGCCATAATATTTACCAACATAAACCAGATTGTGCATCCAGGTGCTTTGGAACATATGTTGCATGTATATAATGTGCATCATTATCAGGGTTCTCTACAGTGCTCTAGATATTGCTGTAGCCATTTCTCCAGTGATTCCACAACTGAAATCAAAAGAAGCATCTAGCTTAATTTCATTTCTATTAATTTGTCTGTAGCTTGAGATGATTCTGGAACATGACAAATTTGCAGGCTTTTGATAGCTTCTGACTCAAATATCACAAGGATGATATATGTCTAGGGACAATCAAATTTTAATTGAAATTTAACTTATTTTGGGAACAATCTCATGTTAGTTTCTTAATGTCAGTTCTGTATATTCAGGTAATGTTCATATCTATTTGGAATTCCTAATATAAAATCGCTTTTTGTACCTTTTCACTAGCCACAAATATTTAACTCACCTCAAAAAAATTCCTACTTCTTTCTCACTGCTGTAAGTCAATCTTGAATCAGATTTTAAGGTTTTTTGTCTCTTACATAAAAGAACTTTTTGGAAATTTTGAACGAATTAAAGAACTAAGCTAGTATCACTGGATGTTAAGTCCTTTAAAGAGTAGAAAACCAATGTACACGTAAGGTGATGTTCCCAAAATCTATTCAGGAGATCACTAATAAAATAGAGACTAAAGCTAATAGCTTTTGATTTTATATTGTATAACTTAATCATAGATTATCCTTACAAACAGTTTTAGCTAGCTACCTTTTCATAAAACTAATCACTTTATTCAGAATATTAGTAAGCACTTGCCTCTGAAAACTTGTTAGGGATTTGAAGCTGTAGGTTCATTTCTTTGGCTCATCATTTGCCTTTACCCACCTTTGCTTTAAATTGCAAGGGCAATTAATTTTCATCACACAATTTGATTATTTCCTAGTTCATGATTAAATTAATAAAATTTTCCAAAATTTTGAGAGAGGAAGACTTTAGTGACAAGTACAATACATCATTCACTAGGAGTTTTAGCTGCCTGAAAGATTAACTGAATTATTATTCAATACCAATTTCTGGGAGGAATCACGATAAAGGCAAGCCATTTTTGCATTTAAAAAACTACAAAGAAGACCATCCTTTCTGTAAAAAAGCCAGAAGAACCCCAAATGGAAGTCCAATATTTATAACATATTTACTATTTGAATGAGCAACAATAAAGCTGTGGAAAAAAAAAATTATACACACAGCTTTAAAGAGGATATGAATGGCCATTGTAAATTGTTATTACTAGAATTAATCTGTAGGTATTTTTATTCAGAGATATCTGCTTAAAATGTACTGTATTAGAAAATACATGCAATTATGGCTACAATCAAGAATCAAAGTATCGAAGAATTATCACTGAGTGTCATTTATTGATTAGTGAACAACACCCATTGATAATTCTTTGATACTTGGAAAAAGACCTAGATGCAATGGAAAAAGACCAAGGCAGGAAACACAGACCTAAAGCATTTTCCCCCTTTTTTTTCAGGTGAATAATGCAAAGTGTTCTCAGTTTACTTCATCTTCTTTTTTTCTCATTGTCCACTAAAACAGGCCACTAAACTGCCTCTTTTGGTAGGTATCATCTAGAGAATCCCTAAAGTAATAAAGAAGTTTGGGGAGAAGGTCAGGGCTTTTACCCATACCTGTGAAGGAGGAAAGGCTGTTCCTTGCCATAAACCTAACTAGAGCATATATGACTTTTTTTATGATGGGACAGCTATGAATGAGGGACATATGATGGAATTTCCT
Source organism: Chlorodrepanis virens (assembly GCA_003286495.1). NCBI lineage: Eukaryota > Metazoa > Chordata > Aves > Passeriformes > Fringillidae > Chlorodrepanis > Chlorodrepanis virens. Next base: position 111,614,358 of record LTAT01000004.1, on the reverse strand, counting down.
CAGTGTTAGCTTCTAGTTGGTGCTGACACAGGTTTTGAAAGTAATGGAAAAAGTAAGAATATAGATCAGAGATCATTTGCTATTGTGCAGGATTTCCAACACTGATCATTATTAAGACACAAGAAAATAGACTATGAGTCTTATCACTTTCACAGAAGATTATTCCCAAAGTCTAAGGGAAGAAACCCCAACCCAAACCAAACTGATCAACCAAACCCCAAAACCAACCAACCCACGAAATCTGCCACACACCACAACCTCTACTTCCTGCCCCCACTCCAAAACCCAAAACAAAATTTAAAAAAGAAACACAAAAAACCCATCCCGAAAGAAAAAACCCTCTGAACTTAGTTGTTTACTGATGATTTGAAAAATGAAGTTTTCATTATAGCTTTTCAATATTTATTTCCAGCCCCACTACTTAAGGCAAAGTTCCTTTATTAAGATGACATACAGTGGTCACTGGTTCCACAAGTTTGATGTATATAAAATGAAAATATATTTGCTAGTCTCTGTTTTAAATTTGTAGGAAATCAATTGCAATTTCTCTTCTTTCTTTAAATTTAAGCATCTAAAATAAGAAAAAGTAAATATGGAGATCAGTCATTTTATTTTGTCTTTCCATGTCATGCTACTTTTTTCACTGATATCCTCAGATTTCAGGCTGTCTTTATTAAAGCCTAGTTCCAAATTGCAAATGTCTATCATCTGTAAGAAAGGTGCAAGGTGTGTTGCACTTTTTCATCTCTTTCTCCATCTTCAACTGCATTGGAATTTGTTTTTATTTCAAGGCAAAATGAAGAACTGATATTTTTCTGCAGATAAAATGGAAATTCTGTATTGGCCTTAAAGGGGAGATATGATTTAAATAAGATAAACACTTTGTACTGTGGAAGTACTCCTTATACTATAGATAACCAAATATATTCATAAAACTGATGCTAGTAAATTAAAAGACAAGCAAACAAGGTTAAACTGATACTCATCCAATGTGAAAATACTGGATTTATTATTAGAGGAATATCTTTAAAATTCTTTTCTGGAGATTGAAATCTCCTCTTGAAACAAAGATGTCTAGACAGCTGTATTTTTATTATATGTAACATATTTTTAACCATGTCTAGAAAGTACTTCCCCTTGCTGTTCTAGTAGATATATCCTTCCCATGATACTTGCTTTTCAGACTCCAGGCAAGAACCTGGGAATGCTGTTCCAGCTCCCTACATGACCAGATTCCATGCCTAGAAAATATTCTTAATTCTTTTCAAATACACATTATTCAGTCTAGAAATCTGAGACTTTTTTAAATGCATATTTCTTTTTTCACTGCCTACTAGAAGCCAGTTGGTGGAAGAAAATGGTGACAAAGATGTTTTCAACACAGTTACATGATGCAGACACACGTATATTCATAGTAAGAAAAGATCATCCACAAAAAAAAATTAAAAATGAAGCATTTCTAATATTAAAGAATATCCCTATAGGTAAAATCTAGTTGCATGGAGTATGCAATGTACCCGGCCTTTATTGTATTCTTTCAGCCTTCACAATAGCAATACAATTTGTTTTATAAATAACAATGATTATATTTATATCCCAACCAGTATCACTTTTTAAAGACATTTCTATCAATATCTGAAAGTTAGGATTTCAGGTAAAAGTGGCATAGGCAGCCCCACTTTTTCTGCTAAACTGGGGTGCACCTTTGAGAATTTCTTCCCCTGCAGGACAAAACAATTATTTCTTGCTGACATAAATTCCTAACAAGGCCTTGCCTCTCTGTCCTTGACTATATGCAGCAGGGTTGTTCTAATGCTAATTTGATGTTGTGGGATCATAACCCCCTACTGATGGAATGAATTTTAAAACATTAACAAAATTACTTGTAGGCATTGCAGAAAATGTAAAATAAAAGGTTGCTGTTTTCCAAATATGCCATTCTTGAAGGTATGCTGTGGAATTCTTGTTGTGTGCATTCATCTGTTAGCAACTTACTTTCAAGATAATTATGCAATTTAATAAAAGAAACTCTGCAGGAATATAAAAATTACCCTTTCTCCTATTATATGGAAACAGTTAGAAGGTGCTTTTGTTTTCTTAACCGAGATTTACTGAGCTTTTCCTATTTAAACTTTGCAAAGCTTGTGTTCAACCCTAAGGGGACTTACAGCCAGCTTAATGCTCACATTGTAAGAAAATGAAGATGCTTCAGGGACAAGATAATAAAATAAAGCAAATCTTTCCACTACTCCCACTACTTTCTTTCCCATAAGTCACTGATACACATCCAAATCAGTTTATAAAACTTTAAAATTTTAAAATTACAAATGTCACACTTGCCTTGATTTAAATTGAAATAATGTACTAAATCATTGTAATTATTTTCCCCCTTTGCCCTCACAATAAAATATATATCGTTTTATAGAAGAGTAAAATACTGAGTGCTCTAAACTGAAGGATGGTCAACTCAAACTCCAGCTCATCCAGAAATGGATTATCTTTGTGTAAAAAGAGGCAATGAAAAGCATATGAACTTTGATGAAGATATTTTTTTTCTTCTTTTCTTAAAATTTGCACTGTGTCTAAGCAAGCACAGAGAAGTAGTTTTAAGTGACAAGTACAGTGTTTCATTTCCTCCAGCAAACTATGCATGTGTTTTATTTTCTCACCTATTTTGTTAAACGCTCTTAGGTAAAATTAAACAGATAAATAGAGGTGCAATCCAAAGGGAATTGTGGGAGAATCAATTATATTTTGTCTGCAGAATTCTGTAAACTTTATGTTGTTTAATATTTCAAGTTGTTTATTACTTGCATCCTCCTGGCTCTTATCCTCTAAGAGTAATCAGGACCTCTTCATAATGTCTCTAAAAGCTTATTAGAATAATAGATCAACAAAAGGGATTTATACAGATGGGTTTCACAAAAGTAACTTTTCATGATTCTCTAACAAAAATTAAAGTAAATTTCTTATTTAATTACGAGACATGTAACCTCAGTTTAGCCTTCTCTCGTGTGAAACTATTGAAGATGACACTTCAATTGCATTTACCCATGGGCTGATGCACTTTGGGAGTCAGACATGGGCTACTATCAAAGTAATGGCATCTTCCCCAGTTCTTCATGCCTAATTACTACAAGTAGGAAGTTTCCTCCAGAGAGGGAGCACTTTTATGCTGTATTTGACAGGTAGAAATTAGCTGCCTAATGGAATGGAATAGTTCTGCAAACTGAAGGAATCAAGTGAGCTTTTTTAATTTGGGCTCTTTTTAAATTAGATTTTAATTTTAATTCAATTGTGAGGTTGGCGTCACAAAGCAGTTGATTTTGGATGCTTTCCAATAACTTTACAATGCCCACTGCTGACATATCACGTCTTGTCTTAGAGCCAATATTGAAAAATACTCTGACTTTGGTCTACAAACCAAAGAAATTAAATGAGGAGGAAATTTCCATTTGCACGAAAACTCAGAACTGTCATTTAACCAATGTAATGATATCACTCAACTAGCTGCATATGACATCAGGGACTAGGTACTGCTAAAGTGACAGAGTCATTGTGGATTAAGAAAAAATTCATAAACCTGATTCTACCTATTTTTATGAGTCTTCTTTTGGTAGTCAAAGATAACATGAATGTGTACAATATGATAACCTAAACTGCACAAGCAGCTTGTGAAGAAATTATTCTTAATTCTTAATTATTTTGAGACAGATCTCTGACTTACACATGATGCTGGAAAAGTTCAAGATACTACTGAGATATCACCTCTTTAAAATGAGATGCTGAATCATAACTAGTATTATTACTTTAATTTCAAAGAATTGGAAAATAAACCATCCTCTTTTATAAATTATGATTTTCTCTCTTATGTCCTTCTTTTTTTCTTTTATTTCTGATGATTTTCCCATTTATCTCTCCCGATAAAAAAAGTTTCTGAATTTATTACAGTACTTAAAAAAAAAAAAAAGTGAGCTTTGGACAAAAAATATTTAAGAGAAAGAAAAGAACTTGAATGTTATCTGAAAAGTTTCCTTATTTCACTTCTTTTGGAGTTTCATTCCCATATCTGCAGGAAGAGCTGACAGGAACAATATTTTAAAGTAGTCAGTTCTGTCATAATCCCCTATTCAGGGCTGACTACAGTGGCATGTCATTTATGCTTTCCTCTCCTATTATGGCCTATTCCAGGGAGCTTTTCTCCCTCATGAATCTCTTCTGACCTCATCAATATATTTGAAGAAACCCTTATTACCTGTGAGATATGTAGTTGAAAGGAGATAGTATTGCACTCAGCATGGCAGAGGAAGAACTTCTTCCAGTGACATTTTGTTACACAGGCTTTGTGAAGGTGCTCAGCAACATTTCTAACCAACTCACTGGCAATATTTAGGGAATTAAAAGGTCTGGATTGTTCCTCAAACAACTGTTTAACTGGGTTATGAAAATAGTCACTTCTTGCTGTGTGTAAACCAGCAGAAACTGGTAAAGACTGTAAAACACTTGAATTTCTGCAAATGTATTTTCTGATGGTCAGAATCCAAAGGAAAATAATCACCTTGTCATTATTAAAAGTATCTGAAAATATTGTCTTTGCCGTGGGAGTTCCTGAGTCATGTCATATACCTGGCTATTTCAAATAAATTCAGGTTTAAAAATATTCTTCTACTTGGTTGTTTTGTTTTTATAAGCACTATAGACAAAGAATTTAGATGAGCAGGACATTTCCATTTACAAAAAACCTCAGAATTATTATTTAATCTCTGTAATGTTATCAGATACCCAAGGAAACTGTTGGAAGATGCAGATATTACTATCTGTGCATTGCTGTTTATACCTATATATTTTTGACTGAGAGTTCAGCATGGGAAAAGTCAGAAGAAGATTTTGCAGACTCCAAGATTTTAACCATTAAATGAGGCACTTTCTGGACAGTAATAATTTCAAGACATTTCTTTTGTGAACTAGTCTGCTAAATAAGCACAAAATGTAGGAATATATCCCCCTATGTTACTCTAGCAATGGAGGAGTCTCCTGAGAGAAGAAAGGGAAAAATATAAAAGGAAAAGAAAACAGAATAAAAGATTAGATCTTGTACAATACATTCAGACACACAATCTAATATGAATTTGTACCAAGGTTGATAGACTGCATGTCCTTGAGACAGGGAAAAAGAATTCTTTGGTTTTCCAAACATAACAAAGCAAACAGAAAGGGTCCTTCAGAAACCCTAATGAGAAAAAAGTCAACCAGCTAAAGTTCTAGAAGAAAATGAACTATTCAACAATTATTTTGCAAAAAGCAAATAAATGTTTAGCTGGGGCAGTTTCTGATGGCAGAGAAAGGGTAAGCACATCCTCTGTGAGAGAAAAAGTAAAGCTTCATGATTTAATCAAGCAGAACTAGAGGAGGAAGGTGTGAAAATATCTTTGACTGAAGTAATAAGGCTAAAACACTTGGGGAAAGCAAAGAAAGGAAATAACATGCCCTAAGGATATTTTCACTTAGTAAAAAAAAACAATCATGAAATGAGAAAATGAGGACAGGCAATAGGATATAAGATCTTATTGTTAGTGATTTAAGACTCACTGGCACAAAGGAATAGATATGGGAGGGACACTGCCAGGAGCGGGTGGCTTGTTTAAAACTCAGCACAGGAGACAGAAAATACCCTAACTCCTCCAAACAGCTCAGAAAACTCTGAATAACTTATTGGCAGATCTGTAATTCACTGTACAACATCAAATGCAATACAGAATCTTCTGTGCTAACTGGGATGGCCTCAAACAGAGTAAAACAAGGGTATCATCTGTCACCCATCCCAGTCATCACCTAGTCCTTCAACTTTCCTCTAGACTGGGAAAAATCCAGCAGGTCTTAGAAAAGCAAGCTAAGAATAGTGATTTTGCTGGAGGGGAAACGGGAGATTGACTTTGGAGTGATAATGTGTAAAGAGATTTAACCCATTAATCTTAACTTACCTAGCACTTTTTTGAAATTTATTTTCAAGGAATTCAGTTTATGCAACCTTAACTTATAAAGGAGTTTATAATTTATTTCATGTTAACCTAAGTAAAAAAGGTGATGTTTAAAAGATTTGTTTTCCAAAAAACTAAGCTCAAATGGCAACTTTTCAATGTGTACTTAGCATTAAAGGTGTTTCAATATAGCACTTGGAGTAATCAAAAGGAAAGACAGCCTTGTTGCTCCAGACCTTCTGCTCCTTCTGCTGGGAAAGCACAGCCCAACTTGTCACAGAAATTAAGACATCAAAGTATTCCAGAGTAACTGAAATTCTTGTGAAAAAATGAAATGGTTGGATGTGATATCTCTTGTATAGTTTTTTTTTTCCTCAGGAGGACATTGCCAATAAACCACCACAGCAAGACAGAATTGAAATTCTGTCCAGTCTCTCCAGTCTCTCCAGAACTGAAATTCTCTCCAGTCTGAAATAAAGAAATCTTCATCTCCTTTAAATTTCCATGTCTATGCTACAGATTTTGAGGTTTACATACCAAGGGGAGAAACACAGAAAGTACCTAACTACATATCTAACTATATATCCTGTGCATGCGTTGCAGTGTCCTTCTGGTATATTCAAGCTCTGCCAAAAGCAGTGACATCCTCTATGACACAAATTGTGGTGTCCCACCCTTTTGGGGCAGGAAAAACCCAAAATTCATGGATGCACACGGTTGAAAGGACAAAAGCAAGAGGCTTTTTTTTCCCCCCACAAAATCTTACAAAGTATTATTAAACAATTACACTCTTGACATGGAAATTGGCTAGTCCTCTAGTATAAGCACACAGCAGTAGATTTTGGATAAAGGGTTAGGGTAAATAGGAATAGAGAGAGAGAATCATTCAAGAGAGGGAGACAGAAAGGAAAGAATAAAGAAATTCAGTCTGGCTGGGGCTGGGGTGTCCAGGGTCCTGGGGCCTAAACTCAAAGCAAGTGTGCACTTGCACAGTATTGAGTTGTGCTTAGTCCCAGAAACTTGAACAAGCACATTTATCCCAGAAAAATGATGCCCTACCTCTGCAGGGCCTGCTCCTCCAGCCACATCCTGTTCTCTCTCACAGTGTGTGATTACCAACAATCCTTGGCTGTAATCTCCAACAATCTTTGGCTGACTCCAGTTACCCAGCTATCAGTGGGTAACCAGTGACATGGGGCGTTAATTTCAGCCATTTGGGCAGTGCCTAGGAAGTGTGGGCTGCTTTCTTTCAGCACTTTTCCCTCAATTCTCTTGCACAAATTTTGGTTTTAAAAGAAAACACAGGAAACAGATATGAATTCTACCTTAATGGATTGATGGATACAATATCTTTGGAGCCCAAAGGGTTCTGGAAAAGAAGCCCAGCAAGTTCCATTTCCATTTTTGTTCAGGCCTGTGTAGCTGCTGAGACAGGTCAACATCTCTCTGTGTCTGGGTTTTTCCAGGACAATGATGAAGATAAAATGGTGAGAAATACCATTTCTATTTTTTTTTTTCATTTCTTTATAACTCTCAGGTATCTTACAAGATCTGAATACTACTACAGCTTTGTCTCTTCAAATCTCTTCATTTCCCTTGAATTTTTTTTTTTTTTTTGAAGAGGCTTCAGCCTCTTCACCATGTGAAATCATGGAAATGCTCATCCCAGTGAATACTCATACAGTGCAGGTTGTGGACACCAAGTGATGTCACTGGAGAGGTTCTCCATTGCTAGAATTTGTGAGATGTCATCACAAATTGGCCTTAAGGACATCTTTTTTCCAGGTGTCACCACAGCACTATCATGTAACTAAATGAGATAAACATGTTAAAAAAGAAAAAAAAAACAAAACAAAACAGAAATCATAATCCCTTACTGGATGGCAAAATGCTTCTAAGTTCTTCTGAAGCAGGCAAGTTTCTTGTCTGTGCCACTGCTAATATGAGGAATACTCAGCTCTATAATGTGAGAAAGACAAGGGACAGCAAAGGTTATGTCTAAGGACCAACCTTTTATAGACATTTTGTCTATGTATTCAAAGTATTTCGATTCTTTTGAAGAATTTCATTACACCCAGTTGAAGAGCTTTAGACATATGACATGAAATATCTCTCCCTTTTCTTTTAGTTAGTCTTCAGTACTTTCTTCATCCTGTGGAGTCAGAAACACTGAATGCCCTCCTGGTAAGAACTGTGCGTGGAAAATGAAGGAGTACAAATAAAGCTGCAGAAATCTTAGTCTTAGCAAAGTACCAATAGATTAAAAAGTGCTAAAAGAAAGTATTAGTGTGGGATGTTCTATTGACAGATTCTTCATCAGCAATGGATGTCTATCAATCAGCTTAGGTAAAAGGCTGTCCTGAGCTGAGTATTTCTAGAGTTTTCAGTGGAAAATAAGAAAAAGTGAATAAATAGAAAAGATTCCCCCTTCATATTTCATCATGTTTGCTGATGTTATTAAATTTCTCCTCATAATCCAAACAAAGCTTTAGTATTAATTTGACCTTATAAAAGAATTATCCATGTAATTTTCAGTCAGCTAATTACAATAGCTAAAAGATTTAAAAATTCATATTGCAGACTCTCAAAACATTCTTCTTCAGAAGTATGTATGTAGTTTTAGGTATATATGCAGTTCTTAACCGCTCTAAATTTGTGAGGAGCTGGTTTAGAGCATTTTTCTTGCAATCCTGATCTCCTCTGTGACTTTCTTAAGAAGGAAGCATCTGTTTTTCTTGCAAAAATTCATGTTGTCCTTAAATAGAATAGAAAACAGATTTTTGAAAGACTGAGGTTCAGCTGACTTTATGTTTGAAATTTTAAACACTAGAATTGCATGGTACATTTTTTAAATGAACCTGTAGTCTGCTTAGAAAAATTTAGTATTTAGCCATTATTTTTGTAAAAATCCTACATTCTCAGATAAGATATTTAACTTACAAGGATAAAATGGAATCTTGATTCACAGATAATATTTGATTTAACTTAAAATCTATTAATTTAATTATTAAACATATATGTTAGAAAAGACAGGTATAAGTTTAGATTTTCATCTACACTTCAGGCTTGATTATACTGAGAAAACTTGAGAAAGCCTGGATATTTCACAATTTATCATCTCCATTCATCCTTATTCCAAATTTAAAATAATTTTATTGCAAGGGAAAAAAAAATCACATTTCAAAACATCTAAAATCAGAATAAAACCAGAATAGAATCTTCACATGGAAAAATTAATGGAGCTATTTGAGCACCCAGCACAGGCTTAGCTAAAAAGTTAAAATTCAAATAAACTAGGCAAAAGTCACCTTGTGAATAAATTTGTGTTTCTAAATTTTTGTCTAAATATTTTAGAAAAATAAATAGTTTACAAATACTTTCAAAAGTTATTTTCAGTATTTTACTTTGTGAAAATTAAACTATTATTTTTAGTTGTTTGAGAATTTTTGAGAGAGAGCATACCTATTTTTTTATTTGAAATCACATTAATTTACTTAACCAATACATTTATTCAGTGGTGAAACTATAGCATTTTCACCAGTAGGTGTAGAAATAACAAGTTTTAACAGATAATAATTAAAAAAAATAGGATGAAAGAAAGCAACAGATTTGATTACAGATTAAGCATCAAAATGCTCAGCTGAGTGTTCTAGGACATCACCTTCATATTATTTCGGAAAGGAAAACCAAGATTTTTCAGAAAGTGCAAAAACTAATTTTATAAAATGTATTTTTGATGTTTGGACATTAGTCAAGCTTCTGCCAGAAGCAAAATTTCATTGCTGCATTAAACACCTGAAAATAGAGGGGTTTATCAATGACAGTGTTATCTGAACTTCAGTTCAGTCCTGCAAGGAGTCTTATGATTATGCATTTAATGGATTTTAGGTGAAACATGTACTTTTCTACATGGAACTATGTCACCAGACTCCTGTATTAAAAATAACTAGATCATGAAAAATCAGGATTCTATGTCTTGCAGTACATCTTGCTTTCCCAATCTTTTTCCACTCTGAGAAAAACACAAGCATGCTTTTCTGCTCACATACAGTACACATGATTTATATCAAAATTCAATCATGCTCAATTAGCACTCAAAATTTTCCAATAATTATGCCGAAGGCAACACCGGCACACACAAAGCACTGAGGGAGTCAGAGACTAAGCTGTGCATAAATTTGCTAATAAGAGAAAAGGTCACGGGCTGATATTACTGAAATTTGATTAGATTTCAGATACACATGCTAGGAATCAATGTTTTTCTGGCTTGGGCGCTTCTGCTCTGGAGTCAGCCATTCTCCAGAGCCCTGTGTCTAATCAGAGGCTGTAGCAGTGTTAGATCCTCTCCTGGGCACAAAGACAGTAAGAAATGAGAGAGGCTTTGCAGGTCAGAACAGAGAAGCTCTGACATTCCTGTGCTGAGTGGTTTGGGGAGCTGAAAGGGAAAAGCTGTAGCTACAGCTGTGAAGTGAAACAACTGTCATGTTGGTCAATGCCCACAGGAAAGGTAAAACCAGTGCTGGGGATTTTATGGCTTTTTGATAGCTTCTAGTAGCAATGTAGTCAAACTAGGATGAGTCCACAAAGGGCTCTTCACATAAACACTTCTGCTGAGTGGCTACAAGTATGGGAGATACAACCTAAATTTAATCCCACAACTAAAAAAAGGCCCCAAAACAGGCTTTAGATAGATGCTGTTCCTATAATGTGAAAACTGACAGATAACAGGAAGTAATGAAAGCTTCTCAAGTCTCTTGACAATCCATATGTTCCATATGTTGTTCTGGGCATGAGTGGAAGTCTGTCGACTCCCACTGCCCCACTTGTGTTTCCTCGGCATGTTCAACTGAACAATTAAACAGATTGTCAGATGTATGGCACTGAAGGAACAGCTTTTCATGGAAGAAGAAAGCAAATGATCAGATGAAAAAAATGGAAATATGAAAAAAAATTAATTTCCAACTGGAATTACTTCTGACTTGCACCATCAAAAGAATGTGTTATATCAATGCAAAATTGATGAGGCAGAAGAGAGGACTAAACCTATGATGGTCGGGAAAAAGTCATCAGTTAGGGAACAAAAATGAAAAAGGAAAATTTTCCCTGCAGTCAAAGCCTCACCTGCTCTGACAAGACTGCCTTACATTGTTGAATGATCAGAACTGGCTAATCTGAGTGTAAGCCGTAAAGCAAGGAGGTCTGGAGGTAAGTGATGAATTGCAGTTCTCCTTCTGGGAGATGAAGAGAGAAGCTATGATAGACAGGACACAATAAATAAAATACGTATTTATTATTGCAAACAGAAATGAAAGAAACTACAAAAAGCAGTCTAAAAAAGCAGTCTTTTTCTCTGGTTAAATTTAGATATGGAGCAGGATTTGGTCAGATAATTTCTGCTCCCTGGAGTTGAGTTTCTTACAGGAAGACCTGGTTTCTGTTCAGACATAGCAGAAGTGGTCAACCACTTGAATTAATTGACATAGCCTTAAAACTTAATATGCAATTAAACCAAGAGGCTGCATAGCAGGAATAAGTAATTGTGGTGTTTGTTCTACTAGAACATACATGATAAAGTGAAGTCTGTTCTGACAAACACCGCCTTTGCTTTTTTTTGATTTATGAAGGAGATGATAGGACAAAGCATATTTTTGTAAAAATTTTCTTGGATTCACTATTGAACCGCTAGCAGGTTGGACTCCAGTCAACCTACTTGAAGATATGCTGCAGATAAAGACATTCATGTGTACTACAATGGCTGAATCATACAAGGAATATCTTAGTTATTCTACAAGATAGTAAAAGCAGAACTTTGGTCTGCACAATCTACTCCTAACATCAAGCTAGTGATGTCACCTGGGCCTCATACTTTAACAAAACACTTCTAAAATTTTACCCACTTTAAATTCATAACATGATATTAAAAAGAAAATAAAAGATAATTAGAGGGAAAAAAAGGTTTATATTTGGAGTAAAAAACAATACATAAACATAGTTTGTAAAATTAAAAAAAATAAAGTGTCAGATACATTAATGTTAAAAACTTCAGTGTATTCCTTCAAGTCCTGTTGGAAAAGCTTTAAAGACTCACTGAAGCTCTTTATCCTTCCATAATGTACAGAATAAACTGCTGGAACCCAGACAGCTACTAAATTATTTCTGGCTTGGTTTTTTATTCCTGACTACAGCCAGCTCCTTACAGAGACAGATTTATACTTCCTAAGTCAATATCTGTAAACAAATATTTTAATCTTTTAAAAGCCATTATCCTTAGATTTACCTTTTTTGTGTGTGTGTGTGTGTGTGTGTGTGTGTGTGTATGTGTGTGTGGACTACTTCATCACATTCTTCGGATTAGGAATTTTTTTATCAGACACTTACTGAGGAGAGAATAACTAATACAATAGAGCAGGTAAGAAGATTTTAGAAGAGAGATATTTTTTGCTTTGTTTTGGTGATGGACAAGAGGGCAAACCCATCACTTTTTTTTCTGGGTCATTGGCTGCCAGCTTGCTTAAATTTCTGACATTACAATTGAGAGAGATGTATTATGTCCATTAGAAAAACATCATGAAGCCATGCCTCCTGTTTCATATTTAAACCCCTGACATCAATGAACATAGAGAATAAATGATCCATCAGCAAAACTCTGATAGTTGTTTCCTGTGTCTACCTGATATATATCTGCCAAACAAGTACATATTTACTATTTCCTTTTTTACACATCCACAATACATATCTCTCCAATGGAGTTATGAATTATTGCAGTGATTCTCAGTTTTTGGAAAAGCTTTTTCTAGAAGTTCAGAATCAAGACTTGAAGTAGCATCTGTATTCTTTTACTCAAGTGCACCTGGAGCACAACAGAAAAATCTCTTAATTCTTTGATTGTGATTTGGCATGTGTTCTGTTGGCAAAACTGAGGCAAAAATTTTTAATTCAGGGACATCTCAGAGGAATTAGAGCAGCAGGCTGCTGAATTTCCTGGCAGGTTGGAAAAGCTATGGAAAGTTTTATTTCCTACAAGATAGACCATTGCAACCTAAGTATTTTTTCTGGAAAATAATAAGATATTTTAATTTAAAACACAGATCTTTCCCCATATCTATTTTAAATAGCATAATCAAAGGTCGAAGAGCTCAACAGTGGAAGAGCAACAACATTTCTTCCTCACAATTTGCCTACTATTTTGAATTTATTTGAGATTGCTTTCAAACCCTAGGCAGCTTCTGCGGTCTTTTAAAAAAGATACATTGTTTAAAAAAAAAAAAGAAAAAAAACCTAATGTTCCTCCAGTTTCTGACTGATTAGAAGGAGAGTTCACAGATGGCGACAGATATTCATCAGAAGCCCAAAAGTTAGAAGATGAGGTCAAAGTAGACACCACACTCCATGCTGGGCCTTGTGTCAGGGCAGCCTGAATTGAGTCTTCTGAAGCTCTTTATCAGATGAATCCGCAGTAGAAGTCCAAAGGAAAATGATCTTCATTTCAGCATGATGCTTGTGACAAAAAATCCTGCTGATTCAGACATGCAACATACTAGATTCCACCAAAAATGAGCAGAAAGATACCCACTGTAAAACATGCTTCAAACTACACTTCTTCTATTTTGTTTTAATATCTGAGGATGGGGAGTCCCTGTTGGGTCCTCACCTGTAAGCAAATGTGACCTGTGCAAGCAGCTTTTTCTAGTAGGCAATTCTGTTACAACTGATGCTTGTGTTTCTTCCTCTTGTGTCTTTCTGCCCAGGTGCCAGCTGAGACTCTTAAAGCTGAAAATGCTTACAGGTTTGTTATCCAAATCTCTTCAGAAGTTATTCCAGGTTCCTAAGCTGATGGTAATTTAGATGTAGTGTATTTCAAGGTAAACTTCACAGAGCTTGTTAAAGCTCGTTATGTAGCTCCTTTTGGCCGCTAAAAAAGTATAATCAGGGTGAACATAAGAATTTGAATGCTGGCAACTTTCTTCTTTTCAAATAATATTAACATCAAAGCTATTAGCAAACACTTGCTGTAATAATTTCCTTCATGTTTGCTTCCTGATAGCTTTCATGTGCTTCTAACTTTCACTACCATTTCCTTTATCAATCACTAGATGCTTTTAAAAATATCACTTGCTTTAAAGCACAAAGATGAAAAAACAGCAAAATCATGTTGCCATACTATTTTAAGCACTAACTAAATTTGAGATTTTTTTTTCCAAACTGAGACTGATTCTTCAGACTCACATATCCTCCTGTCATATATGTCATTCGTTTCATTGCAGTATACTGTCCCTGGATAAAATTCACGAAAGAGTGGCATAGGGAACATCATAAATCAGGATTAACTGTAACCATTTTCAGCACTGAACAAGCTTTCTACTGTTTTTATGGACCACTTGGGCATTCTACACAGAGGATGTTACCTGAAGTCTGACAGCATTCAAATCTGCCTTAAGTAATATGGAATCACAGAATCATTAAGGTTGCAAAATATGATCACAAAGCCCAACCTTTGACCGAATGCCACCATGTCAACTAAACCTCAGCACTGCGTGCTATGTCCAGGCATTTCTTGAACACCTCCAGGGATGTGACTCCACTACCTCCCTGTGCAGCCCACTTCAGTTCTTAAACACCCTTTCAGTAAAGAAATTCTTCCAACATGATCATCCTTTAGTGCAGTTTGAGGCCATGTCCTCTTGTCCTGTCACTCATGTCCTGGAAGAAGATGTTGTCCTCCACCTACATGCTCCTTTCTGATGGTTGTAGAGAATGATAAGACCTCCCCTGAGCCTCCTTTTCTGCAAGGTGAACAACTCCAGCTCTCTCAGACAATCCCCATAAGAACTGTGCTCCAAGCTCTTCCCCAGCTCCGTTGCCCTTCTCTGGATGCACCCCAGCAGCTCAATGTCTTAGAGTGAGAAGCCCACAACTGAACAAAGGATTCGAGGTGCAGCCTCACCGGTGCAGAGTACAGCAGGACAATCACTGCCCTGGTCCTGCTGGCCACACTACTCTGATCCAGCCAGGATGCCATTGGCCTTCTTGGCCACCTGGGCACACACTGGCTCATGTTCAACCACTGTAGACCAGAACCCTATGGTCTTTTTCCACTGGGCAGATCTTCTGTCACTCTGCTCTATCCTAAGGATTGCTGGAAGCCTTATACCTTCATCAGTGCAAAGGGAAAGAGATGCAATGTATGTACATAAAATTGCATTTTTAAAAAATTAAAATATATTCTGGAAAAAAGGGCGAAAAATATTATGCTATTTATCCCTTATGGTCACAATATACATAATGGTATTAAACCAGGTGATTTTGTTTTGATTTATGCACAGTATCTATTTAGCATTAGACTTTGATGATATTTGCATGATTTCTTTCTAATTTGCAATCTAATGCAAAATCCTAGAATACCATAAAGTATTGTACATAATTCAGCATCATTCTAAAGTAACAGGTTTTGCAGCTTTAGGTGAGGCACTTAAAATAAGAAGAATGAAAGTTTTACTGGCATGGCTTTCTGAGACACCTGTAGTGTACTTGGCCTTATACAAAAGTCAGTTTTAAGAACAATGAACAAAGCAGAGGCATGTTTATGTTGATGCAGGCAAGCAGCTATTACAAAGGTTGGGAGCAAAGGTTTAGAGCACATGATGATCTAAGTTCAGTTTAAAAGACTGTTTTAAAATTAAATTACGCTTTGGATTTATTGAACGTGTACTTTTGCTCTATTGACTGCATCTGTCCTCTTTCCCCTCCTGTTTTCTTATCTGACATTCCCTAGGACACTCTGCTGGTGCTGTGGAATCACAACATGGCACAGTAACAGATGGTGATGCTACTTTAGTTTAATCTCAACATATAAATATGGAGCTCTTAAGGAAGAATGCTTTGTGATTTAAAATCCAGCACTTTTCATGTACTAGGGGTAACAGCAGTTAACTCTCTGATCTTCTGTATAAACTGTTAAGGAGAGAGATGGTCTCTGCAGAAAGCAGATGGCTATACAAAATCACCATTCAGTACTGCAAAGTAAGTTTGAGGGAGCTTGTTGAATGTTGATCTTACTCTTTTTTTTTTGTTTGCTGGTGTATTTTTGGGGTTTTTTTTGTTTGTTTTTTTAATTTAAGCTTCAGTGTACTCCCTCCTTGGTATTCATGAAACTTATCCTGTTCTTTGCGGGTGGCAGCTACTTCCATGACTTCCAAACACAACTTGGAACTGTGGCATCCAGGCTATACAAGCCCCCTTAATCTAGCTCTAGGAGGTGGTGGTGCAGGTTTCCATGAACTCAGACAGACATATTGTTGTTTACCACAACTAAACATTACTTCTCACAGGACAAAAAAACTACCCACAAACCACAAGAATGTCAAGTACAGCAATTACAACAACTGGAATTAGAACAACCTGCCTCCAGTGCATTCCTAAATAAGGATCTAAATGTCAGCTGTTATTTCTATAATTTCTATCCACTTAGTTTGGGAACATTGGTAGGATATTGCATTTGAATTGTAACTTCATCCATTCTGCAAAAGATTCTTGCTTGAGGTAATTTGGCTCACCTCAGCTGAAGATAATATTTCTCTGATGATTTACTGGAGGTTCTATTCCAAAGTCACATTAATTTAAGCTGTGGAGAAAATTACTGTGTTATCCCAGAGGAAACCAGGAGACAGATCTCAGCTCTGGAATTTATTCCAAAATAAAATTTAAAGCAGTTTAATAGCAGCATAAACTCTTTATCATTTCCTTCCAGCAATATTAAAAAAAAAAAAACAAAAAAACAGCTAAAATATCTTTTTGTTAGTTGATTCGCACATAGAGGCTTCCAGAGTGCAGACATAGAATGCTAAGAACTGAGATGTTGGTGGATAATGGTGTATGCACCTAAATCCACCTCACCCATGTGTGGCAGATCTTAATTTGAACCAGTCACCCACCACAGACAAGGCCTTCTGCTCTTCAGGCTCATTTAAATCCAAAATTCACACCTGTTTAATTTCTCCACAAAAGTTGTTTTATATGAACTTTAATCACATACTACAATTATATGTATTTAAAATAGTGGTAGAAACATTCAGTACAATGCTGCATCCAGTTCTGCCCATAGTTTTACATCCCCATACAAAAGGACTATTTCATTCAGTTAGCTCCTCAATATTTTTTTACTTTTCTGTAGTGTCCATATAGGAAAAAAACATACACACATGCATATTCAATAAAGTATATATTAAGTGGAGTTTTCTTTTATAATAATTGTTATATAAAATAATATGTTTCTATAACTTCTACCTTTTGAATATCTTCATTCACCACTCTACAGATACTATTAAATTGCTAAGAATGAAGCAAATCAGGGTGTTTTTGCAAGTACTTTAAACAAACAACAGTGGAAAAAAATTGCAAGTTTCCTTAACACTGCAAATAATTCAAAATCTAGAATTATTTCTATTCATATTTCCCTCCAGTCCTTAAGCTTTATCTCCAAAGAGCAAAACATTTTCATGCCACATTTGCGGTTGGAAACATTATTTTTTTTGTTATTTTCATTAACTATATGTCTTGATGAATGATCAAGTATTTTGAGGTTTTGTGGTTTTAAAAATTATTTTAAACAAAGAAATTCCAATGATGCCTTTCACTATGAACCTCAAATGTTGTTTGACATTGAAGTGTCTGGATGTTAAAAACCCACAATAAATATCCTGTGATATTAGAAAATGATACCAATAGATATGTTAGAAACAAAGAAGATGAGAAACTACTAAAGTTTTTAAATTTCAGTGCGAACATAAGACTGCGAAATTTGGCTGAGACAGTTTCACTCTTTCATAGCCAATACCCATGGTTCTTATAAGGCAAAGACCTTCAATCTGGACACATACTTTGGTATCCTCCTGTGGTAATAGATGAGGTCTAGTTCTCTTTCTTTTCTCCCTCTAACAAACAAATATTTATTTTTTCATAAATAAATATTTATTAATTCAAGAAATGACTTGGGAAAGGGATGGAACAAGAAAATTGAACTTGAAATTGCTTCATTCTGTGCCCCATACATGATCTGCCTTTGCTGTTCATCTTTTCCCCTTCCCTGTTCCCCCAAAAGGCTCTATCCTAGATCTGATAGTTTCTCCTTGAAATCAGTCTGTTTCTAGAAAAAGCGGTCATTGCAGTAAAGTAGTCCCATGGGAGAAGAAAGTTATCATCTGTATTGTTAACTGAACCATAATGAATTATTGCAGAGTGACTCACTAAATTAAAAGTGATGTATTATGCTGAAAAACTGTTTGACCAGCTTTGCTCATAAACCTATGATTTAAGGCAGGAATTATTTTTTTCAATTATCTGTACACCTACCATGCTAAATGTGCATTCCATATTAAACACCTGGATCCAAAAATGTATCTATTTGTGACTTCAAAGCTAGGTAACTTGTTCCAAAATATATTTTCTGAGCAGAACTTGAATGTATTATTAAAACAATATTTTACTCTCAAAGAGAACAGCTCCTCTGAGGATATCATTCCAATACAAGCAAAAATCTCTTCACAGTTCAAAGTCAGTTTTTAGCCACTTACAAGCTAAAACTGAGAGCTGCTTCTGCTACAAAGCTCCATAAGGGCACTTCTCACCCTGGGCCATTGCAATTCACAAAGTGCTTGCTTGCACAAACTCGGTGTAATGCTCACCATGGGCTTGCAGCCACTGTCAGCCCTTGAGAAGGAACCTGTGCAAGGGCAGAGCTCTGAGCCTTGGCCCCTTTCCACAAATGCTGGATCATCAGCCTCCTCTGCCACCACTCTGCAGATGTTTCTTGATATAGAGGTATTCCACAATTGTCTCTCCTTTTTTACACGCTTTTTAACATAAAAATAATCTCCCATGGGAAACAAGTGCCTTTGTCAAAGACAGTTCCTTTCAGAGAAAATGATTTCATTATTTTTTTGATTTTCTAGTAGGGGCATAATATTATATTGATTTGTTTCAGTAATTTCTGTGGTAAAAACCTATTTTTTTAATTTGCCTCTTTTCCGTGCCAAAGTTGATCATAAAATTCTCATGCCCTTTGAAATATTCACAGTAATGCAGTGTGTTAAGCCCTTCCTTCTTTGTAACAAAATAAGTTCTTAAGGCATATTTTGCCTCTGTTAACTTTTCTTGTACTTCAGTCCTTTCTTTCTTCACAACTGAACTATGCCACAGACCTTTGTGTGAAGAGATAAGGAATATGAATGAACATCAAGCACTAGGAAATCTAGTGAACATTCCCAAATCTCTTTAAAAAACCCAAACAAACCAACCAAAAAAAACCCCAAACAACCCAACATAAGAAAACAAAACCCCCAAATCTGGCAGGTTTTTTTTTTTTTTATTTTCAGCTGTTTTCTGAGCAATTTTCATAGAGCTTTTTTCTCTAAGCAGAAGAGGAATTCTGCATTTTCTGAATTGAAAGATGATTAAATTCTGATTCTTTTAAAGAAAAACACAGCCTTTTTGTTTGAATCTAACTTTTTTCCTATTTAGCAGCTGGTGACTAAAGCACTTAAAACAGACACCCCTATTCATTATTGTTGGGGAAAAAAAAAAGAAAATTTGCAACATCACGTAGAAAATTCCATCAGAAGGGTTGAGAATGTTCAGAAGTTATGTACCCCAATGCCTATGCAGAAAGGTAGATAAGAAACCTAAAAGCTTTCAAATCACACATTTTTCATACTGGTAAAGTTTTTCAAGGCAATGAGCAGGGGAAAGGAAAATAATAAATCTTTTGGGTCTTTTGCATTCCTGTTTTGTAAGCTCTAATTATTTTAGTACTAGCATTAAATCTCTAATAATACATGTATGCCCTAATGAATCAGCTAAGCTCTTAGGAACTGCCTTTTAGGGAAGCACAACACTGTAAATCTCTGACATGAACCATATGTACAATAAAAATAAACCATAAAAAGCTTCTGTTTAGTGCTACTAGCAGCAGCAACTCTAAAAGGGGTGCAGATGAAATGGGGTCACAGTCTCCTCTCAGTAATCATCAGAAGCTGCTGGCTGTGGGAGGAAATAGCAATTAGGGAAGGGAGCAGCAGGCAGTGCTCCATAGCTGTATAGAGGATTGTGCTTACCAGAGGCAGAATGCCTCCCAGAGTGCCTGCTGGAGGAATGTGAATCCACACCTTCCTCAGCATGGCCCAGTACCTTAAAGGCTCAGTAAAGCCCTTACTGATTTCTGGAGGCACAAAACTGAAAATAGATTAAAAAAAAAAAAAAATTGTCCAAACTTTTCTTTTGGTGTTGACTTGCTTAAAAATGAAGTTTAAAAAAAACCCAAACACCCAGGGAGAGGCAGGCTTCAAAGCCAGACAAGACACTTTCCTAAAAAGTGGGATGAACAGAAACACAGCTTCTTTGACAAGCTCTCTCTATGTGCACTAGAAAAGCTGCAGACCTGTTAAATGACAAAATTTGGTCAACTTGAGTCTTAGATGATAAGAAATAAACTATGGTAGTGCCAATCTCCAGGAGAAAGAAATTTTAAAAAGTAATTTAAATAAAAGGAAAAGAAAAGAAAAAAAAGAAGCAAAAAGAAGGCTTTTCTGTGAACCAAAGACAACAAAAAGAATTTTCACAAGTGAGGATTCAAAGGGACTTGAAGCAAACAGGTGGAGCTTTCTCTATAGAAAAAGAGTTGGCAGAAGTTGATAAGGAAAGCATGAGCTTACAGTGATGATAGAATTTCTTCCCTAAAAACAGAGTTCTGTTTCTAAAATAAATAACTTGTATTTAGTCCTTGCTTTTTGGTCCAGTTGGGAACACAAAGCTGTATCTTCATTGAATATTATAGAAATTAATCATAATCTATTTCTACCAATCAAAATTAAAAAGATAACTGGTCATATGATTTTTTTCCTAACATATGACACACATCAGCTATTCAACAGATGTTGAAGCTATCTTTTACTAGCTGTTATGAATAAATTTACTGTGTTTAGACATTCAGGGTAGGTTCTTTATAACCAGAAATCAAACATGCAATGCATTAATTCAAAATCTTTGAAAAAAAATTACCCAAAATTCCATTTTGAAAATCTCCTCTCTTCTTTTAAAAATTACTTAGCTAGAATGCTAAATATGCTTTGGCAGACTCAAAAAAAAATGTTTTCACAATAAGAAATATGGTTTAGTAAAACATAAAAGATGATGTACTGAGCACCACAGGTATCACTACTGAAGAAAACACTGCTATTGAATAAATGTTTCAACAGATAGTAAACCATTCCATGAGCTGTACTCTTCTGTTAAAGAAAACAGGCTTCCAGCATGTATCACTCACAGCAAGAAACTCTTGCCTACTACTACCTTATATTTACAACAGCTACAACACAGGATTGGTCACATTGCTCACACAGGATAAATCCAAATAATTATTTTTTTCTGAGTTTTTCTGTTCACATAGAGCCAAAATCTAAAATAAAATTAAAAAAAAAAATCTAAGTGAAGTTATGTACAACCAACAAGGGAAAACAAAATTATTTAGAAGGCAAATATTGCAGAGGTAGTTTGCATAGGTCACATACATTGGTGGTATGATAAATGAAGAATGCAACATGATGGAGTGCATTTGGTAAAAAAGCCTGTCCATAGGAAAAAAATTTGATTTCATTAAATACAAACTCATATAGACAGAGAAGAAAAATGCCAGCCCTGAGTCCAGAACAGTTTAAGGGGGGGAACTCCCTACAGGGAAGCAAAACCTCTAGAGGCTGCTAGAAAAATCAGAAGAAATTAGTGTGCCAACCTAATGATGATTAGGTGGGGAAGCCAAGCAGAATCCTTGACAGGATAAATGGAAAGCCTAAATAACAGTGTGAGAATGGCCATGAGGATGATTTAACATTTCAGTACCAATA
Source organism: Chlorodrepanis virens (assembly GCA_003286495.1). NCBI lineage: Eukaryota > Metazoa > Chordata > Aves > Passeriformes > Fringillidae > Chlorodrepanis > Chlorodrepanis virens. The sequence continues at coordinate 111,592,487 of LTAT01000004.1, read as the reverse complement.
TGCTGAAAAAATCGCAAGAACAGAAATCTTCTAAGCATGATCACAAAAACAGGGCAGAGCTTTTGCATTGTTGTGGGTATGATTGTTGTAAGGGTACTTTTATCTACTATGCATCATCCTCAAGTACAAATTTATGCTTGCCTTAATCAAGAAACAGCCAAAGTGTTATTTATTTCTAATGGCACTAACCAGCTATTCCTGGGCAATAACTAAGTGAATTTCCATGATGCAAGTTCTGGTTTTCTGCTAATGACCATCTTGATGTATCATAATCTCCAGTATCCTTGTATTGGTTTGGAAAGACAGGTGCCTGCTAAAGAAGGCAGGAGCCTCTCTTGAAATGGAGAATACAAACCCTCCCGACCCCTCTGAATTGCTGTGAATTTTAAATTAAGGGGCTCTCAGGCAAAAAATATGGCAGCAGGAAATAACAGTTCTTTAATAGGGAAGGAAAAAAAACCCTAAAAGGATGAAATAAAACAATGCAATTCACTAGAAACACACTGCCAGAGTCAGAACTCAACTTCACACCCTGTTGGTCAGGGTGTTGGTAGCAGTCCAGTTGGAAAAGTGGCTGCAGTCCTCCTGAAGTGTCAGGTGTGGTTCTGTTGGAGCAGGGG
>LTAT01000004.1:111578633-111591857 GCA_003286495.1 Chlorodrepanis virens | reverse complement strand
CTCCTGAAGTGTCAGGTGTGGTTCTTTTGGAGCAGGGGGTCCTGTAGAGAAAGGGTGTATTCTTCCTCTGCAGATCCATGGAAATAGAAGCAGCTGCTGTTTCTCTGGGGAATCTAGTGGAGAAAAGCCGTGCTGGGGTGTCAGAATCTCCAGATTATATCTTGGTAGCAATGGTTGCCTCCTCCCTCTGGGTGGAGAACCTCACAATGGGATGTCTAGTTCTCAGTCATGCGGTGACATTCAATAGCTTGTTATCAGCAGATGTCCCCTGCCGAGGGAGGAGTGATTATGATCACTCAGGGAGAGAGATAAGGAGAAATTGCCCACTTGACACCAGACAACTGCCCTACAGATGGTAATAGAATACATCTTGCTTTGCAATCTAGAACAATCCTCTTCCAAAATCATATTAGATTTGTGACTAGACTACAAGTCTAATCATGGAACAAGAGTGCCTTAATTATGCCCTCAGTCTCCCAGAACCAAGAATGATGAAAAAAGTCAAGTTTCTCTAAAACGGGAGAGCCATAGCATTCTGCACTCTGCAGAAGGAAGGAAAGGAAGGAAAGGAAGGAAAGGAAGGAAAGGAAGGAAAGGAAGGAAAGGAAGGAAAGATGCCAAATTTGCTGTCCCTTCTTTCTCAATGTTAACCTGAGAAGTGATAACGTCAGACTTACTGTGACCTGCAAGCTTTGGCTAACTTCTGCCTCTAGTACCTTGTTTCCTTTGCAGAGAGAAGGAGCAATGTGTGTTCCAGCCTGCCCAGCTCTCTGTTAGGTCTGGTTTTGCTCCTTCTTCACCACTGGGCCAGTGCAACTCCCAGGGCCAGCTTAGTACACCCGAGCAAGTGGAGGATGGATAGCTGAGCTCAACTTAAACGTGGTCTTTTCATGCTAAAAAAAAAAGGATTTTTCGTAGGGGCAAAAGAAGTATGGAGAATATATTATTTTCATCTGCTTATGCACTATATTTGCATACACATTTGGGAGTCAAAGCTTTGTTTGGCAAGCATTGTAAAAAGAAATTATTTAATCTTAATAAAAGATTGACGCTGACTGTTATGATTTGGTTTAGGATTTCTCTCAAGGGGAGCCACTATTTGGCAGCTCACTATCTCTTACTGAGAGACTGGAGATTTGAAGAAAGAAGAAATCTTTACAGAGTTGCCTTGACTTCTGACCATTTTAATTCTCAGGTTTTCACAAATCAAAAACTCATAACACAGCAAGAGATTCCCGTTTGAGGACTATTTCCCTGTTATGCATTCAGATGTCAAAATTCTCCAAAAACAAGTGTTGCTTTCTCAATATTAAAAAAAAAATAAATTCAGGAGCATTCCATTTCATGGATGTGAGACAGTATTTATCTTTCAGTAACATCTCATCAAGTGAGCAACAAGAGATTGCTTCCATTTTCCTCATCCTTCCAGGGTTAGATAAACTTGATATTTATTCATGCTGTGCTATTTGCAAACCTAAGGACTAAGTAGAATTCTCTGTGTACTGCATCCTGACAGTTTTAAATGGGTGTTTTACCAGCCATTCAGTGCTTTCCATGCATTTCATAATTACTTCTCTTGCCTCCAAATCTCTCTATGCAAAGCAAATGATAATGATTTTTTAAATATATCTTCATAAGCAAAGTATCTTCTGTTCATTTAATATTAAAATACCCATAAGGTTTGCCATATGGAACAGAATCTCCTAGTAAAGGAGTAAAAAAGGTGATAAACTGGTAGATAGGGGCAGATATGTTCTTCATGATAATTTAAGAGTGATATGGCCTAGTGGCCATCTCTATTTGATTAGAATGAACTTCCACGGAAGAACAATATTCTGGAAGTTAAAACCAACTCCCAGGTGCCAGGACAGATGGTTTAAGATTATTCAGTCATCTCAAATCTAGAATGTATATTCTAAACTATTTTTGGAATTGTGCCAAATCAGTAGTATATTTATCACTTCTTCCATCCTCACAATAGTTTTAGAAAGTTTCAAAAACATATTTCAGAAACTAAATAGTTCCTATTCTTATTGCTCAGCCCACAAATATTGAATTGTCAAATGTCTTTCTCCAGCTTAAATTTATTTTAGAAGACAGAGCCATACCATTTTTTACTTTTATATAATTTTTATCAGTGGAAGAGCTAAATAGAAACAACTCATGTTGGAATTGTATTGAAAAATCAATTTTACTTTGGTTTCAGCTACCACCTCTGTCTCCCACCATATGCACATTTCTACAATACTGAAGTTAGGTTAACCACGTTATTTCAGTTGTTTCACTGAGTGTCAGTAACCAGTTCTAATTTAAATATATAGATCCTCTTTCTAATTCTAGTTGGGATTCTGTGAAAAGATTTCAATATAGTGCTCTAAACCAGTCAAGGTGGGCCTGGGGGAATAAAAAATTTGATCATCATACCACAGTTTTTCTAGTGAAAATAGCATTGTTTAACCTGTTTCATGCATTTTCATGTATCTCCTTTCATAAATTTTGTTTAACTTAACTCAAAGGTAACAGATCAACTGAATAAATAAATAAACAGGTCTGGGACTCTTGACATAAGGACACCTGCTGGAGTGGGTCCAGAGGAGGTCCAAGAAAAGGACCAGGAGACTGAAACAGATGTCCTATGAAGACAGGCTGAGAGAGTTGGGATTGCTCAGCCTGGAGGGAAAAAGACTTTGAGGACCTTAAAACACCTTCCAGCACCTAAAGGGGGCCTCAAGACAGCTGGATAGGGTAGGGCAAAGGCAGGTAGTCCTCAGACAAGGGAAAATGCCTTCCAGCTGGAAGAGGGTAGACTAAAGGAGGTTATTTTTTGAAGCACTGGGACAGGTTGCACAAAGAAGTTGTGGATGCCTTGTCCTTGGAAATGTTCGAGGCAAAACTATTTATGGCTTTGAGCAACCTGGTCTAGTGGAAAATGCGCCTGCCTATGGCAGGATGGTTGGACTAGATGATCTTTAAGGTCCTTGTGCAAGGAATAATTACACTAAGCCACAGCTTCAAGGGATACTCATCAGCAGGTGAAAATCTCTTACTATTTTTTTTTATTTCAACAAGTCCAGCTTCAGTGTAAAAATTTCTGCAGAATGACTATTTGAGGCAAATATATTCACAAAGCAGCTGCTCCCCAGTGAAAATGACAGGTTTTGAGCAAGGCAACAAATTTACTTTTACGGAGTTTCCTCTCTGTATTGCAGCATAATATGACAATAAAGAAGCAACACAGCATTGCTTGGAGGTTTCCCTGTGGATTAATAGTTTAATTTCAGGAAAGGATTTTGAAACATAAATGGTGAGCCCTTTATCACAGACCTGTCAGCAGCAGTGCCTATAGAATACAGAAATAGCAGGCTTTACACTGAAATGGGAATAATCCTGCTCAGTTCTAAACAGGAGGCAGCTCTCTGTCAGCAGTTCCTACATGACCACTTGTAGGATGCGTGCTGCTGTAAGAGTAAAACCACACACTGAAAATATGGTGGTATATCTGACATAGATTGGGTAGAATTTTAAATCTCTATGTAATAGTTTTTATATGGCATAATTATATATTTGTTTAAAGCACTGTTTCTAAATCTGTAAAACAGAGTAGTCAAGAGATTCAGAGCATTATCTCTGGCTCACAGAACTGAGTGGTTTAGCTATGTGGATTAAGTAACAGAATTTTTTTTTTTGGTGTTGATGACTGGGTAGCTTTTGAGACCAGAAGCAAGTAATAAGCAAGAACAATTCCTGCAGAACCATTATGGAAAAAAAATGTGTAGTCATGGTATAAAAATAAATGCCAGTGATTTAGGAATTCAATTTACTTTTAGTTAGTATCAGTATATAGGTACAGCGATTCCATTGCATTGTAGAGGTGCCCACTGTCTTCTCTGTAGATGAAAACAAAGTAAGGTTTTTGGAAGAGAAAAAAAACCTTGTTTCTTTATGTTTTATACTAGAAATCATTGTCCAATCAAGTCCTCCACTTTTTTTATTCCCTGCTTTTTCCTTTACCTGCTACTTCAACATTGAGGTACAAGCAATTCTCAGGGGTTAAGCTAGAGCAGATGAACTGGATTTTCCATGCAGAAAGTTCAGAGATCAGCCTTAGGCATGTTGTAAATAATTATTGAATAGATGATCTGATATTATAACAAACATTTTGATTAATGTTTCTTGATTGCAGTGTGTCATTCCTAAGCTTAATGAGAATAACAATTTCAATACATGGCAAAATAGCAGAAATGCTTCATTAAAAAATGTTTACAGTGGATGCTGTAGAATTTAATAGACTGAACTTCTAAAAATATTGATCAGATCTTTATCATACCATCCCTACGATGCACAACAAAATGATTCCGAATCATGGAACACTGTTTTTCCCTTTTGATCAAAATATAATTACCCAATCTGGTGGTATTGAAATGATCTGAAAACTGTAGCCCTTTCAATCCCTATTAACAAAAGAAGTAGTGCTGAGCCCCATCCAGTGAAACACCAGAATTAAGTGAGATCTTCTCAATACTTTGTGAAAATGAAGTATACACTCAGAGGATTTCTTAGCAGAAGGGGAGGGAGTGTGAGGTTAAATCAGACATGCCAGGGATTGTCACCTGCAATCTTGAGTAATGAGCAAAGGTCATAACAAAAGTAAATAGTCTGAATCTCCAAAAACTCCTATAAATTCTGTTCTCAACATTATTGCTGTTTTCAAAATATTACTAGTCTTTTAAGTGAAAAACAAGCCAAACAAGCCCAACAGAAAATGACTCCAAGTCCCTTGCATCTGTGCCAGAGAGCATTCTCTCAAAACAGATGAAAGGCCTCAATCCTCTCATGCTGAATCTCTGCAAGCCACCTGGAGCGGACCATCAGGGAAGACAACATGAACACCTAGCAAACCTCTGGTGCCACCTGCACGAGATGTTTGTTGGACCTACATCCACTTGTGTTTTAGGAGCTGTGGAGGTGAATGTGGCAGAATGTGCTGTGTGAGTGGATCAGCTGGCTGAAGGCAGCACAGGTTTGCCCAAGGCAGGAAAGGTGGCGGAGTAGGGGAATGCTGCTGGTAAGGCCACGCTGCTCCAGGAGTTGCCTGAACAAAAACTGCTGCAATGCACTGGAGGCTGAAAAGTACTCATCAGATTTGTTGCTCACTCTTGGAATATACAACCTATTTTAGCAAAGGATGTGGACAGATAAAGTAAAAAAGGAAGGATTTTAATCCAGTTACAGTTACATGTCCTGTATAATCCAAAATAGCTGTTTGCCTTGTTGTCTGTTGCCTGCAGAACAAAAACCATTTTATACCCTGGTGCAATGTGCAATTTTGTTTCTCTGCTGTGATATTATGACTGAGCAGCCCTCATTCCAAACAGCCACAGCAGCTGCCTTTAATATACTTTTTAAATTTAAAAGAACGTTCTGGGGATGATGCTCTCACCCGCACCACAAATCATGCACGTGTACTGAATGTCATGTAACAGCACAAGGCCCTTCTCTTCCTCCATGTATAATACTGAGGGTTGATTCATAATAGTTTGCATATGACATAATTTTTTAATGTATATAGATCTTTTGAGTAGCACAACTCTGAAAAATAGTTAATGTCTTAAGAAGAATACTACAGTTGCCTCCAGTGGATGCTCATGTAAAGAGACACAGTATGAAAAAATATCTAGAGAATGATAGCTCAAATAGCAACTTATAACACTTTATGGAGAAATATTAAAAAAAAAAATCCATTCTGTGTTCTAATGACTACTACCATGTACCTTGTTATTTCAAAGTAGAACTTTCCTCTTACTCAGTACAGATAGAAAAGAGCTTAATCTCTGCTTACTGTAAATCAAGGCAAACATGTTTTCTAATTAGTATTTGTTTTAGGAGGACATATTTTTTGGCAAGATCTGCTCTTGGGAGTGGATAAATTTTGATATTATAGTTATTTTTGACTGAGTTGTTATAAAAGCTTTTAAAACTGTCTCGAAAATAAATTCCTCACAACAAACATATGCATTAAATACTTTTTACTTTTAACAATACATTAATTATTAAAGAACTCTGGAATTTCTATGGCAACAGCATACTTAAGAAGTTCACATTATTCATCCCTGCAAGCAGTAGTATCAGCTGCTGTTAATGTCTCACACAATAACCAGTAAGAACTGACCACCTGAGTCAGAATTTCCAGTGTTCTAAGAAAGAAAGTGGTAGAAAGTGGAACAAAACACATAGCCTCCTGACCTTCCTTTTAGCGACTTCGACTCTCTGAAGACAGTAACTAAGGAACCACATATTCATGTATGCCTTTTACTGGATACCCCATTTCAACTGCTATTAGCATAGAGGTCTCAAGAGATAACCAATCAGTAGAAGGAGATGAGCTTTTTATAACCACTCCCTCTGTGTTGCAAAGAAAATTTTATTCTATAATGAACAATCTAAAACATTAATGATACAAGTATCACAAACTTGAGAGAGGAAGGATTGTTATATTTTTCAGAAGTGCTGCTACCAAAAAAAAAAAAAAAAATTAAAATCAGAAAGTCACTGAAAAACAGGAATTGGGAAGTAAGGTACCAGGAAGTAAAATTATCCATTCCATTGATACACATTCATTGAAGAAACTGAGTTCTAAAGGAAGAAAGACTAAAATACAGACCATTGGATTTTCATGAAACCATTTCTTTGTGTTATATACCTTTGTGACTATATCGCCTTTAATTGAGGCAATATTCCCAGCTAGAGACACAAAATGCTGTATTGCTCACAGTTCCCTGGGCTTTGGAACACTTCAAACTTTTTATTAGAGTAACCTCAGCACAAGATCAGGCTTGTTTGACATGGTTTGACCTTCTCTCGGTGGCACTATATGCTGTCCCGTATAACTATTATTGAACTCAAAGTAAAATTTACTTTGTTCTGTATTGCATAGTGAAAATTAAGGAAGGAAAAAGAAAAATCCTCAGCATGAAAATCTGTTACTCTGTGTCTGAATACATTGGAACAAGCTCAAACCACAAAACATCAAACATTAAAATTCTTAAATATGTTTAAAAATAGGTGGTAGTAAGAAGGCACATATTCACATTGAATCTTTTACTTGCAAGAAAAAGGACAAAATAAGTTATTCCACATGCACTGAGGAATTACTGAAGCATTTGGGTTTTTAAATAACAGAGGGGATGCCAAAATCATTACTGTAAAGCCACTTCTAAATGCATTCAAAGATTATTGAATCCAATAAAAAGAGCTATCCTTTCATTTGCTGCACTTGATCTGGACAACATAAATGAGCACAGGAAGTTTAGTCTGTTGTTGGAGGCAAAAACAAGAGCAGCATTTCTGATTTCATTCAAATAATCTGAGTACTAATATCATCAGTTTAAATGAGATTTCTGAGATTACAATTTAAATGGCAGTGACCCTTCAAAAAAGTACTACTATTTTAAGAGGCAGTAAAAATGCTGTGATATTCTAGAAAGGAAAGAGTTTGCTACCGTGATAAGAAAACCCCACCAAAAAAACCCACTTTCCTGCAATTCTTATATAGAATTCTCAATAAAAGAGGAGGGAGATATCAGTTCAAAGACAGGCTAACCATTTAAAATAATACAATAAACTAAATTTAATCAAAATTTAATGCTTGGAAGAAAACCCTTCTTGGTCATGCTGGAGGTAATGTGCCATTACCATCCTCACAAGGCTTACATCTAAGATTCTTCATTTTACCCAAATCAAAACCTTAGGTTTAAAATCCAGCAAATCCCCACAATCAGAATTACACAAGTGCAAAAGATAACTAGAGTAAGGTGTAGAGTAGAGTGGAGGGTGTTCTTCTAATGAGACAATAATTCCTCTTTTAACCAATCCATTTCCTAGTTGAAACAAACAAGACAACTAACAAAAAACCCTGCACCGCAAAAAAAAAAAAAAAAGATTAAAAATTTGATCAACACCACTTGCCAAAAACCTAATATCACCCACCCCTGCCCCCCAAGAATCTGTGGTATTCTTCAAGTCCCTTACGATTTTACAGTAATTTCTTTTGGAGTTTCATAATAAAATGGGACTTAAATTTTCCCTCAGCTTTATCTCATATAATGATCTGCAGCATTTGTTCTTTTACACTGAAAAGCAAGGGGAAAGTAGGAGCCCATCTTTATGCAGCAGCTAAAATAGGAATAACTTGTTTCTACAATTAATAGTGTTTTTCTCAGAAAGTTCACAATTTTTGACTTGTTCTGGCCTGTCACTTTAGCATATTTTGTTCAACTGCCAGCTGTGCTCTCCGTGCTGGGAAGAAATAGGTTCACATAAATGCAGAACCAGTCTGAAGTCCTGACTGTAGATTGTGCTCATAATTAGCCATTCCCAGGAGGCTGATGTGTGAAGAGTCACCAGTTTAACACTGTTAAAATTATTTCCAAAGAGTTCCCAGCATCTTTACTGAAGGAATCAATCAAAAATGTCTTCAGAAGAAAATGTAATTGCTTTCAAGGATTAAAATTTTAATCAGGAATATTCAATTAGAAGTTAATGTTGAGATCCACAGTTTAGATTTTTATGCAAATGTGCCATTCTTATATTCAGTCTTGAAGATAAAGGCGATTCATGGCAAATACAGTTCTGTCTCTCAGCTCATCAAGTTAGTGATAATTTACTTTGAAGAATGTTTTACACTTGCCACATTTGGAAGTATGTAAATCAGTTCACTTTTGCCCCGTCTGCTGTAATTAATCTTTGCATTAGTTATGTGAGATGGCTCATAGGATTTTCATTCATGTGAATCCCCTGGTTTCAAAAAGATTTGACCAATACAAGATAATAATGAATATCAACTGTTAAGCCAAAACTGAGGTTTGTAAGAGCTTGACTACATTTACTCTTTACGAATAACAATTCTTGAATGGAAGGTCTTGAATTGAAAACTGCACAGTTACAAAGAATCAGATCTTAAAAATTACTGATAAAGTTCCTCTTCCCTTAAACCATTGCATGTTCTGAGAGCAAGGTCAGCGCAACTTGCATATAAGTACATGTAGAGATATGGTATTGAAAAATCCAGAATTATGACACTTTCCTTGATCAAAATCCATCTTCAGTTGTATGAAGTAGTATTTTGAATTTATGATTAGAGATAAATTTCATTTTAATTCATTTTAAAATTAGGAAATATGGCAGTTACTTTTACTTGTTTGAGATTTGACAATATATCAAAAATCTGTTAATTAAAAACTCCCCATAAGGCATGAAAATGTATGAGACTATTTCCTAGCTTACATAAAGCTCTTTGATTTTCTGATATATATCTTATAATATGCTATTTTATCCTTGCAATTTAGTCAGTACATTCTAGAAGCTCAGAGAAATAGTTAAATAATTTAATTTCTCCTCAGAAACTGCAGGGAATGACTGTTATAAATGACATAATCTATTCTTTTGTAGCATCCAAGACAAATAGATTTCTTAAATAGCCTGAACAAGCAAGAATTCTACTGGAATTGAAAAGCTTTAGAACTGACCATTCTTACCCATCTAAATTATATATTGGTGTTATTTATGTCTTAATTTTTACTTGGAAATCTAACATGATTATATGACCAAAGACATCAAAGTACACAAGGTAGCTTGAGCTGACAAGATTTTGACCCTATAAACCCCATTGTCTGTAAAGCTAGAACAGATATCCTGAGCTGGAATAGACACAGAAGGTTCATTGAGGTCCAGTTCCTGTCCCTGCACAGAACAGCTCCATGGCTGCCCCTGAGCCTCATCTGCTTGACTTCAGACCTTTTGGGTTTGCCTGCTCCTGTTCTCTTAGGATGTGGTGCTCAAAAAGTGACCAGCACTGACAGACCCCAGCACCTTCAGAAACATTCTCCCAGGAGACCTTACCTATCTAGATCCCTGAGAGCCTGAAGTGTGCTCTTCTCATTTCCAGGACTGAAGGTTTGCTTGCACTTTTTTCATCCAGTCAGACTTGATTTAAACTCAGTTGTTCTGTGGTCACCAAGGTGGCCACCAATCACTGCTTCACTCCTGAGACACCCTCTTTCAATAAGCACCAAATCAGGAAGGGCATCTTTCCTAGTAGCCCTAGTACCTATACCATGAAGTTACCATCCAGGTGTTTTAAGATTCTCCTGGACATTTTTGTGCCAGCTGTATGATGTTCCCAATTATCATCCAGCAAGTGGAAGCTACCTGTAAGGCAGTTGAAACAAGTTGAAATAAACAAGAAAACAAGACATTTCCACAACCATTACTCAGATCAACTATCTAATTAAATATACATCAAAAAGTTTATAGAGTGATCTGCATTTTGATCACTGCCTTTTTGCTAAGGAGGTAAGTGCTTATAAGCACTCAGTAAGGCTGATCAGGGGTGAGGCTGATCTGTGCCTGGGTTACTTTTGCTTTATGTAAACTGGACCTGATAAAACAACCATCAAGGCTTGTCACTATCTTGATTAGATATTTAAAAGATCTATGGACAAAATACATTAAATATTGATCTAAGGAAACATACTTAACCACTATGTAGCCATGTACTTTTTTATGATCATTGATTTCCATAAGACCAATGTTTGAAGAATACTAGGCTAAATTATATGAACTCCAGTCCTGATGGAGCCATGTTTTCATTTTCAGAAACAATAACAAGAATAAAAGAACACAACCTGCAAAAATTGTTTCCACTGTGTAGATTTACATATACTATCATAAGTATATACTATTTTGCTTAGTAACAAGCAACCCAGTAAAAAAAAAGCAAGGTCTTATAATTAAGATAGATTTGTGTATGTAATATAATATATATATATACGTACATCTTATGAAAATATTCTGCTATGTCATTAAAAAAGTGAATTTACATTTTCCTATAAATATTTTCTAACACCATTTTGTTTAAGAATTCAATAATATTGAAATATATTTATATGTGCCAGATAGAATTTCAGAGGCGTCAGAGCTGTTTAATGTAGATGTATAATAAAATTCTGCATTCAAGGCTGGGAGTAGTATATTTGAATTCTCATTAACAGCTCATTAAACAGGTAATGTATAATGCCCCTATTCTTGCTTTGTAGATGATTTTTAGGAGAAAAAATAGTTTCTTTTATATTTCCTTTTAGACATACTCTTCATTTATATTCTACATATAAGGCAGCAGTGGCCTAAACGATCACTTAGTGGAATATTTTTATAAATTTAACACTAAAGGAACATTCTGCTATTTGTTCTAATTTTGTTCTTTATACAGAAAAGAGAAAAAAGGAAAGCAAAATCCAAAATCACTCAAGAATTAAGATAAACAAGGGAACTCAGGAAAATAGGGTTTAAAATCTTTAATGACTGTGTTCCCTAGCAGTGTAGAAGAGTCACTTACTGAAGATGAACTATAGTAAGGCAGGATACGATGACAGGTTTGACTGCAGTATTAACATTGCCACAGCACTTGAAGCCATCTCATCATAATATAACAAAGTCAATAAATATGGTCTTCACTACTGATTCCAACACTATAAGTATGTATTTATGACCTGTTAATGACAAAAGGCATTTGTCAGTAATGCCTTAATGCATGAGTAGGAGGATAGAGGCTTTGTTTGGCCAGGGCCAGTTTTCTCGGATCCTCTTATGCGGACCAGACAAGAAGTTCTGCTAAATGTGCACCCTAGGGTTTCTATTCCCCAGTTTCCATCATTCACTGACTGATACTTAACAGTCCTATTTGGTGTTCAATCCTTCTGGGCTTGTTGGGAGATAGGGTGAGACACTTAATGCTGCATTGCCTGGCCAAGGTATCTCAGGGGTTATTTCAGAGATGAGTCCCATCATAATTCTTTCTGGAGTGACATGTTGCCACAGGACTTATGCAAAATGATGTTTTGGGCACCGGAATGGATCGTGAGGTTTGTTTTCAGCCAGTTGTCATTTGCCTCCATCACAGTAAGCATACAGTGATTGAATTGGTAGATTGTGGCAGTGCAATTGATCTGCCAGACCTACTTATACTGATTCCACTCACCATACAGATATACTTTCTTTGCTGATCTATGATGCATGTTTCATAGATAACCTGCACAAGTGGGCAAGTCCCCCCATTGATCATGAGCTGAATGTTTATGTCTCACATCCTGATGTCTACATGTAGATGCCCTGTCCTACTGATCCATGAGGCACAATGGTGAGGTTTGGGCTTGTGGTCATTACATAACAGCTTCCCATTGCTGCTTCTTCATTCTAACACTTTTTCTCTCCTTGAGTAAGAGTTATCCATGGGCTACAATCCTTCAGTTAATTGTGGGTCTCCCTTATACTACTGTGAACATCTATTCTGCTATCTTTCTCCTCCTTCTCTGTCCTTGGGAGTTGTCTCTGTTGTTTTTCATTTTTTCCTCATCCTCCTCTTCCTGAGAATTTTTTGCTGAGCGTGATGTATTATAGTATGGAATATCCCTATGGTCAATTTGGGTCCACTATCCTAGTTATGCTATCTTCAAGCCTCTTGCACCAACCCACTCCTTTGGGAGGAGGGGAATATGGCAGAATGTAAAAGAGAAAGTCTTGACGCTGTGCGAGCATTGTTTGACAATATCCATAACACTGCTGTCTTACCAGCGCTGTTTTAGCCACAGACATGAAACACAGCACCATATGGATTGCTGTGAAGAAAATTAACTCCAATACAGCCAGACTAAGACAGTCTCCACCCCATGTTCCGTAGAATTTTTCTTATGCTCAGTCCCACATTAAATATTATATTTATGTATTTATGTGTTGCAGTGTGTTGCAACTGGGTTCCTTGAGTCCAGGGACAGTGCAGCTGGCAGCTCAGGGCATGAGAACATGTGGCATCCACATTCTCTGAAAAAATCCCTTGGCCCAGGATTTTTCTCCTGGGAAGCTGAGAAGACTCAGAGAAAAGGAACACAATTCTTATCCCATTTGCTTCTCCTGCGTTGTGCTCATGTGTGGAATGTGTTTAAAGATTGTTTAACTACAGGTGATTGTTTCATTGGATTCTGCTGTGAGTTGTTTTGACTCTTTGGCCAATTGGGGCCAGTTTGTGTCAATACTCTGTAAAGAAAACTCATTAGTTTTCATTATTAGCTTTTTGGCATTTAGTAGGTATCCTTTCTGTATTCTTTAGTATAATTTAGTATAGTGTTCTTTAATATAATATAGTCTTATAAAGTAATAAATTAGCTTTCTGAG
>LTAT01000004.1:111525960-111572256 GCA_003286495.1 Chlorodrepanis virens | reverse complement strand
AAAAAAAAAAAAAAAAAAAAAAAAAAAAAAAAAAAAAAAAAAAAAAAAAAAAAAAAAGTGGAAATGCAGTTTATAGTTTAATTTTGGTTTTAGCTAGTAGGAAAAAAACCTCTACCTATCTTTTCAGATGTGGAAAGCAGGCAAACACAGGATGATTAGGCAAGGAAGGAATAATGTCTCTACTGAGGCTAGGAGCTCCCAGCTGACAAGTAAGCAACCTGTAGGGTTTCCCAGTATATTGGGAAGGAAATGCTGAAGTGCCAAATTAGGGCACTGTTTCAAACTAGATTACGGTGCCTTTCACAGTATTATCTGATTTTAGTCCTGGCCACCAACTATATTACAATATTTCTTTTTTCTTATGTGAACTATAGTAACTACATAGCTTACTATTCCGATAGTCTCACATATGCTAATATTTGTTCAGATTTCTTCTTGAATAAGCAGCACCTAACTGAACCGACATCACAATTTAATACGTCTTATAAATTACTCAGATTTCCCAGAAGATAATTTGTGTCCTTGAAAATAGCCACTGACATTCACTAACTGAAAGAATTCACTTTTACAGTGTGAGTGCCGCAACTTGTGCTTTGTCAATAAAAATAATTTACAGTAATGTTTCATGGTTCTTGCCATAATAGAACAGACCAATGCATCTCAGCATCAGAAAATTTAGCAGGCATGCTGACCCTGTAGTTATAAGGACTGCTCTAAGTTTATAAGCAGATATAAATATCCAAACAACAGGATTTAAATAACACACCTGCCTCTTGTTATGATCAAAGTAGCAGCAAAACCCAGTACTTCACTTAAAAGAGGAAGGGAAAACTTTCAAGTGCAGCTGATATCTAAACAAGTAGAAGCATCTCCCTCAAATCCTATTTCTTTTGGTGGTGTTTGATGTCCTAAAACAATTTTTGGGATTAAAGGTATTGTATTTAAATAAATCTCTAAACCAAAATTTTTTATGCTTGGCCTTGATTCTCCCCACACTTATAGAAGCAAAATATCAGAAAAATTTCAAATTATTTTTGGGCAAACAAAACATATAAGACGCTCAAGTCATGATTGCTGGAAAGAACAGTTTGTCTCTTCCACATAATGACAACTATGAAACCAGGAATAAATACATTAAATGTCAGCACCCTAAAATACTGCAATTAACACTACCCAAAGTACTTCTAACATTTTAGTGCTGTGTATTGTAGAACATAAACCTTTATTACTCAAAATATAGAAAGTACCAGGATCAAGACCCAATCATAATGACTCTCTTTACATTGGTAAGGCACTGTACTTTATTGAATGAATATAGAGCATAAAACTTTCACACAATATTTATCCTAACACAGCAGGTTGACAGAGGGTACTAGCAAAACATCTTTCATTTTACTATTTCTTTTATCTATGATTTCCAGTTGCCAATGTTAGTCTCCCCTTCTGTACTTGCAAAATAAGTTTCACAAGTCAGAGAAATAAGTAAAAAAGAAAACCAAAAAACATTTAAACAACAAAGTAATTATGTAGATTTTCAATTACAATTATATACTTATTTCCAAAATTAATTTGTAAGTGAAAGTGTTGCAGGATATTTTATATTGATGAAAATAACTAATCAAGGAATTAGATGGAGCTCAACAAGGTGTAGAGTATTTGGAAATACAGGAGGTGGAGAACCCAGGGCTCTAAAAAAGGCTTGAGAAAAAAAAAATGGGTGTGAAGATGCCAAAAAAAAAGGCAGTGAAAGATGCTGATACTGGTAACACAACAGAGTGTCAGTGTTTTCGAAATGAATTTCTTTTTCCTCCAAAATTTTCTGAATATAATCCCCTATAAAGTGCAGCAAATTCATTAGTGTCAAAGAATGGAACCACTTCAAAACCGTGCATCAGCAATGAAATGTAGGTGAATGTGAGCAAACAAGATTTTAGAGCCTGATAATTGTGCATTTTATCAGGTTTTGTAAAATTTGCCCATTTGTTCCAAAGAGTTCTTAAGTTAAAATAGTGAGATGAAGTTAGTGTAGACACAGGGAGCAGAGGAAACCTCTCATGGAGAAGAAAATCCAGTCTGGAGGCATGGTCAGAGCAAGTCAGTGTTATGTATGGCAAGAGTGATGTACTCTGCAGAAAAAGTACCTTCATTGGGAAAGTCTGGTGATTTTCTGGAGCTTTTAAATGAAACCAGCTATAGAGAGAGGAGAGATGGCCATCTCTGTCTTTATACTTCAGGTAAATGGCAAAGACAGGCTTGGAATTGGTGTTACTTGGACTGCAGCTGAATCCTCTAGTCTATATGAACAAAAAACCAAATGTGTGAAAATCCTAACCTGAACAGCAGCATATTTCACATATGCAATCAGATATAAAGTTTACTTTAACATTAGAAAAATGCATTCCATTATGTGAAATTCCAAAAAAAAAAAAATTTACAGCAGAGGAGACAGAATTGTAAATTTCTAATATTTTCTGATAAGCAGATTGTATTGAATCAACTACAGACCAGCTCATGCCATACAAAATAAAACAGAAGCATCACTGAGCATGTTTTTTAAAGCTAGAATCCCCTGTTTTCCTACCTCTAATTCTGTTCTGCAGCATTCCTTCAACTTTTTAATACAATTTCCTTGTTCATTATATTTGTATTAGTTATTTCTTGCATATTATGTTTTTATAATTAGTAATGGCAATATTTCTGCCTAAGATAAGTGTTTTACAGAATTAAGTGTGTTGATGTGTATGCCATAGTTAATTGCATTCTCTAAATTTAGGTAATGTTGTGGGGAATAATTTCAATTAGTTTGCTTTTCTTCATGGTTATTAAATTCATTTGAAAAAAGAGGAGAAAAAACCCTAACAGCAGAGTGATGAGAGTTCTGAAATAACAGGTTATAGTTTAGCAAATCTTTTGAGGCCATTTGCAGGTATAACTATAATTTATCTTATTCATTTAGGGGAAAAAAAGAATAAAAATAACTAACCCAACCAACCAAAAAGACCACCTTCAAAAAAAAATCCCCAAGCCCCAAACCAAGATAAAACCAACAGCCACACAATAACTATAGAAATTTGATCTGCTTTCTCCTGACTCGAATACAAAAGAATAAGAAAAACTTCAAATTCAATGTTACTTTTTACATTAGCTCTCTCTATAATATTGTTCTATTATTTAATAATAGCATTATAATTTGTCTAGGATTAAACAATGAAAATAATTAATATCCATCATGCTGCAATGGCTCCAAGTCCCCTCCCTGAACAGACCAAAGCAAGAAGAGTAATTAATGGGATAAACAAAACCATACTCTCACGTTATTGACAATCCTAGTAAGTCCAGTTTCTACCAGTGATCTTCAGTGCAAAATAAAAAGGTAAATCTAGATTAAATTAAAAATTTAGGATGGCCAAGTGGGGAGGAAACGCAGATTAGACTGGATTTAATTTAATATAATGGGATTTGATACCTAGTGAGAGTCTCTTCCTCTTAGGAAAGTAATTCTTTTAAATTTTGTGCAGAAGTCTGCGATTGCTCATCGTGCACAGATAAAGGAAGCTGTGTAAAGCAGTTGTAAAGACTTCCAGTCACAGACAGGGCCACGGTGTCACAGGGTTCTCCAGGCAGCCTCTTGGCATATTGACTCACCTGCTGCTGCTCTCTGTGACACTGATTGAAGGGACATTTCTTGAACAAAGCCGCTGGGACCCTTGCTCTCATCTTGCTTGCAGACTCTCCTCCAGGGTTTGCAAGCCACTCTCTTACAGCACTGCATGGTAACTGAGCACACTGTGCTACCATATCTTAATAAATTGATTGAACTGGGATGGCTCTGTGTACCTGAAATGTAATTAACGAAGCCAATATCTAATACTGGCAGCTGTGATGGGCTAATAGACATTCTGGTGACCTTAACATTGCTCAAAACTTCAGAGGAAATTCTGTGTGAGTTTAGGTAAGTGGAATGAAAATCAGGACAAAAAGCCAAAAGTCCTCAAAATTAAGCTATTTTTTCTAATAGGCTCTATTTTGTTAACAAGTGTCATAAAGAGTATGAACATGCCAACGCCATCACAGAGGGCTGTCATCTTGCTGTGATGGCAAGAAAACTGAAAGTGATGGAGTGACAGAAATGAAGAGACATCTAAGAATGAGGATCTGAAAAGACTAACCTGCCATCCTGTTTTTAACTTTATCATTTGTTCAAATTATACCAGATGTTCTGGGCCTTGACACGGGGGTTGATCAAAAGCTGTGGGAACTGACAACTGAACAGTAGGCATGGGAGTTGAACATGTCACTCTGTACTGAGGCAGTACATGACCAGACTCCCTATTTGCTTTATGATTCTTGCACAGTTGGAAACAGGATGGTGCAGTGACACAAATCCTTCCTTCTGTTGCTTGAGTAAGTTACACATGGTGAGAAAACGCCAAAACCACAGTTTTTGAATTCTGGAATGGGGAAATTCCTGACTTCTTCTACACACTGAATCCATAAATCAAGTTCTAATTTTAGGACAATATTAAATGCACCTCTCACAGCCTGCCATCTTTAAAAAAATGCTCCTAATACTATTATATATTTGATATTTATTTAAACCTCAACTGAATTAAATCTGTGCTCATTCTCTTTGACCACAGCTTTACTCAAACTGCAGCTATACTTGTATTTCTGGTTCCAGAGAACAGGAAGCAGATTTACACAAGTAGCCTCCCACCCTGTCCTCCACTTGCCCTTGCAAGTGCCTCAAAACACACCACAGTTGGAATGTGATGAGATGCAACTGAACCTTGCTCCCTGTAAGGAGGGTACCAGTCTCTGCAGATATTTTAATGGCTTTGAGCACTGATCTGTTGAGACTCCAGATTAATATCAACAATCAGGCTAAGGAGTGCTTTATCAGATCTAGGGAAAAAGACTTGGTTCTGTAGCAATATTAGAAGAACTTTTACTTATGCTTTCCTTAAAATTAAATGTTTAAGGAGATGCTGGGTTGATATTAATCTCATAGATGCTGCTTCTTGCACATGATCTCTTGACAATTACAACCTAATGAGATGATCACATTTTCTTGCTAGATAGACAATAAAAATATAGGCACCCTAAAAAAAGCATAGTGCATTTTTTTCTAATATGTTATAAAGGGAATAAAGATATCTGTGGAAGTGAAAGCCCATATTTCCAGAGGAACACCTCTGTGCATTGGTCTAACTTTTGATGAAAACTATTCCATCTTTACATGTGCAGATAGAAAGGGAGAAGCCAGAACAGGTTTTCTTAAAGGTTTGAGAGCTACCACATGCTGAGAAAATGAAGGATATTTCCAACTTATATCAGAAGAGGGCAATAGTTATCACCCAAAAATAAGTGAGGCAACTAATACCTAAGTAAGAGCTTAAACCAAATTCACATGCCCTTTTACAGTTTTCACTTCCTGTCATGTATATTTTTTGTTCATTTTAAGTATCCATTGACTATTAAAAAGTCACCAACAGAAAGCTCTTATCAGTTTTAGCAAGCCTTCCATAAAACATTTTTTTCTTAAGGAAAGTTCATCATGTGGAAAATTTTTATTTGGTTAATAATGTCAGTTGAAAGAGCATGCTTCTACATATACTAACTTTAACAGTATTTTAAAATACTGTTATTTGTGTCTTTTAGTATTTCACTTAACAGAAGTCTAACTACAGAGTTATGAGCTTTCCACAACTTGACCCAATGAATAAACTAATTAAGAAACATAACAGCTTGCAAAAAAATGAAAGAGTTTTTGGAATAAATACTACTACCTTAATAAATAGAAGAGGGGGAGTATTTTAAATTACTGTCTACACTTTCTGATGATAGTTTTACAGCCAATATAGGAAAAAAAAAAGTCCCTATTCTGAACCCTAATGATCTATTTCTATACCTTTTTAGCACCTAATGGAGACCCTTTTCCCTTTTAACAAGGACACTAAGCAAGGCTTTGAACTGTTGAGAACAATTTGTAGCTGTCCAGCTAAGAATCTATAGTTAAGTTTTTTGAGTTTTTCAACAAAAGATCACACTTTCCTTTCTTTTTTTGGAAACAGGTTTATTTTTAAATTAATTTTCTATGGATACCACACTTCACTAAAGTTTCTCCTCTGCAGAAGTGCTGAATACCACGTCTGCTTGCTAACATTCAAAACCAAGCAAGGAAGGATTTTGTGACCAGTGAGGCTGAATGCTCTGTGCTGCTGGTACATGCAATTATCTCATGACCTTTGATATACAGACTCTGACAAAGGAAGGGACGATCCTTGAACTGCTGAATCACTGTATGGATGGGTTGTTATCACTCTAATCTAATTCTATAGGATTTCAAAGGTGGGAGGAAGAGTGTTTCAAACATTCACAGGAGGGGATATTCTGGCTAAATGTCATTCTTTATATGCCAATCAAAATAATGGATTTTTAAAAGGCAACTGAATGTGATCAGTGCTCTACTTGAAAGTTAAAAATGGAACAGTCCTAAGTCTTATTTCCCTTGAACAGAACTTAAAGTTTGCACTGAGAGAAAAAACTGAACATATATCAAAAACCAACCTCAATTCGTAATTTCAAAATTCCATTAGCTTCCATTTTCCTTTCTTAACTTTACTACATGATTTATCTTCCCTGTGCTTTATATCTCCTTTAATCTTTTTGATGACACATACTTTTCATGAAACATTTGTTAAAATCAGAAAATTCCAGTTAATTTAGTTTCATTTATTCAACTTAAAAGCTTTGCAGGTCAGTTTTCCATAATGAAGTAACTTTCCTTACATTTTTTCAGTCAGAAAACAAAAATACTCTGCCAGAAGAACTGGCAAGTAAATATCAAAGAAATATCAATAAAAAGACCTAGCTGCTTTGCAGCAAATGAAAAGAAGGGATGTAGTCTTCTTTCCCAAGCCATGGCAAGCTGATCATTGGGGATCACAATCAGAAGTGCCACCCCTGCGTTTAGTAATGCCATGGAATTTCTCATCTTGATTTCTTAAATAATTTTTTGAATCTATGTAAACATTCTTCATCTGTAGCCCCTATAATAAGTAAATGTATCAGAAAGAAATTTGTGATTTGAGGGTCTAAATCTCAATTCAATACCATGTTAGGAACAGATTTAGACTAATATAGAGCTATTTTTCCTTTAACTGAGCTTCTCAGCTTCACTATTTTTTGCAGAAGTATATAAAAGCTAATGATAGCTCAGATTCTGATATTCAACAACCTTGAAAATCTTTCTAGTGTACAGGGGGTTACATGCTCATGCACTAGAAACCAGTACAGTATACAACATCTGCCTGGATCTAACTCACAATGACAATGACATCCTTTTGGCTTTAAAAGGCAAAAGACCGCTAGCACTGAAGAGGGTCAAAGACAGGAGTTATTTTGATACATCCAATTACACAAAGGTTTTATTTGAGGGTAGAAGAGTGAAAACAACATCATAAAAGGGCTATAAGAGCTTAGACATATTTTTTGTTCTGGAGTCCGATGTGGTTCTCAGCAGATCTTCCTGTGCCAAATGCTTCCAGTGAAGGTGTAAAGAGATTAGCAAGTGACAGGGACATATGGGAGGATTCCTTTCCCACATGATCGTTTTGCCCTCAAGCCTGTACCTAAGTGTTAGCTTATCTCCTGAAGGAAGAGCATTTACATTTCTTTCAGTGTAATAGTTAATGTTGAATATAATCTTAAAATAAAAATTGCGATGTCTCTGCTCTATGCAGTGTTCTGTAGGAGTAACTGTAGAGTAGCTTCTTTGGAATGGAAAAGTATTTTTTGTAAAGTTTTTTGATATGTCACTCTTCAACATTGTAAGAGTACTAGTTAGCTTAAGATATTTTCAAAGCATATGATCAAAATTATAATGGTTAGTATTATGGTTTTCTTATTTTTCATAATAAGAATGAATTATCCATAAAAGTTAAGGCATAATCATGAATTGTTAAACTCTCCAGTTTTAAATTTTCTTTTGTGATTAATAAACAGTATTTATTTCTAATCTTTATTTACTGGCTTTTAAGTTTGTTTTAGGGTGTTAGCACTTCATTTCTATCTCAACTGATCTTCTCAAAACATGATCAAACTTCTGCCTTACACACTTGCAATATATTCAAATAGTTTGTTACTCTTAAGTAACTTACCTTTATATAATTTCTATATATATTGTGTGTATATATATAAGGGTATGTGTTAAGTATATCTAAAGAGAGCACATATATTTATAAAAGATTAAATAACTTACAATTAAGTAAATTACAATTACTACAATCCTTTAAAAATTTTGCCTTGATATTCATCATACAAGAGAATCAATATACAGTGATATTATTACATATCTTTTTGTCTAATGATATTAATTTTATAAATTCTTGATCTTTATCTGTATCATGTAAACATAGTTTTTAATCAAATTTATACTTTTTTTTTTATTTTTTGCTCACAACATTTAACTGGGATAGAAATCTTTAACTTAAGGCCTCACAAAATCTTTGCCTAAGTACATAATTATGAATGAACAGCCACACAAAACCTAAAAAGATATCTTAAAGATATCAATTGGCTTCTGCTTTAGAAATCCCCAAATAAGTCTTCTCAACCAGTTGTAAAAGAGAGCAGGTATTGATGAAGACAACCAAATGCCAATACCAGCATCAGTAAGATGCACTAAAAATTAGGAAGCTTTCCTGCACTTAAAAGATCCTTCAAACACTTTGTAAAGACTAAAATAAAAAGCACTATCTTAGTTAAAGTTTATTATCCGAAAATTTCCTAATTTTCAAAATCAATATGATATCTTATTGAGCAGCCTCTATTCCAAAATAGTTTAGAATGTTTTTAATGAGATCAAATAGACTCAGATTTTAAAGAAAAGAAAACCAGATCATATCTGTTTGGATAATGACCATTCCCTACTTTCATTTTTCCCAGCGCCTGCTTTGATTTAATAAGAAGAAAAAAGGGAAAGATAGTACCATACAAATACCTGCCTATGTATACTGAAGATTTAGAAAACAAGTGATTTGTCTATTAGCTTTTAGAATAAAAAAAAAATCACTGTATTTTAGAATAAATATTGTGTAGATATATTGCATTTGATTTCAAAACACTACTTTAGAGTTCTCATGTATTTGAATTACTTTATTCATGTAAAAATTATTAAGATTATAATAAAATTAAGCTACAGAATAATTTTTCAAGTAGTTTTTTCTCCATCACTTGCGCATAGAAATAATTGTTTATAAAGGAAAGTGTCATGGAAAAATGTTGAGAAGAAGAAATGTATGCACTTGTATGTATATATATATATATATATATATATAATATATACACACACACACACACATATATATATTTATATATGCACATATGTAAGCAAGAAGCTAAAATAGTTAGAAAGGATTCTCAGCTGATTTTGCTTTCAAATATATTTGGCGGCTTGCCTTAACAATGTGATGCATACAATTCCTAAGCTAAGATTTTAGATAAGTACCAGGTCATCTGAAAACTGACATTTGTTGAGTGGAAACAAAGATATATTTCAGTACTAAGAAAGATGCATAAATAAAAGGTGAAAATAAATATCAGACATGCTAGAGTAATAAATCCAGACTGCTACTGAATTTTAAAAGAGAAAACAAGTTTATCTGAACAGAACCCAGGTCAGAGAAAATAAAATACCAAGCAAGGCAAAATGGGAATCTCATTACACTCTAAAAGACAGGAGGAAATGCAGGACACCATATCTTTTAATGAAAGCTATTTCACAAAAGCCTAGTTCTTAGCTGAAGGAAATTCATTGACTTCAGAGAAGGTATAACAGAATAAAGTCTTGTATGCATGTAATTCAACAAAACAAATTTCATATTACATAGAATACTATAGAAGGCAACATTTACCATTCTAATTAATAATAGTTTGCACCCTATTACATTGCTGTCTTCAATAACAATGGATCCAACATGATGAGAAACCAGATTCTGAACTTATTTAAACCTACAGGAATCTCTTTCTATGATATATTCAGAGGTGTCAGAATGGAACCCTGTTATAACTGTAATTTCCATGAGGTATGAAACTGCTTCTGGACAAAGTCTTGAATTTTTTTCTTTAATTTTTTTTTCAGTTTGTCTTTAAATATAACTTAGAACAAATTGATTCTATTCCTTTACATTTTCCATCCTCCCCCTATTAAAAGAAAAAGAAAAAAAAAAAGTAAAGAAAAAAAAACAGTATACCTCAGTTGTGTCATTTAATGTATTAATGAAGAATACCAACTTTTTCAAAACTTTTCTTCTAAGATGTCACTTTCCAGTCACCTAAAAGAGTATATTAGTATACTTAGGTCAGGAATTCTTAAGGTTGCAGGAATAAATGCATGGGTTTAGACAGAACTTTTTAAGCAAGACACCTTGAATGAATCATTTCAGTCTCAAGTGAAATACCAATCCTGAATGAGAAATATCAGAAAAGTCAATTCTAATTGAAGTGAATTTGCCCAAATTAATACTCTATCTCCCTGAAACTGGAAGGCAGGTCTGAGTAATGATGATAATCTGGGGGAAAAAATGTAATTTCTTAGACAAATCTGAAGTTAATGTTTTACTCTGCCTCTTATTAAGCAGATTCATTTAAAATATTCATGTGTAACCAAGTATCATGATTCCAGATGAAGAGAATAAGGATTCTGGACATATCTAGTTGCTGGAATGCAGGCATAAACACTGTCCCATGAGAAAAAGTAACAACCAAACAAAAAGAAAACCAAAAAACCCCAAAAAATCAACCAAAATCTCACACCGTATATTCTTATCAAGATAAGCATTTGCTTTAGCTTGTGGCAAACCATACAGCTGGAAATTCCTCTATGCTTGCTCTTAATCTTAAGAGTTAAAAAAACAAGCATTGTATAACATAAAGAAACAATACAGATCAAATTTCAGATGAGATTGCTTGACAGTCTTGTTTAGCTATCCTGTTCTCTGCAATTTGGATGTACTATCTGACTCAAAAGGTCAGAGTACTGCTCTTATATTGTGTCAAACAGCCTTTGAAGCCATAGAGTTAGAGGTATCCCACGGAATTTCATTCTGAGAGCTGGGCCATTCCTACCTTCAGTGAAGCTATTCTTTTCTGGAAAATAAGTATTTGTTTGTGATGGTACAGTTGTCCTTCACACCAGTCAGGCAACGGGGTGTAGGAACTTCAGTATTTCAGCATAGCTATTTATTTTAGTTATAAAAATAGTGGTTTCAGATCAAGAAAGTTTAAGAAACACTCATCAAAAGGGCATGTCCCTCCAAAACTCTGACAGTTCCTTACAGTCACTGTTATTTATATAATTCAGATTACTTTACTACTTCTTTTTTACTACTTTGTGTTTATTGAGAAAAGAATAAATTAGTGCACCTGTGAGTTTAATGAGAGAAAAGTTATCCCTGAGTTTCAAAATCATTCACCACTTTTTCCCTAGTTTAAAAATCCCAGTAACCCCTGACATCTCTCTAACCCCATAAGCAACACCATACATAGACCATAACCTCCCTTGCAGGGCTCTTTTTGTCAACATTGCCTTTCAGATTTACTGTTCAAGTGAGGTAATTACAGATAACATATTCCTGCTGTTCTTGCAAGCAGCCCTTGTTTATGTTTCTGGAAATGGTGCAGATCAATTTAATCTATATCAGTTGTTTTAAAGATTATTCACTTTAAAAAAAAATCACAGTTTATTCACTTTAAAAAAAAATCGCAGTTATTTACCCCTTCATATGTGTATGAAGGTATTATTTGACAACTGTCCACTGAAATACAGATCCTAGAGAGTAATTTGAAGAATGGCAATTTGACTCTGCCCCTGCCCAGGAAATACATCACTGGAAACACATTTGAAGTTCATAACCTGCAGAAACAAAAAATAACAAATGCATCTTAATTTTAATCGAATTTTGCTTTGCACCTTCACAGCTCAGTTAGCCTCTCATCCCTGTTTTTTTTTTACCTTCATCACTGACTAACACACTTTCTGCAGCAAGTTGGATTGTCTATCGATTTCCCATGGATTTTGCCTAAGCATCCTTTTCTCCAGGCTAAACAACTACAGCTTCCCCAGCCACTCCTCACAGGATTTGTGCTCCAGACCCTTCACCATCTCCACTGCCATTCTCTGGACACACTCCAGTACACCCATGTCTTTCTTGCAGTGAGGGTCCCAGAACTGAACACAGGATTCAAGGTGTGGCCTCACCAGTGCAGAACAGAGAAAGACGATCCTTTCCCCAAACCTGCTGGCCACACTATTTCTGATAAAGGCCAGGATGCTATTGACTTTCTTGGCCCCTTGGGCACATGCTGGCTCATATTCAGATGCTGTTGACCAGAAAGCCCTGATGCTCATCTCCAGCAGCTTTCCAGACACTCTGCCCCAGCCTGTGGAGCTCCCTGGGGTTGTTGTCACTCATGTGCAAAATCCAGCACTTTGCCTTTTTCAGTGTCATACAATTGGCCTTGGACCATCAATCTAGCCTTTCCAGAAGTCTGTAGGGAGATAGAGTATGGGTAAATGAAGGTGGTATAGAAGGTAATCTTATCCCCCAGTGAGTTGCAGCTGGACCAATTACTAAAGATTAGAAGCAGGCTGATCTTAATAGGCCACACCTGTAGGCAATAAGAACAAGTGGTATAAAAGAGTGGATTGGTAGGATCTAGAGTGAAAGGAGTTAGATGACTGCTGTAAGGACCAGGCAGTGCTTAGAGGAGCTGCCTGTGTGAAACATCAAGGAGTATGAAGCTCTGACAATATGAAATCTTGCACAATGATGATGTTAGATCTTGTGCTATCTAAGACAACAGAAGTCTCTGCAGAGCTTTCATCAGACTGACTCTCCTACCAAACATGGAGTTGTCTGCAAACTGGCTGAGTGTGCACTCAATTGCCTCATCCAGATCATTGATAAAGATATTAGACAGAACTTGCCCAATAATAAGCCCAGGGAAACACCACTTGTGAGCAGCCACCAAAGAGTGGTCACATTTTCTAACCTCCAGTCAACTGGCACCTACCTGGTCATTCAGGACTGCTGAAAAGGATGGAGAATGGCTCAATGAATACTTCCAGCTCCCTCAGTTCTCTTAAGTGAATCCCATATGGCCTCATATACTTGTGCCTCTCCCAGTGGTATAGCAGGCAATAGACTATTTCCACTTGGATTACCAAGATTTTGCTCCCCATTGCTGTCCTCCAGCTCAGGGAGTAGGTATTCTGAGAATAGTTGGTCTATCCAATAAAAACTGATTAAAGATGCATTATGTATGTTTTCTCACCCTTTTCCCCCCCACATCCAAAAAAATATGGAGTTATTCCTTAGCCCTCCTTTCATTGCTAATGAATTTATAGGAACATTTTTTATTTTCTTTTAAAGCAGCAGCCAGACTAAGTTATAGTTGGGCCTTGGCATTTTTAATTTTTTCATTGCATAACTTCACACTATCCATGTAGTCCTCCTGAATTGCCTAATGCTTCTTCTAAAGAAGAATTTAGGCTATAAATTCTCCCTGTTTTCTTAATTCCAGACAAATTCTCCTTTCATCCTGGCCAATGGTCTTCCCTGCTTGTTTGAACTTTTGGTTCATGGGGATGGCCTGGATGCACTTTTAAGAGTTCCTTTTTTGAAGAATGTCCAGCTTTCTTGGACTCCTTTGCCCTTCAGAAATGTCTCTCAAGGGCCCTGTCAGACAGCCTCCTAAAAAGGTCAAAGGCTGCCCTCTGGAATTTCAAGGAAACAGTTCTGCTGATCACCACTCCTCACTTCTCTGACATCAAAATCTATCATGCTGTGCCCAGGTTGGCCTCCAACCCATAGGTCCTCTTCTGTTCGAAAACTACAGATTCAGTGGGGAAAACAATCAACACCTGTGCCAGAAAAGTCTCTTTATGACATTGCAGAAACCTCCTAGACATTTGCAGAAGGCATCTTGGCAAATTGAAGTACCCTACAAGAAGAAGAGCTAGTGAATGTGAGACTTCTCCCAGACACTTTTAGAATATTTTGTCTGCCTCTTCATCCTGATGGAGTCATTTACAACAGATTCTCACCATGATACCTGCCTTGTTGGCCTTCCCCCTAATTTTTATCCATGAACACTCAACCATATCCTCACCATCACTCAGATCTAGACAATCAAGACCCTCCTTTCTTGCCTACCCTTCTGGAGAGTTTATAGCCATCCATTGTAGCAATTATGTAAGTCAGCTAAAGTTCTCACGATGGCAACTATATTATTGTTTTTCTGCAGCACAGTGGCTTCCAACTCCTCCTGGCTTTTGCTTGTGCTATGTGCACTTAGTCAAAGCAGTTTCACCTAGGATTCACTACAGCTGTTATTTTCTATGTAATTTGCAAATCCAGTCCTGTGTCTGAAAATAACACATAATAAGACAGATTTCAGAGCTGCCTTCAAGTTTTTCAAGGTCTGTCTTGGGAATACAAGTAATTGTGCTACAGCTCTCAGTGGGTGAGCAACAGGTTCTTACAGAAACATTTGGGAATCGCTGCTTTACATGTTCATTAATTCCCCACTGTTTTCCAACTTCAGATGACTTCACTTTTTTAATGTGATAATCCTTGTTTCGGTTTCCCTTCTGAAAAATGACTCATCTTTTGATGGGCTTTTTAGTCAGAACATACAATCAGCCCCCCTCCAAGATTAAAAAAAGAAGCAAAGGCTCCAATGTAATTCATCTAAAAATACTTCACCTCTCTTTTAAATCACTAAAACCTGCTGCTGTCCACCTGAAGCACCATGTTTATCTCCCCCAAGGTAAGGAGTTGTTCCCTCAGAGCATAGCAGTCATTATTATTGTTGTTAGAGCTGTGAACATCTTTCAACATTCTCTGCTTAATCCAATCTTTAATTTTCTGAGTTTGGCAGCTTTAGGACATATTCATTTAAAAGTTAATTTGAAATAATTCAAAAGTACTTGGCTTTCTGAAGGTAACTTCTCTTTTTCTTGGGGTAGAAGTATCAAAAGAGGTGCTGTACTAACTTTTTTGGAAGGAGCAAAAAAATTATTTACCAGAAGACAAATATCACCTTTGTGCTTTATTCACCAAGATCACTCTGGATGCATATTTTGATCAAATCGCTTAAAAGCTTCTCACATTCACTGACAAAATTCTTTACAACTCATCCCAGCCTAATCCCCATTTCCTCTCAACTCAAACTTTATAACCCCACGTAGATGCAAGTATTTTACAGCTGTACAGTCACAAGGCTTCTATTGACCATCCATTCTCTACCACATTTCCCAAAATACCTTTAATTTGTAGTATGGAAATAAAAAGTCAATATTCATGCAGAAAGAAGAAAACCCCAGAGTTTACCACTTATATCTTCAGTTTTGCAGGACCTTCTTCATAGCACCACCACTCTGGAGATGCATTATGGAAAGCATCTCTGAATCATCAATTTATATTTCAAAAATAAAAGTAATTTGGAATATTTGATACTTTACACCACTTTCTCTTCTATATTGCTTATAGAAAAGCAATGAATGATACATTTAACATGTGAATAAAGCAAGGTGAGGTTTTTCTTTCATATGAGGTTTTCTTTTTTAATATGAAATGCTGTTCATTCATGCCTCTCAGTCACATATCCATTAATTCTGCTCTCTCACATTTTCTTTCTCCAATACTTTCAACTGGTCTTTATCACCACCCCAAATAATTTGCATATTCTTCTGCTCCTAAAAACTCAATATTATTCCAATTTTCATAATATATTTCTCTCTTTAGAGCTGCCTAAGGAATCCACAAGTTCCCAAATACAAGTTGTTTTTAAGTTACTCAAAGTTATCAGAATCCAGCTCATCCTGTTGCTAAATAATTTTTTTAAACTGCAAAATTTGATACAGATGGGATTTGAAATTTTTTATTTTTAGGTTGCAGGTTTTTTATCTTGCTTTGAAAATACCACTTGATAAGAAAATGAACTGGGCCTTCCTAGAAATTGAGGTGGTATCTTCCTGAAGCTACAGAACTATAGCTTGATTAACAAAGAGTAAGTTTTTGAAGTTTTTGCTGGAGGTGGTGGAGAGAGATAATCAGTAATGCACATCATTACTTCTATCACATATTTACAGGAATACACTCCTGCAGCTGTGAGATTTCATAACTGATTCTAAAATATCTCCTGACTGAATCTGTACATCAGATGCCACTAAAACGAGTCACAAAACTTGCTCTGACTTCTGATTTACTGAAATCAGAATATTTAATGAAAACTCTCATCTGAGCTCAGAAAGAGAGATTTGTAAGGTTTGTTTTCTTAAGATGACAGAGACAATGCATCATAAGTTATGGAGTGTTCATTGCCATGAATTATACCAACCTTGGAAACAGTGGACCAAGTTTAATAATAATAATCCAGTGTCCCTTTGAAACCAGGTATTTTACATTCCTGGAGTGTAACTTCATCCTAGGTCTGCAGAATCAGGATCTTACACTTTACAGATTTCTGTAATTTGTGTTAAGTATCTCTTGAGCCAGAAAAAAGAGACAGATAGTGTGTCTTGGTGGACAGGTACCTGACAGATAATGTGAGCCCCTTAGGATGTGAGAGTTCAAGATTCTCTACATCAATGAGTATTCATTTATTAAAATAGAAAAAACTCTGACAGGAGACACTCTGAGAAAATTTGCATGAGTTGTCAAATAGGAAGGGCTTATCTACGATTCAGGGTTGATAAAATGAAGGCTTTTGCCAGGATCCGGTAAAGCAGAACCTTAAATGTGGAACCCTTCTCCTTACAAGGGAAGGATATGCTTCGTCTAGTAGCTGGATCCCTGAAATAAAAGGCTTGTTTGCTTTTGAGATTAATTTTTTTTAAAGGGAAAACAACTATTTCTACATTTTAATTTCTGCATACAATTTAAAACTAAATCTTGATTACAGTGTTAATATAAGACACTGATTCTTGCTGACACTCTTCTTTTTGCTTCTATTTCCCTCCCTTTCTTATTTTGTCTCTCCCATCTTGCTGGGTTTTTTAACTTGTTGTTAAATGCTATTGCTTTGGTTTTTATTTATTTTTTTATTTCTTTTTAACAGATAAACTGCAAGTGAAGTAAGCACCATGAAAAGCATATTTCTCCTTCCTTATGGGTATTTTTTGTCCTTTTCTGTTTTCAGAGAACTGGGAATAAAAAAAGAAATTACTCCTTCAGAAAGCTCCAACTAATTTCTGTTCTTTTCTTTTGGAAGGACAGCCATTATCCCATTTAACAGTCTAAAAAAGACTATTAAATTGATGCTTCTTTCCTACAAGTCTTTATAGAGATAATTTGAAAAGAAGTAAGTTAAGTACATGTCTTAATATTTAACATTGTAAATTATTTTTCTCTTTCATTGGGAAAGTAGAGGGGATTCTAGATAAAGTAATTGCTACCCATTTAAATTAATGCTTGCAAACTGATGTCTTCATTGAGTATCCTAAATGGAAAAAACCCCAACATTTGGACTCTTTTTTGCCCATGAAATTTAACAACAGGAAAACCACAACTGGTTAAAAAAAATAAAAGGAAGAAATAAAAATAATTAAGGTTTAAACTGCTACTAGTTGCTAGCCATGACTTGATTACTGAGTTTTCCAGTTTGCCAACCATAGTTTTTGGGACTTAATATATGAGAAAAGCTTAAAAAGATATATTTTAGTGTACTCAAACCATCTTAATAGCTCATTAGTCATATATAGTGATCTCAGCATGAGGATTGGCATATTTAGGACTTGGCCCAAAGATTTCTATATTTGCACCCCTCTGGGGATTTTAATTTTTTACACTGACAGCAGTGTGTGTGTTTTCAAGTGGACAGTTCACACCTGTTAAGAAGTTTAAAAATGACAATTTAAAGCTGTGGATGAAATGGGTTTGCTAAGCAATTTCAATAGTGGAACAGAGACATATGATGTACTTTAAAAAACTTTTTTTTTTCCTTTAAGAACGAAAGAGAAAATCAGGATTTTCCCTGGGCTCTTTCATTCCTGCTAAAGTAACTTTTTTACTTGTTTGGCTGGAAAATGGCAGACAAGGGCCTCAGTTTTCCCTGTAGGTGTGGAGAGCTGTGGAGAGCACTGAGTAGTTTTGTTATTATATCCAAAATCAGGAGACTGGATGGCATAGCCATTAATCAGTTATACTCTGAGGCTCAAGACAGCTAAAAAGAGTAATCATGAAGAATCTCGTTTTCTCTTATTAAGCTGCTGAGAAAACAACCCAAATATATTCGACCCACCATGTACTCACACTCTGCCTTGATGAAATCAGGGAATAATACTCCTAGGAGTACATATGGGACCATCGATTCTGAATCGTATCGCAGTGGCTCTGCAAAATTGAATTCCTACAGAGCAGGTACTCAGGCACGGCTCCAGGGCAGTCACTGAGGCTCTGCCTCATGGCAGGAGACATATGTTAGATTTACACTTACTAGGTTGGGTATTGCCATCGGTGTAGCCATAGCAACACTTTGCTTAGCCTGAGCTCATCTGTGATCTGCAGCAGAGCCGTGTTAGCAGCCAGAACACTTACTACTTACTCTAAAACCAGCTTGGGTGTGCTTGCTTGATCTGAAGTGCCTGCACTGAGCACCTACTCTGAGATACCAGGAGGTAGAAAAGTCAGTTTTGAAAATCTTTGTGCACACCAGCTATCTGCTGGAAGACTGAGCTTTCAGATCTGTCTGATCCATCTTCCTTAGAAAGAGAAATGTTTTAAAAACAAGTTATTTTATTTATATGAGGGCTATGATGACTGCTGTTCTAGAATTGAACTCCTTGAAGTCTTTATTATTATTACTGTTATTTAGCTTATTTTGCTTTTGATGCTGTTGGATATGGAAGAGCTCTAACCTATGTTTACTCTATTCCAGATACACTTGCATACATATATTCATAAGCATCAACAAATAAAAAAAAATTGCCCAGAGCAAGATATAATTTGAAAGACAAATCAGAAAACTTTACCATTTCGCTGGAGTTTCCTGGTGTTTAGGTATTTGCAGCCTTGTAGGTGTTAAATATTTAAGTACCAAACCCCTCATAATTAGCAAAAACTAATATAAGGAATGGATGTGGGAAAATTCTATATGTAAGGAAACTGATTAAGGAACACATTTCTGTGTGGTTGTTTAAACTACAAATTTAATGTCTATTCTGTTTCCTGGATAATTAATAAAAGATGAATAAAACTATTTTGATGGAACAAATCACTTGTTTTCCTTTTGTTTGTGGTTTTTCAGTCTGTACAGTCCATTGGGAATAGAGTTCATAATTTAATACAACTTAAATAAATTTTAAAGCAAGATTTTTGAGGCTGTTGCAAAATATGGCTTGCTTTCATTATAAATCTGTCTCTCTGAGTATGGTTTCCAGTCCATCACTTTTTGACAAAGAATATGGAGCTCACAGAGAGATATTTGTGAAAATATGCTGGTTGATAAAAACTACTTTTAAAAGTATAGAAAGTGTTTTGTGACTCATTAAATATTCTATGTGACATTTTTGGAGCAGAGCTTTTCATTTTTTAAATTTCATTTGTAAAATATTAATACTAAGACAGCTGAAAGAATTTTTTTCAGCAACATAAAAAACCAGGATTCAACAAGATTCTTTCTTATATAAATGCTTCAGAAAGAGTTTTTTCCCATTTTTTTCTGGCATAGAATGCAATATCTAGTAAAAATGATGGAAAATTAAATAATCTACAAAGCCTTCTTCCACAATTTAATATCTTTATTTTCATAAGAAGAAATTAGGTTTGTCCAGTAACATACCATTTTCACACGGTTTTGCTAATGTCAAGCTTATTCTCCACACTATTAACATGATTAATGGAAAGAAGCAGGAATATGCTTCTCATTTTTCATTAGTGCTTTTTCCTAATTTTTATATATGCAAAGCCACCTCCAAAATAAATGGAGAGTTGTTAAATTAAGGATTACTGTACTGCTAAGACAAAATGCTGACAAGTACTTTTCAGTTGAAGATTTTTTTTTAATATATGGATTTTGAGGGTAAGCTTGTGTCAAGTTTTTCTGTACAAACCTTTCCAGCAGATGTTTCCAAATTGGATGCAATTCCCCCATGTGGTAATCCTGGAAGGTGTTGGCAAGAGTAATGAACCTGACAGGTATTAAATAGCTCTTACATATACTCAGACTCATGAGCTCACTGGAAGCAAAGCTAGAAACTCAAAACTGGTTCTTGAACCACACTTTACCATCCCAGAAGGCCCTGCCTGTTTCTTGTTATCTTCCTGGTTAACTCATCTTCATCACTATATTTTTCAGTAAATCACCACATTTTAGGGCTGGAAAACATCTGTGATTTTTCAGCAAAATGGAAGAAAAGCTCAAAAGCATTGATCCCTGCTGTGAAAGCCATGAGAAAGACAGACAACATCCACAGAGAAGTGGCTGCCTATGGTCCTCCACATAGCTTTAATATTAACCTTATCTCTCTTCCAATAGCTTTCATCTCAAAGCAGTATAGAACTTTACTATGATTTTCAAATAAAAATGGGACATCTCTGCTTCTACATGCCAACAATTATGCTGTGAAGAAAACAGTAGATCTGAGGTGAAAATCTCAAATAAACCATGAATTCTTACTGGTTTGGCATATTTCAAATTGCATCTTTGCCAATAAACTATTTGAAAACCACCTGTGTTTTTGATGTTGTCCTCTCCCAACACTGGGTTTTTGGATAGTCCAAGATAACAGTTGAGAAGTTCTTTCTCATGTGAAAATTCATTTCATTCATTGATAACTGAGTGATGTCAGGCAGAAAGCGTATATGACCCAGAAATTTCTGATGATCAAAATATTTTCAAATTAATGTGAAAGATGGAAGTATGGGAAGTATATAACATTCTCTAGCACAGTTGGTCAAGCATTGATTGTAGCAAGCAATTCCAGGTCCTTCCTAATAAAGATATTGTACTGTAGGACAAAATAATCCACTTGCTGATAGCAGATTTCATGGAGTCCCTTCTCATTACTTGTATGAAGAAATGTCACTGTCAATTTTAAGACCTGAAGAATAAGGTGACAGAAAACAAGTTTAGCAGCGCTTTTGCAGTTGTTCCGCTGTTGGAGCTGCTAATTCAGGAAGGGTTCCCATCCACTTAGGGCAATTTAATTTTTTACAGATTCCAGAATTTTATTTTCTCCTGAAAGTCAAACCTTTCCTCCATGTACAATAAAGGCCAGACTGAGGAGCAGGTAGATACTTGGAAAAGACAGGTTATAAAGTTATAACAGTTATAACAGGGCTAAGAAAAATGCTACAGAGCACAGTTAACAGGAGGATGTGATTGGAAGAGTACTTTTCTAGCTTTTCCATCATAATGGAAAAATAGATCTGATCTGGATTTTTGGCACGTGCCATGAAAAGGACTACACATCACATGAGGCTCTGAGCAACCTGGTCTAGTACCAGGTACCCTGACCCACTGGGAAAAGGAGGCAGCAAATGATCTGTAAGGTCCCTTCCAACCCAAAGCATTCTATGATTCCATGAAGAATGGCTACTCTATGGACAGGAATTTGCTCTGTCCATCACCTTGTACAGTTTATGGCCGAGAGATTAGAAGGCAAAATCATATGTAGACAGATGAATAGAAGATATCTATGGATTCCCATCTAAACCAGAGATTATTACTGTTAGGCTTCTCTGAACTTTTCTGTGCCTTTTTTCATACCGTGAGATAAGAATTTACTGACTCAAAATCACAAATGGTCAGTCTTGAGAGGAGGGAGAAAGGAATGTTGAAGGAAGCAGCACATGTGGTTGCACACCAGAGCTGCTGAGAGGCAAACTGGCAACATCTGTAGGCTTGGAGGTGTCTCAGCTCAGTAAGACCTGATTTTCCTGGCCAGTTTTTGGCCATATTCAGAGTCTTGTGCCTACAACAATAATCAGTATTCAATTGATGTAGCTTTAGTGTACGGATTGTTAGGGTTAAAAAAAAAAAAGCTTCAAAGTTCAGGAATGATTGATCTGCTTCTTCCCAAGTAATCAAAGTAGAGAAACATTTTTGAAGCAGTTTTATTACACTGAACCTTTGTATCATCAATAATTTAATAAAGTATGTACAAGAGAAAACTTGAAGGATCTGACTGAAAGATTTGAATACTGTTTGGGCTGCCTTAACTAGCAACATGGTCCATCAACCTCCTAGAAGTAATCAAGAAAATATGGTTCCAAAAGTACTTGACAGAGGAATATCCAGAGAGAAATTTGGGGATATGAATATTTTTAAAAAAATATTTATTGGTCTTTCCCCAAAAGCATGCGTACAAAACAAGGATGAGACCATGGCTTGCTGCTCTTATATATCTTGCAAAATGTGAGTGCTGAATTATATGTCTTTCTAAGATTTGTTTTCTTTCATACAGTTTATAGTTTCAATGTAAGCAAATGTAGTTTTAGTGACAAGCTGTCTCCTCAAACTTTTGCAGAATTTAACCTCTATAAAAAGGAGTTTCAATTTCTACCTAATGCTCTTTAGATAAGCAATTTTTTGCTTATTTTCATGGTACTTTTACATTATTTTCCTAGTCAAACATTTGTGTCAGTTTATGTTGTGTTTGTTTACAGAAGCTATAGATTCTTTTTCCTTCTGAACATTTCACTGGTCTTCATAAAATTTGCTTACTAACACTTATGAGAATTTAGGTCAACATCAAACATATTAACTGTGAAAATATACTAAACATTAAACTTGCAATATTTAGAATATTGCTAATATAGCAATCTTAGATGACTTATTTATTCCCTCTAATTACATTAGATAAAATAATTTATAACTGAAATAAAAAAAAACAAAAATAATTTGTACCTTTATCAATAAACTACAGATTTATTTTACTCTCTGGAGCTATCAGGTTGCATTCTTGCCAGATCACATAAATTACTCACTTGTGTTCAATTTCAGTAGGTCTGTATTTAGTATATATTTTATAAATTTCTTTAGCAGTTTTCTCTGAGTGAATGGAACTGTACTATTGGAAATGTAGATCTGTAGATAGCACAATAAGCCTAATATAAGTAAAAGAACTCATATAATCATGAGGAGCTGCACCAGCTATGTATCAAATTTCATGCAATCTGTGTGATGCTTGCCATATGAATCAGACTATTTAGTGATTTCTGCATCTCTCTGGTTTATATTTTTTGTTCTTTCATTTTGTAAGTAATTTCATCTAAATTATTGTCTGGAAGCTCTTTCTTTTAAAAAACTTCAGAAAATTCTATGAAAGTAATTAAAATTTTATACTACATAAGACTGAACTGCGTGGCTTTCTTGGTTGTGAAGCCATGTGCATTTAAAATTACATACCTCCCAGGTCAAAAAATGGGATACTTACTGCTTTCCTGTATTGTCTGCTACAGTAATGCTTCCATTCTTTTATGACCTTTGCATTTGGGTAGTAGCTAATTAGTAGCACTTAAAGAGAGTGAATCACCCATATAACAGTATACAGTTAAAAGGAAGTATTTTAGTCTAAAACTAATATCTTAATGACCAGCAAAGGAAACATTTGAATATTTGAATATTATGCAAAGTCTTAATATTCATAAATATATTTAAAATTACTGATGAAGAAAATGCAAAATAAAAGAAGGAGAGAGAGAATTTTCACTTTTAAAAGAAAACCCCTTGCAGCATTAAATTATAGAATCAGTCTTGGAAAGTGTTCTCACTCAGCCGTCTGCAAAAGCTGCTGACAAGCTGTGCCAAAGAAGCCAAGAGTAAATATACATAAATGGTATAGAAATGTTGTCACAAAGTCTATAACATATAAAGATTTCTTTCTTTCCTCTGACACAGAAATTGGCAATGAGGCCTTTTTGCACCCTGAGTTTAGACACCATGAGTTTTTATTGAGATATGGAGGCAAATACATACTGTGATTTATTAAATGAGAAGAGAAATAAACAAAAATTTTGAACATTGTCCTAAAGTACAAATTGTATTTTGGTAGTTTTTTAGCAGTTTTTTTTTTGCTTAAGTAAAATCATATGTCCTGTACCAAATGTAAATGTCAATACCTTGGTATTCTCTTTCCTTCAATATAAAGTTTAAATTTCCTGACCAAAACCCTGTTCAAATGCAAAGTAAAGGTTCCACAGCACTGAAATGGAGCCACTCTTCCCACCTTGGAGCTCTCATGCATGTCTTCTGTTTGCTGGGAGACAAAGAGCTTCACTCTCCTGAGATTCCTTTTGTTCATTATGTGCCTTGTCTCTAAAAGGAAGAATTCCAGTAATTCTGTTCCCAGTAAATAGGCAATGCTGGGAAGTCAGTTCTAATCCTTAGAAAATGGGGCTGAATCCCATAGCAATAACCATATTGAGTAAGCCATCACACTATCTTTTTTTTGTTTCTAAGAGACTGCATTTCATCTTCAAATTAATAAGAATTATGTACAGAAGCTTTTCTTGTCCAAACCAATTTCCTCTTGCAGTTTTCTTTTCTGTTCAAATCCCTAGCCAGCAGTCATGCAGAGATAAAAACTCCTGAAGCTGCTCTGCCTTTTAAATCCAATGGAACAGGCAGCACTTCACAGGCAGCTTGTAGAGTGCACACACACCAAAGTGACTTGCTGATTGGATTGACATGTTCTGTCCTGTAAATCAGCACAGAGAATTAGTGATCACACAGAAAATCATCCCTCTAGGAAAAAATTACTTTTATTCGGATTTATATAAACATTCAGAAGTAAAACATACTAGAAAAAATCCGCTTTTTCATCCTTGTCATGTTTCTCTCTTTCCTGTGATGAAGTAAGAAGATAAATTTATTGCAGTTTCTATTTTTTTTTTTTCTTTTTGCTTGGGCAATTTTCACCAAATTCAATGCAGTTCCTGCATATAACTCCAAATGAAATTTAATAAGGATTTTTTTTTTTTAAAAGTGAATATTCCTTGTTTTTGCTGTAGTGGAAACACATCCTGGGCCTGGTAGGCCTGTTGGATACAGTTCTAGATGCATCCCTGCCTGAGTATCTGGTGTCAATTGGCATGGAAATTTCAGTAAGGTGTTCATGGACATAAATATTATTACAGAACAGGAAAGATTTCACATAAGACATATGATATGTCTTATTAAGAGAATTATTCATTGGTCAAGTTTTTGAACACATTTAAATTACAATCAATTTAGGGAGAAGTGTAAGCATATACAATATTATGCAGTAATAGGTTATTTAATTTAGATATTTTCTTTTGTGGTTTCAAACTATTTGCTTCTTTATGTACCAGCCTATGGTCTTCTCTTTTATAATCTCGCTCTAAAGTTAACATCACTCACCCTTAACATGCCTTTTAAAATTTGATTAATGCTATGCATGTTTAATTCCAATAAGATTTGTTTATTTTACTGCATATTTATGGACTCTAAATTCTGCTGGCAGTAATCTGAGAGCTATATCCTAATATAAACCTTGTTTATATTAGGACTGCTGGAGCTGTCCTAATTTATGGTAGGGTACTCTTTACCAGAAATAATTTAGCTTATACAACATTTAGCAGCATCTCCTTGCCATGCTGACAAAATACAGTTATGCACATGGTAACATTCTCAGTTGAGTCAACATGGAATGAAAAACAAGAAGACTGCCTGTACCACAAGAAGTTGTGTTCAAATCAAGCTCCCCACAGAATAGGCAAGGTCAGGAAGTATAATTTTTTTAATAAGATAAAAAATCTTTATGTAATACAAATGTGTCTGTAAAATAGGAACTGAGTTGACTGAGGAGAATTAATATACTCCCAAAAGAGTTTCTCCTTACTCTTAATCCTAGTGAAATTCACTTTAAAAGATGCATGCGAAGGGTGGTTGTGACCACAGGTACTACCAGAGCATAATATAGTTGGTTGCCTGAGGTAATTCAGACAAAGGAATTGATATCATTCATGTTATCTCTTTCAGTTACTTTTTGTTATCAGACATCTTATTTTTTTCCTGAATAGATTTCAGCTAATGGTTTGGTAATCGGGTACTAAAGATAGATAAATCAATATGGACACAGGAAATATATGGACAGTATTCTCCTGCCTATGTCCATAATGTACC
Source organism: Chlorodrepanis virens (assembly GCA_003286495.1). Classification (NCBI taxonomy): domain Eukaryota; kingdom Metazoa; phylum Chordata; class Aves; order Passeriformes; family Fringillidae; genus Chlorodrepanis; species Chlorodrepanis virens. The sequence continues at coordinate 111,546,099 of LTAT01000004.1, read as the reverse complement.
TCACTGACCTGAGAAGACTCCACATTACTTTCTGTGAAGTAAGTTGATAGCTCCAGTCCATGCCATAAAATGGGAGCATTTTAGATTATTAAAGCTGTTCATAGCTCAGGGCAATTTAGAGGGGACTTTATTTCACAGATTCTGTAGTGGCAATTTCTGTCTCCTGGGCATGGACTTTAAAAAAATCTCTTTTATCTGTTTTCTGTACTCATATAAGTATGCTTACATTTTGCTTCTATTAAGTGCTATCAGAAAACTGTTAGAGATACCTGAAAAGTGAGTCTTTTATTGTCAATACAAATGATCAATTAACTTGTCAATGCTGATTTTAGGTCTCCCATTTCAGATTACTTGGATGAAGTGAGGTTCCCTGGAAGCAAATCCTGTAACTGAATTTTCTCATGTGAATTTAAGCTCCATGGACCAGCAAAGCTGCATGGTTCATAGAGGCTGCAATTAGGGAGTAGCTGTAGAGAGACCTTCCTCATGAGGACAAAAGTGCATGGAGGAAAGTGGTAAGGAAACATTCTTTCCAGATAATGTGAATGAGAAGGAAAATGTATATGGAAATTGTTTTAGAAGATGCTGGTAAGGGCTGTCTGAGGAAACTGATAGAAGGAGTGCTTTAAGCTGGCACCTTTCCTACAGCAGCAAACAAAGGCTGAGATTACTGAAGGAACATGGAACCTTTCAGATAAGACTCCTCTTGAGACAGCTGACATAAACTGACTGATAAAAAAATAAAGCAATTTAATCCCTTTAGCCACTTCCCCTCCACATCTTAAACATGGCTGAGAAGTTCACTTCTATCACAGGATCAGATCAAAGTTGTTGAGCAGCAGCAAAGGACAGCTGCAGAAACCCAAAGATGACAATCTCTGGAGTCGCTGAGGGGCACTTTTTAGGCTTTACACGTGCAGATTTGAACAGATACATCACTAAGGAAGAAAAAAGCAATTTGTGAGATGTCTGTTGGGAAGGAGTTTGGACATAGTACTTGAGGTGAGAACAGGGAAAAACGTCATCCAAGAAACTGAAGAAATTGTAAACAAGATAAAAAAATCATGTAAAGAATAAAGGAGGCTGAATCTTTAGCAAGTATGGTTGTGGACACCTGTAGCTGGGAATGGAGGTGTGGACCCAAGACCTCTGGAGCACCAAAGGGAAAACTCCTTGAACTATCCTTCCACTCCAAGTTGCTTGGGCATAAGCTTAATGGGAAAACTCCATTAAGTTTATGCCCAAGCAACTTGGAGTGGAAGGATGGAGTGAAGATAGATAGATTTGAACCCCAGTACTAAGAAGTGTAGAAGGGAAGGTTGATGAGTTTGTAATTCAGTAGTAATTATTATTCATCATAATAATTCATACATTTAAAATTTTCTTATGGTATGAAAAATTACTAACTGTAGTTTTGAAATAGCAATGCATTTATTATTTATCTAAGATATAGATTTTAGAGTTGGATTATTTGCTTCTTATTACTGTTACCTAATCAACAAATGCATTTGTCTCTTGGCTAGTTACATCTGAAGCTTATAGTCTTAAAGATAGAATCAGACTCTGAGGTAAGAGCAGCTCCTTCATTGGGAAACCCAGATCTCCTGGTTCTGAATCACCTCTCAGCACTTCAAGAAGTCATAAAGGTTAATCATTTGAATGGACTGAGATAAAAGATGAACCTCACAGAAGATAAAAAATGAATCATCCAGCACCAGCTCAGGCACGAGGCAGATGAGTACAATTCTTGACAGTGTTGTGAGAAGAATAACAGGATAAAAGATGTGTTCAAGAAATAATCAGGACATCAAGGTTATGAAATTACCTGAGCTAACAGATGTCAGCTTTTAGAGCACTGCCAAACAAGGCTGCACAAAGGAAAAATGCAGTGAATGCCATTCCTTCCTCCTTTACCACTGCAGCACTTTGTTCAGGTTTGTGAAGGGCTGTTCACTTGTGGATAAAAATCTAGAGAAGACTCATCAGATGGCAAGTATTTAGGCTAGAGCAGACAGTCTTCTTCAGATAGTGAGATGGCAGACAAAGGTAACTATGCTCTGGCCTTGTACATCCAATGCTAGCCATGTGAAATTCTAGAAGCCAGCTGAATTACTGAAAGATTGAAACAAGTAAGACCTTTGCAATAAGAGAAGCATGCTAGTTTCTTTCCAGCAGAACTGAAAAAGAAAAGAAGATTGCAGGCTGCTGAAGCACCGAACATGCTTCAAGATAGGCTGTGAGAAAGAGAGGAAAGAAAGCATCTGCTGATTCCTAAAAGAATGTCTAGAGGAAGGATGATAAGAGATTTGACTATTGGACAGAGTATTGGCTGCATGCAGAGGCTCTAATTTGCTGATTTTTTAATGTGAATTATGACAAGTAAGTAAAATATAGAATAATATAGACAAATAAGTAAAAATTCTTGAAGAGAAGGGTGGCAAAAAAACCCTCAAAATACATCATCCCAATGCAGAAGAGCTCTGCTAATCATAATCATCGTTTTTGGGATCCCACATAAAGGATCCCACCCGCACCCACCTGATTAGACTGAACATCTAATCAACAAGAAAAAACTTTCCAGAGTGCAGACTGAAAGGTGGGAAGTAGAAGACAACATCAGAACTTCTCTCTACAGAAGAAACTGCTAAGTTTTTGCTTATCAGTGGAAATTACTGTGGATGAAGGACAGGGACGTTGGAAATATTTAAGCTGACAAGCTGTAGCACATGATGCAGCATGTAATGTGGAAGCATACACCTCTGTATGCTCTGTGTGGGGAAAACTGACTGGTTTAAAAGCTCTTTTATTGTTTCCAGAAAACTAGATGATTTTTGCACAGGAGCTCTTCCTACTGTTACCTTTGAAAGTCCTGGAAAGCTGTCAGAATTTAGGTATATTAGAGGGTGGTCAACATAATTCTAACATTAGACTGGGAAAAGCAGTGACCTAGAGCTCTGTATATTGACATCAGTAATGGAAGATTAATGAAAATTGTGCAAAATAGTGGAAGTCTTAATTGAGGACTCTGACCCAAAATAATTGGAAATTGAAAACATTATTTAATGCTAGTCAACATGGTTTCAAGAAATGCAAGGTTTTCATAAAATTCCCTTTCCTACTGACAAGTCTGATTGTTATAGACAGTTATGTTGATAAACAAAGTTGAAATTCCATTTTGATTTACATCTTTAGCTGTATGAAATAATAAAGTCTATACTCAGTCTATATTCAGGTGTTCCCAAATGGGATTAGTTTAAAAAATGGGGAGATAAGAGTGTGCCATAGAAACTTTGGCAGGGCATAGCTCTTGTGGGATCAGGTAGTTGCTGGACACTTCTGCAGGGTGAGCTGGGATAAACCTTGCTGGTCCCCATCACTCACCCTTTGCTTTGGAGCTTCATTTATATGCAGGTGCTTCCCCTGGTCCTAAAGGACCTATGCTGTAGATATGCTTCCCAAGCTCCTTGCTCATCCTTACCTTCTGACTTGACTTTCCAGCTTGACCTTTACCAAGAAATTGCTGGGTTGTTGGTGACCCAGGTACCACCACTGGATCTGCTCTGCCCTTCCTGTGGAAGTATATGATAAGGCTGCTTCCTGTGAGGATGAAGGTACTTCCATGTCTTGTCACCCTGGATTCCCAGCTTTCTGAAACCTGTGACCAGTCCTGCTGCTCCCTGGTGTGATGTACGAATTGCTGTCAACCATATTCTCTAGGGATTTTCTCCTGACATGGTGCTGCTCCGGAAACGAAAGTTGTCTCCTTTCTCCAAAATTGTATATGTTCTAAAGGTGTCTCCTTTGCCTAAAAAAAAAAAAAAGTTGCATGTCTTGTAACCATTTCTTTCAGTTCCATATCTTATCCAGGAGTAAAAAGAATGGGACTTCTTTGGGATTATCCTTCTAGCTAATTTTGAATGATCAAAATCTATAGATGCCCAAGAGATTGAAGACATGGTTGATACTGCTGTCTTTTATTGCAGCTGTAAAAAAAGTGTTTCTTGTGGACTGAGAGAAGGACAAAAAAGGGAGGGACAAAGGGCAAATATAAATAGAAAATAGATGAGAAATTTATAAATGAATAAACATGTGAGAAAAAGTCAAAAACAAATAGAAGAAAACCTTAGCCATGGTCAGCAAGCTGTGCTAATGTAATGAATATATTTTGTAAGCTGCCATGGCTACACTTATGTAGACATAGAAAAAAATGTAGCTACTTTTCCCTGAAGAAGAAGGCTACTCTGATGTCCCTTGCCCTCCAAAATGCAGCTACTGAGGTGGTCCCTGGCAGTGTAATTGCAGCTAAAATTCCTGCTAGAGGCAAACTGTACTGCTTAATGTTGTTATTCTCTGTTTCATGTCTTTGGAGACACCAATCAATGAGGATTACTTTGATACCGTAAGCTCAGTATTATTGTACATTAATACACTAATGGTACTGTATCATCTTTTCTTGTCCTCAGGCAGCACTGGGGAGTTAGAGCTATATAGAAATAAATTAGAAGTGAAACTTAGATGCAAAACTAAGCAGAAAGCTCCAAACAGAAGACAGAAGTTGGCTGCAAACAACAGATTCAGCAGAGGAAATGTAAACCAGCAAACTAACATTTAAAAGAATCTCAAAGGAGAGACATAAAGTTAAGACTGTCAGTGCTATTGCTTGATGTATTTCAAAGAGATGTTGGGAAACCAAGGTGACAAGCTCAGTGGGAGATTCTATTTCTTCCCCTCCAAACAGCACATCAGTTTTTGTGTAACAGAAAAAGAAACTGAAAAAATATTATGATAATCATTTGAGACATTCATCCAGAATCTGGGAACAAACCTTTTCCCAGGTAATTTTATTTTTACTGCAGAGTCTTTGGCAGGCTTTTATTAATTGATATGATGATTACCCCACTGCTGGAGAAAGGGAGCTGCTAATTTCCCAGTGTGTCCTGCACGCTTTAATGACTTTTACAGCAGTCTGGAGGCTTCTAGAGGTAGAAGTGACCACTGTATTTAGCTCAAAGGTAGTGTAGGCACTACCTTTGATTGCACTGAGAGGGCTCCAAGCTATGGGATCTTAAGCAAACAAAACATAGTGTCTTAGGAAGGCCTATCAGTCAGTCCAGTCTCAAAATGCTGTTCCCACTGTATACAGCAGAGTACACATTAAGATGTGTTTTCAAAAATTTCCACTGGATAAAGTCTTGCATTTGTATTGGAGTGGATAAACAAGGCTGTGACATACATGGAAAACATGCTGAAAGCAGTAACTTTCAAAAATCCAACAATAATTTACTTCCTGAAATTTATTCTTGAGTGTATCTTAATTACTTATCTCTAAAAGAGTTATTGAATCATGCAGTTCAGATGCCTATGGTTTCCTGTCTCATTCTCAAAAAGTGTCTGCTTTCTAGCAGTGTATATAGTGAAATTCTGCATCTAACTGAAGCAGCCCAAGAAGTCACTGGGTTCTTCTCCTTCCATATGGCATGTATCAATAAGGACATGTGAAATGCTGAGACTGGTTTGGAGCTACACCTGAGCTGATTAGCTGGCCCATTCACACCTACTGATTGGCCAAACTGTTGCTGCTGAAACTCTTAGTGCTGCTATGTTCTAACTTTTAGGAAATACAAAGAGGTTCTAAGCCATTTCCCTATCAAGCCAAACAAGATGGAGCTGTGAACCATCTCCAAAGGTGCTTTGTCTGTGTTAGCTTTATCAAGGAATGCACAGAAGTCCTCAGCCCTTTGAGGAGATTTCAACTGCCAGGAACAGGTCAATGAAGAAAAAAATTTGGGGACGTGGGTGAGGGAGGAACCCAACAAAGTCACTAATGAAATATGACTTTTTTATTCGCTAAGTGTCTCACTGTTATGATCAGCTGAGTTAATGCAATGGTGACATAGCAAGTAACAGAAAATCAGTGCTAACATTGTACTAATATGCTTAGAAGCCAGTGTATTAAATCCACAATATCAATATAAACACTGCTTGTTGATTTAGCTAGTATTCCAGTTGAAAATTCCATGTTTCAACACCATTATTAGCGTCTTTGCTTTAAAATAGGTGGTATGTAAATGTTTTTTAAGGTAAAACCACTTAAATGTTTACATCTTCCTATTCTTTAAAGAAAATATTATTAATTGCTAGTGAAAGATCAAATTTGTAGCATCATTGTAAAATAAATTTAAATATAGAAGAGAAGCTTTTAATTTTTCTCAAGAAATATGCCATACATTGGATTATAATAAAATCTAGGAAAACTGATATGGAAGGACAGTAACTTGATGTAATAGAGAATGACAGGTAGAGGTCATGAATCAAGCCAAATGCAAGCAAACTTCCCTAATATTTGTCATCACAGGTGTGAGAAAATTGATGTGTTCATTTATATCACATTAACATCTGTTGCCACAGTCCTTAGAAAAATATAAAACCAGCACATGAAGATGGGTGATTGTATGTGACAACTTAGAAAATATTTGTCATCTTTAGTCATTGTCCTGTACAAAGCATGACATTTACAGAGCAGAAGTTGAAGTATCCCATGCTGATGATTCTGGTCCTGGTATTTACTGCAAGAAGCAAAAAGAAAGCAAAGAGTTTGGGGCAACAGCAATCAAAGAAATAAAAAAGAAGACATACAAGGTTTTTAAGCCAAACAGAAACTGAGAGTCTGAATTTTTAATGGCACCATTCGCTTTTTGATGTGAATGCTGATAATCTCAGGGTTACAGAGCTATCAGTCTTGTCTTGCTACATGCATTCCTAAACTGTGGGGTTTAAAATTTACATTTTAGGACCTGTTCTGCCCTGCGCATTACTCACTTTTTGCTATTCTTAGAACAACTTCAGATAAAATACCCATTAGATGACAAAGCTATAGATAATGTGGACTTTAGGCACTTCTGCATTGAAAGCCATTTAGAGCTGGAATGGATTCTGATTTTACTCCAGAACAGACATGGTGGGGCCTTCAGTTTTGGTTTCTGAACCATTGCCATGGTGTTCAGACCTTATCAGTGAGAGATGGCAGGGGGAAAAAAGAGGGGCGGGGGGAGGCAAATAAATACAACTGACCTTGGCTAAGCTGAACATGTTGGCTTGACAGATTTCTGAACACTGTTCTAAACACTTGGTTTTATCCCAGCACGGCTGCCCTCTCAGAGCCCTTTGTACAAAATTGGTGGTTGTTCAATTAGAAACATTTCCAGACATTGACTCCGAAATGCTGGCATTGAATATGTCTAAACAAATGGGGTGGCTTCGTGAAAGGCGAGAGGACGATGGTTTTCTTCTGCTAGCATACTTTGTGATGTGATAATGAGGTGCTCTTTTTGTAATAGGCCATAGTATTGTGTAGGTATGAGGATTTCACACACCAGCAAATTTCAAAGAACTGTTTTCAGTATTCCAGGAAATTAAGTGATAGAACAAGGCTTTATACTCAGTGTGCATTCTCTGCTCCCACATTGTAGACCTCTAATGCAATTTACCAGTGAATTAAGCATAAGATGTGATTTATCCCACCAACCTAATATTTCATGTTAGTCAGTGGGGTGACTGCTTTTATGGCTTAGCTTTATAATGCCATTATAGTTGAGCACACTCCTGCCTTAGCAGTGTGCTTAAGGGGGTCTGTCTTTGATATGTGCATGTAGCTCTTATCAACTTCATTCTTCCTCGATGCAAGCTCCCTGTAGTCAATAGAGCTAAAAGAGGGTTCTTTGCACCTTCTGACTAAGCTTTTTCTGTCAGCTTTTATGGAAACAAAATGGTGCCAATGTGACATAAATTTACACAACCCCTGCTCACAGCATATATTGGTGGAATTCTATTCTACTCTCTATTTCAGGATACCATATTTTAAAGCACAGGTTTTACCTTTTAGGTTATTGTATGCCAATTAAATTAAATTTTATTGCATGACATAAACAGTCCTTAACTAGTTTGTGATCTCCCTATAACTAGAAATTTTTTAAGGAAAAGCCCAGTTAAATTAACACAAAAGAGAAGTAATTTTCAGTACTCATGACCAACTCTCATTGTCATTCTAGGCAAAGGGAGTTTCTCATGCTTTTCTTTGGGTTTGAGATTTTTTGGGGAATTGGGAGGCTTTGTTTATTTGTTTTTCTGGGGTTCTTTGTGGTTTTTAAAAAAATTTTTGTTTGTTTCTTTGTTTTAATTTTTTTTCTTTACTTTCTTACCTATAGAATCACAGATTACCTGTATTGTACTTGATCTTTTCCTGCAAATGACACCACATTATTGGGAAGGCATGGAACTGAATCTTTTTATTTTTTCTATTTACAAATCTGCCTAAAGTTATCTTCACAACCATTACAGGCTGTACCTAGACTGTCTGTAACTTTTCTTGATCTCTCATGCACTACGACATTTTACATTGCTAGGTAAAGGTAATATATTTTGTAGAGTGCTGTAATATTATTGTGGTACTAAGCATGACTGCAGCACAGTGTTGACATTCAAGAATGATAGAAAGTTCCTGTACAGTCCATGCTCCAGTCACTTTTTTAATCATGGCTGCAGCCCTATATCCTTTTATGTGTGTTATGGTTTACTTTGTTAAAGTAATCTATGGTACAGTGGAGCTACATAGTAGATGAAAAATAACTGTTAGTTATTAATTTCCCCTAGATCAGAATGTATCTGCAAACATTTTACAATGCCAATTTGAAGGTAATATTTTGCTACCAAAGTTAATGGACTAAAGCATTCACTTACAGAGTCTGATATGAAAGTGTAGAAGAGAAGGTCACTTACTCTTTATAAAATCATTATTTATGTTTATACAACTGCAAACAAATTACTGGGTCTTGGGGTTTGTGGGGAAGAAAAGCTCTAAAACTTGCAAAATATTTTCTCCAATTTAGATACAGCTGTAAAGAGATCAAGGTCTTGGTTAGACTAATATTCTAATGCCTTATTAAGAATTAAAGTGTTGACAGTTTGATTCTTGTGGAAAAAAAAAATCAAATAAATATCTGAAGGGGTTTATTTATATACTTCATCCTCCTTGTCCTTTAAGTCAGAATTGGTTATGAAAGTATCTCCTAATGAAGAAAAGTATTATTTTTGTATTTGTCAGTTTTTAATTATTTTGAATTATTTTTTTTTTAGTTTGTAGGATGAACAATTTTAAATTTGAACCTATGGAATAGATAACATGAAAATTCACAACACTCTTTTATGTGATCACATAACACCATGACAATAAATTCTTATAAAATGTAAAAATAGTGCTTTAAAGGAACCTTTTAAATGAAAGATATAAAGAAGAAATGCTGATAGGTAGAAAGAACAGAATATAAGTGAAGAAAGGAGAAGTAAAATCTCAAGTGAAAAATGGAGAGGAAAGGGGGAAGAATAAAAGTTTTTGGAAAGAGTGCAAAAACAAGAACAAAAATGAAAAGGAGAACAATTAAAGATTGGGATACAGGCAAAGAGAAGGTACAAGAAGCTAGTGAGGTTTTCTTTTATGCTTCTTTGTACAGTACGCAGGAAAACTGCCATAGAGAGACAAATATACTGGATGCTGGTCTTGTATTTCCATATATTTACCAGTGAGAAATCAGGAATGAGGGAATGGCTTTTTATGTCTCACTCTTCCCACAAAACTGGCCAGCATGGCTAAAGGTGATGTAGGAAAGCTGTACAATGCAAGGTAAAAAAGGATTAGGTACAAAAAGTATTGAAGTGGGCCACAATAACTCTGAAAATCAATGTTTTTCATGTGCTGGGGACTCCAGAGCTGGATGTAGCACTCTAGATTGGGTCTCACCAGAGCAAGGGGGCAGAATCCCCCCCCCCGCCCCCACTTTACCTTGCTGGCCATGTTGCCCTTGATAAAGCCCAGGACACATTTGGCCTTTTTGGCTGCAAGTCCATGTTGCCTGGTCATGTCGAGCTTCTCATCCACTAGCAACTCCAAGTCTTTCTCAACCTGCTCATCTCCCAGCCTTTACTGATACTGAGGGTTGCCTTGACCAGGTGCAGGACAGTACATATGGTCTTATTTAAACCTCATCAGATTCCCATAGGCCCACTTCTCAAGCTTGTCCAGATCCCTCTGGATGGCTTTTGGCCCCTCAGGTGTGTCAACTGGACAATTTAGCTTGGTATCATCTCCAAATTTGTTGAGGGTGCACTCGATCTTATAGGTCATCAATGAAGATATTAAATAGGACTGATCCCAGCACAGACCCTTGAGGGACGCCACCTGTCACTGATGTTCACTGGGACTCTGAGCCATTGACCACTCCCCCCTGAATGCCATCATCCAAACATTTTGTTATCCATTTAACAGTCCACCAATCAAATCCATCGCTCTCTAATTTAGAGAGAAGGATGATGTGGAGAATCATGTAAAAAGCTTTACAGAAGTCCAGAAAGTCCAGATAAAGGACTTTGTCCACTGATGTAGCCACTCCATTGTAGAAGACCATGATGGAGTGGCTACATCAGTGAACAAATGTGCATCCAGTGAACCTGGACAATGGTCGCAAACAAGACTGAAGAGAACACTACAGGGAATTAAATACCAAAAGTCCCAAAAGTCATAAGTAAAGGAAAAACAGCTGATAAAAAACAATAGGAGCACTACTACTTTTCATTTACAGAAATTCACATCAACTTGAGAATAATAACATATCAGTCAGGAGAATTACTTTTTGTGTTTTCCTTATAGGGTAAACTCATCTGAATCCATAAAATAAAAGCCTTGAAAATCTGTAACTTGTCTTCCTTTTCTCCCCATTTTACCATATATTTTATTTTAAGAAATGACTGTGGGGCTTTTAAATATACATATGAGCTGCAAAACATAACTTCAAATGGCCTCTGAAATCAGTAAGGAATTTTAGACTATGTTGTAATTTTCTTTTATTTCTCTCATTTTCCAGCTTCACTGGATTTTAACAAGAGACTTAAATACCAGCATAGTATAACAGGGCAGCATGGATGTCACTCTCTAAATCTCAGGCATTCCTCCCATATGAAAAATGTAATCCTAAAAAAAACCCCACTTCAATTAAATCCTGCAATTAGATGCAATAGTGCTCTGTATTCCTATGTCAAAATAATATCTTGGCTTCCCATATATATTATTCAATAAGAATCAGTCTTATGTTGCTCCAGAGAGTACTGGAGGAATGGAAAATTAGCCCTAATGTGGGGTAAAAATATTTGATGCTGGATGAACGGAGAAAAGCATGCTCCATTTTCTGAGCAGTGAACACATTCCACTGCTTTGCATCCCTGCAGGTGTTTCACTGGCAGCTTCTGATCCCCAGCCTGTATAGCAATCCCCAAATTGCTATATCTCTGCTCCTCCAGAGCTAGAAGACTGACATTTGTTTGTGAAGACCACACACTACTCAAGACATGCCACCACTGGGAGGAACACAGGGCCATGGTCATATCTGCTTTCAAACATCTCCTTTACTGGTAGTGATTTGGGCAGCTGGGCATGTAAAATCATGGTTGTATCTCTATAGATGCTAGTTCTGTCAGGGTGAATACTAGCCTTCCTACCTGCTGTTGGAAACTGGGATGTAGAAATACAGATCAGCAGCGCAGGCAACTTGGAGCAGAGTGGGGAAAGCAGAGAAATATAGAATATTCTAATTCCAGCTCAATTCACTGGGGTTTTCAAATATACCTGACGTGCTGACCAGAAGCACCAGGTGCTGATTTGTGAACTTAGATTTCTCGCACAGTCCAATTGTCACATCAGAGTTTTGGGGTCATGTTCTATTTCCCCCCTTGCCTCCATGCCAGCACAGGTATTTACTTGCTGTGACCTCAGCATCAGTTTAGTTTTATTAAACCTATTTAGTCTACAATCAGAGATTTTCCATGAAATCACAAATCACGTTATAACAATATTACTTTTAGTGGCATTTTACCTGAGACGGGATTTGACTTTAAGAGGATTGCAGGATAATCAGGAGAAAATGTCATCCCCCCAGATTAGCTTTGTTTTATGAATGCTAAAACTGCTGGACTGTGGCATTTGAAAAGCCAGGCACAGTCAACAATTAGATATCTTGTTTTGTGTATCCACCCAGATCTTCTACATTGGTTTCAAACATTGCTGAGTGATCAGTGTGCAAAGCAAAACCAGTAAAATTAAGTGGTTTATTTCTAGTTTATATTTGTAAAGGTAATGAACTTCAGTTTTTCAGGTGAATATGTTTGTATAGTAGTGATACATCTCCTGGGTGGTGGGAAATTGGAATTGCTGTGCTATAAATTGTTCTTCAGGATCTGTATTTCAGTGCACAGATGTCAAATAAAGACACTTACATACAAGGGGTAAATAGTCTGGAAGACTTTTATTTTTTTAAAGGTTTTTTTCCTTTATTCATTGTTAAACCAACTAAAGCTGGTTAAATTGATCTATACCATCTTCAGAATCTAAAAATATTGGGAAATTTAATCAGTATTTGTCAAGCTACGTGACTAGATTTCCAAACTGAGGTGCAAGCAAACTACCTATTTATGCTTTCGTGAGCTACTCCATGAACTCTCTTGAAACTACCCAGCAATTCAGTTTGGGTATGTGAACATAGGTCAGAAATTCTCCAATATAAGTACATTATTTTGTCTAAAATTCTGAATAATATACAAAAAAAGATTTGGTACATCTAGCCATGTTTCATTTGGCTGTGATAAATCTTGATGTCAGTTGCTATGGGATAGGTTTATGAATCACATAACATGGAAGTTCTTGTAGAGGAAAATTGTTTTTTGTTTTCCCTCTGAAAGAAACTTTCCCTATATACAGTTGTAGAGTAATATAGATTGAAAAAGATGTGTTCATAACAATTATAAAACAAAGTGAGAAACAGTTTGGAAATAAATTAATGGTATTTAGCTATTATAAGTAATATGAACCAAAAAAATGAAAGAGCTGGTTGTTTTGCATGAAGAAAAAAAAATTACTTAATATCCCTCATGAAAAATGAAATTTCTTTACTATATATGAGATGTTCCAGCTATAACTGGAGACTTCATAAGAAGGATGAAACAAGGGAAAACAAAAACCAGCATAGTTAGAGATAGAAAAAGCATTGGCAGGCATTATTGGGGAAAAGTGGACTATTTGTACATATAGATTTAGCTTTCAGAGGACTGGAACTTCTTCCAGAATTATCTCACCCTGTGGGTATGCCCAGAGGAATATTTTGACAGTGCAAAACTGTAGATAAACTGATGCTTAAGTAAAGTAAAGATCTTCTCAGATTGAAATTAAAAAGAAATAAATACAATTATTCTTATATTTTATTTTGACATTCTTATTTTTACAAGAAAATCGTGGACAAAACCAGAATTTCTGAGAAGGTTTTATAATTTATTTATGGCAAAGAATATTTGACCTTGAAAAATGGGGCTATGTGGGGATTGTGGTGTGAATTTTTCTTTGTCATAGATAATAGTAACATTCTCAACCTCTTGGGATCCCACTGATTGCTTTTTTTTTTTTTTCCTGAAACCCCATGCATGCTGAGACTTACAGGTTGAAAAGCAGTGGTGGATATAAATGTCAAACAACAATAACAAAAAAAAAAGAGGATTTTTTTTCTACTTATGTATATTCATTATGTCAAGCAGTCAACTGCTTAATGTAGAAAGTTAACTTTGTTGATCATTTAAGTGAAAAATGAATTATGCTGACTAGATAGAAATGGCTGAGTATATTATTGAGAATGTTTAAGAAAAATTGACTATACTGGTAAGAGAATTTTCTTTTCCACTACCATTATTTGGATACAAACCACTATCGCGATTTAAAGTGCAATCTTTTAAGTTAGATTACCTGGACATTAAGTCTGTTTAGCCTTCATTCCTGATGCTCACTGCATGTTAAAGGCAGGATTGGTGGGGTTTTGGGTTTTTTTTTTCCATATCTAGCTTGTAAGCTGCTTTCAAGAGACTAGGTAGCAAACAGGAAATATAATACTATGCGCTTGCAGTCCAAAAGGCAAACCACATCCTGGTCTTCATCATAAGAAGGTGATTCTCCTGCTCTATTCTGCCCTTGTGATACCCCACCTGGAATATTGTGTCCAAGTCTGGGGTCCTCAGCACAAAAGAGATGTGGACCTCTTGGAGCAGGTCCAGAGAATGGCCATGAAGATGATGAGAGGGATGGAACACTTCTCCTGCAATGACAAGCTGAGGGGGTTGGGGTTCTTCAGCCTGGAGAAGATGTTATAGCCTTCTAATACTTAGATAGTGTTGCAGTCAGGTAGAAAAATTATAAAAGAAAGGCCTCATAAAATCAGGCCTTCTCTGTTAGATCGATGACTGGCTTGTCATTTTTCCTAAGTGCAGCTGGAACTTTGCAAATTCCCATGTGAAAACAATCCTGGCATGAATAGTTCATTAACATAACAGTCTATTCCTGGTTAAAAAAAAACTAGCACCTGTTGTATTGCACTAAATAGTTTATTTAGTTGTTTGCACTGGGTAGTGGGAATTCTTTACTGTGTAGGTTAGGTCACGAGAATGGTTTTTCCCCTCACACACCCTCCTGTTATACACACCTGGTCTGTTACATAGGTACCTTGCCCCACCCCAATGGCATCTCATTGGCCCTGGTCCTCTCTCTCCCGCCCCCATCCCTAGGGTATAAAACCTCCTGTGTGAGAGTCTGTCAGTCTCTTTTCTACCTGGGTGACCTCATCACCTGTGTCTTGCCACCAAGCCAAAAAACAAGATACTTGCACCCACGTGGAGAAGAGCGCCTCTCGTCTTTTACTTTCATCTATGTGGGTCCGTGTGGGCTAGAGTCTGAGCTAGCCGGATTTGGACTCATATAAGGCCCAGGAAAACCTCGGATTACCGCAAGCACCTGCATAAACATTAAATCTATCCCATGAGAATCAGTGAAGAATATATGTAAGCAATCTAAGAGTAGAGAGATTTGATGGACAAGTAAAATACCTTTTACTAACCAACAGAGTAATTGGCAAGGAAGCTATTAACCGATTAAAGTTGCACAAGAGGTCTGTAAAAACTGTATAAAAATGAGTTTTGTGAATAAAGAGGGGGCTTTCTGGATGAAGAAAATGGAGTCTTGAATGATTAATTCTGATGGATTGGACTTATAAAAAACAGGAAGAACAGCTTTTAACATGGGTGAGCAGTGATAGGGCAAGGCAAAATGATTTTAAAGTAAAAGAGGAGAGATTTGCCAACTGCATACAAAGGCCTAATTAGTAGACTGATCAATATAAATCCAACAGTACACTAGAAAAATTTTGCGGTGATTTTTTTTCTAATTCTAAGAGGACTATTTGCTGCCTGAGGATTTCAATCAAAATCCACAACCTTTAATAAAACATAGTGCATCCAATTTTAGTGTATATAGAATACAGTTGGAAAAAGTCATGACCTGGATATAGAAACAACAATTTATTTGGTTTAGTTAAATGTAATTTTAAAATTTGTTTCAGAATAATCTTTTTCATGTTTATTTCTGAAATGAAAGATGCTATTGCGAAATAGAATTTCCAAAAACCTCAATTTTTAAATATAACTGGATCATACTTCCAAATGTGAACTAGGATGTTATAGCTATTTCTTTTCAGTGCAGCTCCTTGGCACAAATGAGAATTTGTCACTGGTGTTATTTACTGAATCATTATAATTTTTGTTGTGAGACAGAGGTACAACTTTTTCTGCCTCATCTGTTCTGTGAAGGGTAATATAAATGGTACTACTCTGACCTTTTTAGTATTCTGTAATTTGATTCGCTTGCCATTCCCATCTTCTTCTGTTTGTGACCTCAGCAACCTGTGACTAGAATGGACACTCAGTCAAAACACAGAATACTGAAAAGGTCACAGAAGTAGAATTTACTGCATCTGCTTCTCAGGACACACTGAGCAATAAAGTAGTGGTACCTGGTTCTGATAATTTATTTCCAAGAGGGCTGAAATAGAAGTAATCTAGTGTCCTTTTGATAACACCTCTGACAGGAAAAGTTCTTCCTGCACCTATATGCATGCACTCATGGTGATTAGCAATCTAGCCAGGACACTCACTGCCTTAATTTCTTTCTATTTAAAATGGCAGTAAATTCAATAAAGCATATTTTCAAGTTTACTGGCCTTTAAATTATTTTTCTTCTTCAGTTCAGTTGAGAAGATAAGTAAATGAGGTGGGAACTTTGCAGTCTATTAAAGAGAGTTTATCAGGATGGAAAAAATGATTGTGCAGCCACTGTAAAATGTTCAAAGTGCACAAAATATTTCTGAAAAAATTTTTCAGTCTCATGTACTCATGTTTGCAATGCCTTGTCTTTTAATATCTTGTGTTTCATAATTATATTCAAAATGTATTTCTATGAAGGAATACGTAACTGATGGTCTCTTACAGTGTTTTCCCATGGAAGTATGAATGGTTTCTTCTCTTAAGTGTAATCCCCCTTCCCCAAAATCCATAGTGTTTGCTAAATTAAGGTATTCAGCTCTCTGGAACTGCAAGAAGGAAGAAATTAAGCCTGAGAAAGCTGCCTAATGAATGAACTGTGACTAAGTCAATATTTGAGTCAAAGATTCTCCATTTTTGTATGGTAAACCCATAGACACTACAGCACTGTTTCATTAGCTGGGAAAAATATGATAGTTTATTAGTTTGGATTATGCAGATTGTGTATTATGTATTCTGGATATTTTGGTTTTAGAAATAAAACAATAAGTACAGCTGCCAACTGGATATACGTTTAAGTTAGGCAGCTGTGCTGTGATCGATAAGAACTCAATACTAACATATTAGTTACATATGGATGTAAAATTGGTTGGGAAAACAATAAAGAGGTGATATGAATGCTATTTTTAATGAATAGCTAATTTGAAGTGCTTCTCAGTGCAAAGGTCCAGCATGTGCCTCTAAGAGCAAGCAAGGTATAAGTGCATCCCCAGGCTGTGTCTATAGCAGCTGGCAGCAATTCTCTGCTTTCTGCAATGCATGTACCACTCTGGTCATCCAGACATACTGGAGCATACCCCAATCACCTCCCAGCCCCTGCATTCCTTTCCAAGGAAGTATGTGGAAGGAGAATTTCCACTGAGGTCTCATTGACCCTCCAGAAAGGATGTGACTAGGAAACCCACTTAACTAAGGAGCATGCAGGACTTGGAGGGATAAATCCTGAGCAGAAGTAAGAGCTAGCTTGGTCCTACAACTTTATTATTTGATGGGAAACAACATCTTTGAAAATGTGCCAAAATTCAGACAATTTTGAAGGTAATAGGAGTATTCCCATTTACTTCACTAATACTGAAAAAGGTATCAGGGGGAAGACAATTGCTTTCTTTTCACAAGACTGCTAGGCATATCAATTGCAACTGAAGGAAAACTTGCTTGGCAGGACATATGTGACCCTATTGCTGTCTCCCAAAATACCAGGCATGGCAGCCTATTAACTCTGTTTTCAGCCTGTCACACACAGAGAAAATAATGGCTGTTTCTCTGTTTTAGTTTTTTGTTAAACTGATTATTCATTAGCTTGAAGTCATATGTTATTTTTAAAGCTATGAAAAAATCTCACTTAACATACTAACCTAATGGATTGTATGCAAATATAAGCACCTATAAAAATTATTTCTGAGTGTATGTATATAAAGGTAAGGGATTATGACTATATCTGACTATATCTAACTAGTAATGTTCAATTAGCTTTTTTGAAGATGATACTTTTTCCCTGAATTGCAGTCCATCTGTTCCTCTGACAGTCAATCTTTTCCAAAGACCTTTCGAATTTAGGGTTAAATCCCAATATAATTTAACAGAGGTGTCAAGCAAATTGCAAGATTGGTAAAAATTGGTATTGAAAAGAAGAAATTAGTATCCCCATTGACAGAGAACACAGCATCTGTCCCTGTAAGGCTGGCTCACCATGCACCAATCAACTGGTAAGCACATAGCTTAGAAAGAGACAAAGCATATCACAGGAGAATGCTTTGGAGAATCTGGGAAACATATATAATTTCTATATGAGAGAGTCTTAGCCCTTCCACAGCTTGGGATATTTCAAGTGGGAGCATAATATACAACATTCATTAAGAAAATAATTTCCTTAATTTAACTATTCAAGCAATAACCTTTTTGCTTCCTATGCTGTATCTGACTTTTTTGGTTTTGGGTTCTAAAATATGAAAATATATGCCAAAAATAACCATCATTATTTTCTTCTCATCCCATTTCACAGATGTCAGCTGTCAGTCACTGTTGCAGGAAGGATACTGAGCTATATCAACTTTTGGTCAGGCCTAAGTTTTGTGTGTCATTATTTTCTTTTTTATCTGAAAGAAAGAGGCTAAATCCCTATATTTCTGTTGCCATTTCTTTGCCACCTTTGCAAAAAACCTGGAAAAACAAACCCAGTTGGCTTCCTGACCTAAACAAACCCCCTATAATTGTTAGCTCTTGTTCCCAGCTCATATGCAGAGCAGGAATAGAAAAGGATTTTGACACATTTTGGTAAATATATACAATAAATTCAAATTAATATGTTAAAATGCTATGAAAGTGAATAGTTCTTGGACATTGGATCTTGATTGTTTAAGCTGTTTAGCTGTTGGAAAATTCCCTTATATGGCTCTGTCTTGGACCAGCTAACACTTTCTGTGCAAATCCTGAGCATGGCTGGAAAATGGTAAGGAAAAGAGAACTTAATAGTATAGACAGAGTCCATCCATGCCCAGCTGTCTTCAGTGCCAGGAAATTATGCCAAATATGTTTAATTTACCACTCTAGTCACAGCCTAAGTCCCGGACTAAAAATAAATGCATTCACTGAATATTTTAATCATGCAGCAATTTTTACTTACTACATCCAATTACCTTCATGCTACAAGATCTTCTATCTCAAACTCAGGCTCACCATTTTCTAGAAGAGACAGAAAGCAATATCAGACAGCTTTCTGTCCTCACAGGTGTTGCTGATGCTGAGAATCTACTCCGTTAGACCTCTTATTCAGGAAGGTATATAAAGCAGCTAGGAATGTTACTGCTTGGGAGCAGACAGGACTTTAGTGTGCTGATGAGAGCAGCCCTGAGGCAAAAGACTTCAGGCTGTTGGTTGTTAAGAAGCTTGACATGAGCCAGAAATGTGTGCTGGCAGCCCAGAAAGCCAACTGTGTCCTTGGCTGCATCCAAGTGTGGCCAGCAGGTCAAGAGAGGTGATTTTCATCTACTTCGCTCTCAGTAACACACTAAAGTCCTTTCTACTGAAGTTGTGTTGCTTTCCAGCCTAGGTATCCATTTTCATTGAAGGGAATGGCAGCTAACAAACTGGTCTGAGGAAAAGTTCCTTTCTTTTGCACTGTTCACTGGAGTACATTCACATTCCAGTCTGGCTACAGCATCCTCTTGTGGGATACAGCCACTGCTATCTTTTGATGACAAAAACCTGTGATTTGTTGAAAAGAATAATTTGTTCTGTTTTCCTTTAAAATTCATTTTGTTCACTAGTTATTATTATATATCAAACCAATGCTTGAAAAAGGTTTGCAATCTTTAGAGTAAGTTTAATGAAAAATGCTATTCTGTAACTGGAGGGGGTAATGGTGGAGCATATGTGATCTTTCTGTATGAAACACACTAAAAATATTGACCTTTATTTTTTCAAGAACATAATTTTTCAATCAAAATAATTTATTATACTAGTTCTGTATCAACAGATTTTTTTTTTATGCTAAATTTTTGTTTTTCTAGGGTTGAAGTTCTTCATTACAATATGTGGAAGCAAAGCAGTCCATATGTTCCAAAGGGGAAACAGACAAATGGAAATCTGTGGTGTAACCTGCTAATGTTTCCAACACAACAAGCATCCTGCCTTGTGCAAAGATGTGCACAAAAGACTTCCTCAGCAGTTTTGTGCATGATTTTGAGGATGTAACACAGGATGGAAAGCTAATCTTATGGCAGAAAAAGGAGCAAAATGAATCTTGAGCAGGCATACAGGAGATTAATACCAGATACGGCCAATGGACTATTCTGTGTTAAAAAAAATTAGATAAAACAAGTTTATGCAAGCTGGAAGAAATCAGCTGGAGCTGTGTTTCATCAGGATACACACCAAAAAAAAAAAAAAAAAAAAAAAAAAAAAAAAAAA
>LTAT01000004.1:111505432-111516696 GCA_003286495.1 Chlorodrepanis virens | reverse complement strand
TTTTTTTTTTTTTTTTTTTTTAATGGACTTGATCACCACTGCAAAGGCTTTTGGTGGTAACATGTACTTCCTGGGTTCCCAGGGATGTACATTTATTTATACCATGTAGGGTAACATACCTTTTTTTTATTTCAAAAATGTCTCCTGACTTCACACAATGTTTATCTGCCTACTACTGCATAGGTTACTGGACCCCCTCAGCTCCTCACACACTCATGGGTTTAAAGAATCAGGTTCCACTCAAGTGGTGCAGATGTGTAAGTGTCCTGAAAACTGAGAGTGCTTCTTCCCAAGAGGGGAGAGAGTCAGGAGAGGACAATGTCACAGCTTAGGAACAAACCAACCACTTCCACCAGAATTCAGAACTGCATACAGACAGCCTGGGGACCTTTTTGTATTTGCATATCTGTGCAAAGCCATCACGCAACACTTCTTGTGCAAAAAGTATAAGAGCTAGAATATAGTGAGTTGAATAAGTATTCCATCTCCTCAATAAATAATAATTAATACTTTTAAAATGTTTGATTGGAGGCTATTTTAACTCAGTTGCTTCTCTTCCTTGTGAAATTATGGTTGTTGATGTCCTTCACATTCCTTCCTCTGCCTTCAGAATGTCTTATTTCACACGAGCCTGTCATCAGGGAAGCAGGTCTACCACGCGTGCATATTTTTTAATAGCAACACTTCTGGCAAAAGCTAAATGTCGAGATGTGCTGCAGTTGTATAGCCAGTTGTGTGACATTCTCACAGCTAGCAAATACAATGATAACTAATTCAGCTTTAAAGGATTTGAATCAGACCTTCAACTCATGAAAATCAATGCCTTTCTACCACAACTGAATGAACTATGACTATTTACCCTCTTTGCAGCCCCTAGATCTCTGTAATAGATTTGACATTTATGTTTTAAGCATCATAAATCCACAAAAGAGTCCTTAACTCTGCTGGAATGTTTCAGTATCATGTAGGGGTCACAATGCTCATTCCCTAAATCAGGAAAACAATTAACCACTAGACTTTTTCAGGTCATCCATGAGCAGGAAAATAATTAGGTCTAGATCCTCACAGATACAAAATTAGCTGCCAAAATGCAGAGATGGAATTTTCAAATAATGCTTAATAAGGTGAGATGCCTAACTTGTATTGATTTCTTTGAAAATCTGACCTTTAGAGCTTAATTCTAAGCTTTCCCATTATGGTTTAAGAGGGTGTGAAAACTTAAGTATGTGCTTGAATGAGTTTCTTTTAGGAAGACTCTTCCACAGACAAAACTGAAACACAGAGCAAGACATGGCAAAGGCAGCCTGAATCAAGAGGGATTCTGTTGGTGTGATTTGTGTGGCAGTAGTCTGAAAAATGCCCTTTTCCAATTAAGATTAGTTCAGGGGGAGCAGGTTTGGAGTGAGTTATTTCACACATACACATGTAATTCCAGGAGAAAAATATCTACTCCAGCTGTGGTTTGTAAAGCAGATGGATTGCTATTCCCTCAATAAAGCTCTGGTGTTCTCTTTAACTCAGTCCCTTCTTTGTTATGCTTACCTTCTGCTCTTATACCCTGACACCCTGTGGTGGAGGCACTAAGTATTCATGGTGATGGAAATGGAAAAGGAAAGTAGAATGACAGAGTATAAATTCTCAGAAATTCAGGATAAATTAAATTAGGTGTGTGGGGAGAAGGAAATTCACAGTTTGATGGATTGTTATCTTGGATTTTGTGGCCTAGAATCAACCCACATTGCTGCATTGTTCTTTAAATTGACAGCATGGGGCAAAAGATGGCTTTTTGCTGGTATGCAAGTTTTTGAATTTAAATGTCCATGATTCTATGAAATCACTGATGATCAGGAGATCTATTTTTTTCTGTCCTCTGTATCTTTCAGTTCTCATTTTAGAGAGACCACCCAGAAACAATAGTACAGGACTATGGAAGCACAAAATAAAAAGATTTTTTTGATGGTAGGAATATTAATGAGACACTCTTTTTAGAATGTACTACCTCTTTTCAAACAAATAGATCTAAAAATTTCTAGCCACTGTTTCTGAGAAATGATTTAAAATGGATGAATGCAACCATAATTTTCAGTAAACAAAAAGAAAAATAAATTATTTGGCCAATGGATTTTTTTGGGGGGGTTATTTTGTTTGTTGATTTGAGGCTTTTTTGGTTTTTTTTACCACCTGAGGTTCCAGTTCTATCTTCAGCTCAAAGCTTCATTGCATTCAGGTAAAGACCTCATAATAATAAATTATTTTTATACTAAACTGAAGGCAGCTGAAGAAAAAAAGCTATAAAAAGTACTTTGCAATTTATTAAAAAACCCTCAGTTTTATGGAATAGGTAAATTTTCTCTAATTTTTGACTCTGGAGGGATGTAGAGACTGTATTTGTACATAGTGTCTATTGTATTTAACAAAGAAAAATCTCTTTATCCCCAGATGTTGGCAGTTTACCTGGAATATCTGTAAATCCACACGCTATTAAGTTTCCAAAAAGACGCTTGAGAGAGTTACCTTCTAAAGCCTGCCAAAATGGGGCTGATATTTGTTCAAGTTGATCCTTTAAACTACAAACAAGATTGGAACCATACAGTGCACAGTGTGGCTTTGTATTTGATTAGTTTTCTACATTTGTGGAAAGCATGGAACTTTGTATTTTTTGCAAGCCTGTAAAATAAGTGATTAAGACAATACAGATTTTGCAAATGCCATGCTGAAGGTGCTAAAACATCTTGGAAGTACATTTTCATCTTATTATTCACATTTCTGCTTTGTCTGCAAAGAGTGCAGAAGAATTTACTTTGAAAAGAAATATGAAAACAACAGAAACGCCATTTTACCTATTTCTGCTTTGTAAAACTTGGATAGAATTATTTTGACCTTAAGACATGACTAAAAAGTTTGGAATGCTATGAATTTTGGTTCTAATAGAGTACACCTCATGGGTTTTTATGGATTGAAAGATTTGTATTTTACCAGGCTAACTTGTTCCTTTGAAAAGAAACCACCTTCATTGGTTTAAGAATCTCTTGCATGTATTTGAAATGTTCCCCCAGTATTGTAGATTACCTAGTGAAAGACCCTTTCACACATTGCACAATCTTATTATTTGTACTGTCACTGTGAATTGTGAGGGGAAACCGTATCAAAAATTCCATTCAAAAGAATATGGACTGAAAGAGAAAGGAATTAGGAAATAAGGCAGGCTCTGGTACCTTTACTGATTATAGTGAAACACATAAACATGGTAGTTTTGATGGAATTCTAATGCAGATTTATTACTGGAATCTGCACCTTGCTGTAAAATGCAGTCAAAAGAACAAATAAAGAGCAATGCATAGAAAGTAAAGATGTCAGATAGTAAAATGTCTCTTTTTAAAAGCCTGTCTTTTTCACAATCCTTTTTATGAACTTTTTTATGAAGTTTCTGGAGCAGACCAAAATAATTAGGGAAAAATGACCTTGGGGTTTATGCTGTGTTCAGAACAGTGACTTGTCCAATCACCGTAGGAAAGGGTGGCAGATTGTGATTGATGTTTTTAGAAGAGCTACAAAGTGAAGTGTATGAATGGTACCTTAGGTTTCTAACCATGTATGACAAATGCGGGCACTGTGAGAAGCTCTTTATCCCCAGATGCTGTGAAAGCACATAACAAATTTCATATGGATGAGCCTATGAGTAGACTACCTAAAGAGCTAATCTAAAATCTCATTTTCAGAATTGATTCTGGTGTTTCAGAAGAGAACATATCCCTGAATATAGATCTTATATCAGGAGGATTAGGACGTCAGTGATTAATATGAATTTCATTTTTAGACACGTCGTGGGATTTCTGTGGCATATATAAAACACTGAACTTGTTGAACAGCAGGTCCCATTTCAATTACAGTTTTAATGAAGAAATGACTTTTACAAGGAAAAACCTCTCATGGGCTTAATATTAGAAAAAGCTGATTCTTCCCCTATTCCCTTCCACCCTCTTTAAATCAGGTACATTTGGTTGTTCTTGATGAAACAATAACATATTCATTATCCTGCCAGGCTGTGCCATATTTTATGATGAAGCAAACCAGCTCTTGCCCCTTTTATGTTTATTTACCCCTCTGCTGCTCCACTAGCACCTTGGGAAAGAGTGAAGTCTAATGACAGGCTTTAAAAAAAGTTGGTAGACAGTTACCTAATTCCCATCCGAGGTAAAAGTGCTTTGAGTATCCTGTCAGCCTTTTATCTGACATTAAATTTTAAAGGGATTTGTGTATATGACAGTCACAGAATACACAAAACCACAGGACAGGTAAGGTTGGAAGGGACCACTGGAGATCATCTGGTCCAACCTCCCTGCACAAGCAAAATCCAGTAGAGAGTGCTCAGGATTTTATCCAAGCAGCTTTTGAGTATCTTCAGTGAGGGAGACTCCACAACCTCTCTGGACAATCTGTTCCAGTGCACTGTCACCAGCACTGCAAAGAAGTCCTTGTATTCTGGTGGAACTTCCTGAGCATCAGTTTTTTTCCCATTGCCTCTTGTCCTATTGCTTGGCACCACTGAGAAGGGTCTGCCTCAATCCTCTTCACTCAGTATTTTCCAGGCTAAACAGGAAAGTTCCCTCAGAGTTTCCTCATGAATGAAGTGTTTCAGTCTCCAATCATCTTCATATCCATGTGTTAGAGAATTAAGAATCTCCATGTTTCTTGTACTGAGAAACACAGAACTGGACACACTGCTCCAGGAGCAGAAGGAAAGGTTCACCTCCTCAACCTTCTGGCAATGCTGCTCCTAATCCATGTCAGGATACCACAGGCCTTCTTTGTCAGGTTAGGGTGAGTGAAAGGTTTCTGCATCTCTGAAAAAGAAGCTCCAGTCCAATTGCCAGAATCACCACCAACCCCTCTGATTTTCTTCCAGAGCTTTGCTATGATGCTTCTGCCTTAACAATTTTTAAAAACTTCTCTATTGTTGGCTGAGACTTTCCAGACCAATACTAATTTGTTAATGTTCTTTATGCAGGCTGCAGGTGGTCCCCAAAGGAAGGGGGTGGAACTCCTAGTCAAGTTTATGCACACTGCCAAATAACTTAAGAACAAAAAAAGATTTCATCACAATTACAGTAACCCCAATTTCAGTCACTTGTAATTTTTTTTAAGTTGCAGTTTATAGGTTAATTAGACCTACATTTGAGTTATACATATGAAACTTAAAGTCTGATTTCTAAATTAGCCTGGAAATTGTTTGGCTGAGTAAGGCGTTACTGGACATAAAGCATTTTCCCTCATCTTTTACCTTTACATGTGTAGTGTGAAAACTGACATGAAATACAAAACATAAATTCTCATTCTGTTGTTTTCCATGCATAGTAATTCCATACATAAGTAATCTTCATTATTTACTTGACCCATCCCTATTCTTAACCCATCAGCATTTGAAACCTCCATTTTTTCACTTAAGATGTAAGTGAAGATGGAGGATGTGGGAAATGTTATCACAAAGTCATCAGTTTTCTCCTTGATTAGTTGTCCAGTAAATTCTTTGAATATAGCAAAATAAAGGTTTGAGACCTATTGATTGAATATTTTAAACTTTGTGTCACTGTCTGAAATGTTGAACCCTCATCTTCCTTCAAAATCAGAATGACTATGTTTGAGTGAAAAATCTCTCTTTGTGAAATATTAATGGTAAGGACATAGTACACATTTATGAAAGTGATAAAGGCCAGGTTCCTGTGGTTAAAAAATATTGAAACTTGCAGTCAAAATTTCATAAATGGTGCCAGTGTTTGAATGTCATTCACCAGGGAGTTATGATTCACATCTCTTTTCAATACATTTTGCTCTGTTGGCAACATAAGAAACCTGCGGAACTGCAGGAGTTCTTTTTCACATAATGCACTGAAATTGCCTTTGAAAACACATGCACAAGGTGCGCACAAATGGTCTTTTATTTTGCAGTTGTGGCTCTGATGGAAATGTAGAGTTGATGCCATATAAGTTCTTAGAAAATAAACTAAACAAGTCCCTGGTCTTACTTTTAAATATCGATAGCAATTTTACATTAATGTGATAATTAAATAATTAAAATAAAATTAAAATTATAATAATATTTTATGTGATTTTAAATAAAAGAGATTAGAATTGGTTCAAAGTAACCAGCTCTGTTCTTGACTATGTCAGGGTATCTCTTGACAGAGATTTTCTGTCTTCCCAAGAACAGAGAAGGTATTGAAATACATAATTTTTATTTGGATAGAGGACAATTTTTTCTTCCAAAGCAGTTATGAAACCGTGTTTCCACTTACTCCTGTGGGCTGTTTCTTTACTTCTGGGTGATATCACCCAGCATCTCCTCTAACCTCTCCCTGTGGGTCCCCCCAATATGTTGTGGGGACCACAAAAATCCCTTGCAGGACTGCGGTGGGTTCTGTGGGCTGAAGACACTTGACTCATAAACCCCTACTGGTGCTTTCTTATTCAGCTTCTGTTACTCATTTTTAATGGTCTCAGAATGGATTGAGAATGGATTGTGGGCTCACAATAAATCAGGGAATTAAAAGAGCAAATGGCTCTTTAGTTTGACTTTAGTTTGACCAGCTCATTCATGAGATGAATCTACTTTTATAAAAAGCATTTAATGTGGTCACTGTGTCTCTCAGATATGTATTCAAAGAGTCCCAAAAGCTTTTTATTTGTTTCTTTCTCAGTTTTAAATATTATCTAAAGACTTTGAGGTCCTGAGTTTGACATAGCTGTGTGCATTTCAGGTGTTTTTTCAACATCTCTGTGGTGCTGAAAATATTTTCCATGCTGCTTTAATGTGTGACATTTCTCTGTAAGGTTTCCTCGAAAATAGCCTGTAGAAAATAATTGCTCCATCTTCGGTCTCATAAAGCTTCTGACAATGTGTAAATGTTCAGAAAGCAATTAGTAGTCAAGTTTGGCAGGAAGGAAGGGAAAAGAGCTTACTGTTGACTACATAAACAGATAAAGTCAACCGTTAGAGTTTGCTGAAGCTTATGGAAGCTTCTTGCCTCACAAACAGACATGCTTAGATTTGTATTAGAGGTTAACACAGACATTCATTGTTATTCCTTCTTGTAGGAACATTAAATCAGCCTTGAAAATTGTCAGAAAAATGTATTGACCCTAGCCAGAAGATTCAGGTTGGATGCTTTTGACTCTGGAAATATATTTCATATCAACATTTATTATGATATTATCATTTTGATACCTTTCTATTCATTGAGTTTCTGGAAAAACCTTTTTATTATAAGCCCTTCATCCAAGTGCTGACAAAAAAAAAGTAAAATAGATAGAATCTTAAGAATATTCTTACTAAAATAAAATAGTTCTAATATTATGGTTTTAAATCAGGTATTCAGACATTTGTGATGTGCTTCTTCAAATTTTTCCACTTATGTTGTCACCACCACACAATCTACCTATTTTATCTTCTGACCTGATTGCAAATAAGGTATTTTTTTCTTACAACTTCAGCAATTATACATGTATACAAATATACCTGCACACTTTTTAAAGCAATCATATGCTGTTTTGACTTTGAAAAAGAGGCTTACTGAAAAAAAATTAATGGCCATCCTCGGTCAACATTAATGAAAACATTAAATTCAATACAAAAATATCAATTTTAGTCTAGATTATCTGGATTTGATGACTAATGTGTTGAATGGAAGCTGCTGTCATATAAAAATACTGTAATAATTGAGATAGAATAAAAGCAGATGGAAAGAGTTTCTGTTAAGAACAGATAGAGGAATGTTGTTGAAGATTTCAGAAAGGACAAATGTTTGATTGCAAGATATCCTGGAGTCTTGCTGTGTTTCTTGGGACTAAAGAAAGAAGTTTTTTCAACTCTGTAATAACATTTGAATCACATGTTTGCTGGATGTGTTTGTGAAGCAAATAATTTTATACCCTCTACATTTGATCAGCTATCAGGGTAGGTCAGCCTACCCTCTATGGATATTAATTTTTTTTGCTTATTCCATGTTCAGGCAGTCTGTGGTTTGCTTGACCATCTTCCTCAGATAACATAGGACACAATTCCAATTAATTTTATAGGTTTGAATTTGAGTTCTAACAATTCTCAGAACTGTTTGGATTTTCTGGTCCTCTTTTGTTGATTTTGGTTCTTTGGTATTTTTTCTGGCAAAAATAAATTAAGCCTGCTTCCTTTTTTTCCTAAAACAAAGTGATATTAAGGGTTTGTTGGCCAAACATGTTTTCTTCCTACTCTCAGTCATTACTTGGGTTCAGTTTTCTGTGCTCTTTCTTTCCTTCCTGCTCTATATAATCCTAAGGATAGGAATAATTTGGGATAACTGGGATTTTTTTCCCAGCTAAGTGCTCTGCTCTTTTAGGAATATTTCTTTTCCCTATAAGAGAGCTCCTAAGATTTTCTTGAGTATTTCAGTGCAGTGTCATTCTTGATGAGTCTGAAGATCTGACTCATTTTGATTCATTTTTGCTTTCTTCATTCTTCTAAAACACTTGAAAGACATTCTTCTCCTCCCCTCCCTTTCTCA
The DNA here is from genome assembly GCA_003286495.1 of Chlorodrepanis virens. Lineage (NCBI taxonomy): Eukaryota > Metazoa > Chordata > Aves > Passeriformes > Fringillidae > Chlorodrepanis > Chlorodrepanis virens. The sequence goes on along the minus strand of LTAT01000004.1, from coordinate 111,508,159 downwards.
ATTTATTAACTACTGGCATTTTTGCCTGATGTGTTTGGCTTTGGGCAGAAGCCATTCTTCTATGCATACCATCTTAAATAAAGAGTTTGGCTGCTTTGCCAGTGCTAATTGTGGTTTTGACTACCAAAGTTTTCACTGCACCTGTTTCTGACTTAATTAATAAATGCTCCATTTGTTTCCAGAGTAGTAGCCTATTCATCTTCAGCTGCAGTGCCTTCCACTTGCACCATGAAAAATTTCTCTGTGCTAATCATGCTGTTAGCAATCCTCTCTTCATACTGTGTGCAATTTTCTGGCATGTGACAACTCCTGCACCTGTTTTATTTTTGATGGATCTTCTTGCAGCCTTTCCTTCTTCTTTTAATTTTCCCAGTTGTCAGACACCCATTTGCCTTTTGAGAATGGCCACAGCTGATAAACTTATGTATAAACTTATGTGGTGTCACATTGGTTCACACTCAGAGCCCCACTCTCCTGGCTGTTTCAGTCCCTTTCTGTTATTGGTTGCATCAATGGTATAAAACCATTGCTTCTCTTCCTTAATCCTTTAGGCAGAAGACTGGTGGTCTTTTTTTCTCAAGAAATGGAAGATCATCTATTAATGTTTAATTCTGTGTCTTTCCAACAACCTGTAGGATGTAGACCAGGATCTCAAAGATTATAGGGTGTCTTTGTGTTGTATCCTTAATCTTGCAAGATTTTAAAACTGATTTTATAACTTTAAAGACAAAACAAATTTTCTGTTCAACAATAAACTTTTTAACTCACTGTAACAACAATTTTTTCTGCTTATGGTCACCATTGCATTCATTTTCTAACAATATGTTTATATATCATCAATATACAGTATTAATTTCTTTCATACTTCTTTGCAATCTTTTTTTATTTACCCTTTCTGCCAGAGTTGAATGAAAATTATTAAACCTATCATGCTCTTCAGAATAAAATATGCTGGGTAAATAAAACATGGACAGATCTCATCTTTTTTTTTCTTTTTTTGGTATGCCTTTCTTGCTGGTAGAAAATAAATTGGGGTTTTTTTTGGATATTAAAGTAGATCCAATCTGATTTATATCCCTCCAAACTTCTCTAAAGCAAAGGCATCTGACAGAAGTCTTCTTTCTGTGTCAATTATCAATCTGTTCATCATTAGCTCTAATCTGATCTACTGGCTATAAGTAACAAAATTTGCTCTACAGTTTGACTAGTAGAAGTACTTTTGGATGGCCTGACTTGTCACACAGGAAAAAACTTTGGATTGAACAGAATCTCTACAGACCATCCAGTTCCAACCCCACTGGCACAGGCAGGGACACTTCCCCCTAGAATAGATTTCTCAAAGCTCCATCTAGCCCTGCCTTGAACAATTCCAGGGAAGTACCAAGGAATCCTACCTGCGAAATCATAATGTTACTTCTTTTAACAGGACTCTTTATATTCAGTCTTTTACCTTCCTTGGCCTTTACATGTGATCTAATATAGGTTTTATCTATTCAATGAGAGACCCTTACTCCCATGCTCCAAATCTGGAAGATGAACCTCTCTCTCATGGTTCTTGCCCCCTCCCTCTCTTTTTCTTTCCAGGTAGGGCATGCTAACTAACTCAAGCCTTGTCAGCCACATATTTCCTAGTCCTTCCAGTCTATCTAAGCACTCCCTTTCTTGTCAATAAAGGGGAATGTATCTCATCCAATATTTTTTACCCATAAACTGACTTTAATCCTGCAAGGTGCAACATGTCAGTAAATTGTGCCATCCTTAACAAGCCCATCTGATTCCAGAAGGGTTTACATTTCACAAATGTAAGCATCAGATTTCATGGTGCTTGGTGAACACTTGTGCTTACCTGAGATGACATTTTCCCTCACATCATTCTGGACTAAGAAGTGGGATTTGGTTTATAGCAAAAAACTGAGAAATCTGAAAGTCCAAGTTTTGGAGTTTTTTTCATTTTGACTAAAAATATATGCTACAAGAAAACATTCTATGTATTACCTGCAATCTGGGTAGAATCATTTAATCAGACAGAATCTATGGAGAAAGAACAGGAAGATAGCTTTGATTTTACTCCTTGCACTCTCAGTTTCTGACCTGACAGCTGTCAAACTCTTTCATAAGAGAGGAACACTTTAAAATTTGATATTTAAACAGAAGCTCTCAGGGATGAAATAATATCTTTGCTAGCACACACTTGTCCTGTCATTCAATCCTATTTTAAAGTATCCAAAGTTCAGACAAATCCATCAACCTTAAACAAGAATGATGAAACAAAAGTTTTGGCCTGGTAATGAAGATTTAAATCCTACTAACAAAAGTGTAAGGACAGAGAAAGTACAGAGAATTAGCACAGATTCACTGTGCCTGTGCTAAATTTTGCTTATAAGTGCTATATTAGACATTTAAAAGTACATTTTCAAAAATACATGAGGCTTTCAAGGCAAAATTTTCCATGACAGTAATGGGCATCATGTGATTCTTTTCCCACACAGAGCTTTGAAAATCCATTCTGTTCTTTCCTATACATTTTCTTCTGCCAGAGCCATCATTACCACATCTCAGCACCTTCCAGTAGTGCTGCAAACTCTATGAGTCATATTTTTCATGAGTGACTTCTTTTACATATACCCCTAATTATTTTTTTTAATTTATAAATTAAGGGTTTTAATGCAGTTATATTTGCCTGAAAGTAGATCATTCCCTCCCTCCCTTCCTTCCTTCCTTCCTTCC
>LTAT01000004.1:111472153-111505422 GCA_003286495.1 Chlorodrepanis virens | reverse complement strand
ACTTCCTTCCTTCCGCCACTTCCTTCCTTCCTCTTAAAACCAGTTTAACTTGAAAAGAACCAAGATTTTTACTCACAGTTGTTCACAGAAGCTTGGAGTGAAGGAATGAAATTTACAAGTGTGCAAATTTTCTAAACCCTGTATCTGTTACTTCTTGTCAACAACTCTTGTTGCTGCTCTTGAGATCAATAAACCCAAGGATTTCTGTTGTATGACAAGGTTCATATAAGTGAGTTTCTAAAAATTTCTTTAAACCCCTCCAATTATCAGATATTATGATTTTATATGACAGCTGTGTCATAGGTAATCTCAGTTTTTTATTTCCATTACTTACTTAGTGTTTCATTAGTCAGAAATATACCCTTTCACTGAAGTTGATAAAAAAATTGTGTCATGTAACTTTTATGAGAGTGCAATGTGCTAGAAAAAAAAAAAATATCTTCAAATGAATAAGATTTTTAAAATCAATGTTTTCCCTATCTAGGAAATTCAAATACTAAGAAGAAAATAAAACCATCTTTTAAAAGATACTACAAAAGATATTTTTTAGAGAATAAATTAGTGGGGTGTGGCTAGCAACAGCATACCAGCATACAGCAACACCCCAGTGTTAAAATACTGAATTTACCCACTGGAATACTATTGACTGAGTTTTAGCAGAACCTGTATATTTTAAAAATTTCAGCCATCATTGTTCTGATATGCATGAACAATTCTTATAGCACAGACTGACAATGTAGCATTGAGAGTGAGGTCTAGAACTATTAATAAGATTTTTAATCTTTCATTACCTGAGGTGTTCAGTGACATTTTGCTTTAGTGTGAAGAATCTTGGCAATTCATAGAACTGCATCCTCCTGGAAGTAAAAATAAAAGGATACAGGATCATATTCATACTTAGTCTAAGAAAGCCTAAATATTTACCTCATTACAGAGGAAGAACAGGAAGAATTTAGTAGTCAACGTGGATAATAGAGTAAGAAAGAAGAAAATATATGCATACCTCAGATGACACATTTTGTAAATTTGAAGAGAGACTTTTTTCCTGGCACCAGGCTGATAACCTCTTTCTCATCCCCAACACCACAGCATCAACAACAAGAAAATCCTGAGCTCTCAGCACCTCCAAAAATAAGGGTGTGAGAAAGTATATCTCCAGAAATCCAGCATTTTAAGATGTGGAAATGAAGCATTTCTGGAACAGCAGAGGCAAAGGGATTTTTTTCAACAAAGTGACCACCTTTTGGTTGCTCATAAGTCTCCTATCAAGGATTAGGTGACAAAAGCTGAAAAATAGAGTAAATTTCTTCCAATAGAAGTGCCAGATCATGTGCATCAAACAGACCAGAAAGGTATTTTCTTTCTCATTATTCAGGGGATGTAAATTGTGCTTTAGAAGCAAAGACTTCTCTGCATGGTGTAATGGAAAAGAATCCAGAACTTTTCAACCCAGGGAGCCTTTGAAAGCTATTTTTAAAATTGGTTTTTCCTGCAGGGTTCTACTGAGCTTAATGAACCTAGTGGGCTTGGCAGGCAGTCCTGCTGGCTCATGCAGCCTGTGGGAAGTGGGGTTACTCTGGAGCTCATCCATCTCCACAGCACATCTCAAAGCAGCAGCTCTACCAGATGTGCTAGTGGAACAGTTCTGCCAGCCCAGTTGATAAGCACTTGGATGTTTAAATTCTTTGCCTGCTAAATTTAAATTACCCCTGTACCCTTAAAGCTACACACAGACACACACACACACACACACACACACACACATATGATAATTCACCTACAAGCCTGGCAAGAATAACAGTGTCCTCATGAAGGCTGCTCAAGCCGTTCCTTGCAAATCCCAGTACAAACCAGGCATTTTATTAAATCTGTATTGAAAGATATCTCCTTCACAGAAAAAGTTTGTGTAACTGTTTCTAACAGCATTGCTACTCCTGCGGTTTGATTTCACAGGCTGATATGTAACAAGTTGACAGCTAAGAAGCAGGCTTGCCTTGCTGCATTAAAGTGGGATGTAGAAATGCAAAAAAAAAACTCCTTCTAAAAAATAAATTAAAAGCCAAAGAGTTTATTAGGTGCTGTAAAAACCATTAAAAGTTTCTAACAACTTTACTCTGTAAGATTTTAAAGTCTCACCAAAAGTAAGCAAATCAGAAGAAATTAATATTAAATTGAGATATTAAAATGAAATATTTTTACTTTTAAAAAATACACCATCGATTGCAAAGTTTGCGTCCAGGAAGGCAAAAAGGTGCCATTATCTACCTCAGAGGCTGAAAGTGGGAAGTATATTATAATTTACTTGTAGAAATTATTGCACTATTGGGGCAAACCCATTTCTCTCCCTCTGTAAGCTCATCAAGTCTGCTTGTCCTCTCAAGTTCCCTTGATGCTAACTTCCCCTTTAATTAAATTTCTCTAGGACTTGAAGGAGAAACTGTGTATGAGCTTGACATCGCTCCAGTGGAATCAATATCAATATTTTCACTGATTTAATTGGAGAAAAATTAGGCCTTATGACACACTAAAAAACCTAATCAGGATATTTATAGAAACAGCTGTACACTCTGAATCAGAGTCGTATAGGTGCACGGATGGAGCAGTAATATCCCAAAAGGGACTTACACTCCAGCCTGAAATTGTGGAGGTCTTCTTTCCTTCTGCTCTTTTCCCTTGACTGTGGGAATGTTTTAAAAATGGTTCAGGCTTTATATCATAGGCTGCAAAGTCGCAAAAACACAGCTGTGCAGGGGGCAATACTGATGTCTAAACTTGTGGCACCTATTGATTAACATGACCACCCTTGAGTTTTTCTTAATGCCACTTAGGCAATAGCCTGTTCCTACATTGATGCTTGACAAACACAGAGAAGAAACCTAATTTATGTGTTTCCAGTGGATAGGCTTCAGAAGTATACAAATGTACACAAAGTATCTCAGTAGGGCATTTTCACAGCAGCACTTCTGTAAGAACACTTATAAACCTAATATGCCACCACAGATTACAGACTAAAACAAAAAACTGGAGACTAAACACTAAACTAAAGCACTAAACACTAAAACTGGAGAGGAGTGCAGCCCAAGCCAATGCCTGAGAACAGGACTGATTTCATAAACCTTTTCTCTAACTCCTGTTTTGGGTTCTGGCCCTTGCATTTTTTAGTTTAACAGGGTTTCACTGGAGTATGAACCAAAGAGATTGCAGAGCTAGGAGACCTTTGAATAATGGGAAGAGGTGAACTGAAAAATTGGATTCCTTCAAGCTTCGTGGCCCAAGTGCTCAACCTTAACCTAAGTTGCCATATTTATCTCCCCACCCAGCCTCCCTTCTTTATATCTGTTGCTACCGATGGTCAAAACACTTTGTTAGACAGTGATTTTGTTTTGTCAAAACCCAACAAGTTACATGCTCTATAAATTTTGAGGAGTGAAAATTAGTCACTTTGATCTCACAGGCAAAGTGCTTTGAAGATTATACAACTTGTGTAACAAAAACAATACAGTTCATAAAAATAGAAATGCCTGGCCTTCTATTTTAAATGTAATAATAATTAATTCACTGAAGCATCCAGACTTGGTGGGGGAGGAGGGGAGGGAACGTTTTGGGGGCTATTTTTGGTTTATTTTTAGTGATTTTCCAATATTTTATTTGTGTTGAAAATAGAGATCTGCAGAGAAAATACCTTGATTTTTAGTGTTCTGTCTGGCTGAAGGGAGTTCAGAGACTAATGAGTCCCACCATTTGCCACATCCACATATTTTTTGAATACTTCCAGAGATGGTGATTGATTACACCACTTCCCTGGGCAGTCTGTTCCAGTGCCTGATTACTCTTTCAATGGAGAAGTTTTTTTCTATTATCTAATCTAGATCTTCCCTGGTTGAGGAGCTTGAAAAAGAAATTTCTGATGCCTGATCTGAACAAGTCAGAGGAACAACATTTATGAAGAGACTTTTAGGTTGTTCTCATTCAGTGTGCTTTAAAAAAGACTTAAGCCTCTGTTTTCTCATAAGCTTCTTATTATCATTATCAGTTTATAAAAGTGCATAAAAGTATACATCAGTTTATAAAAATGCATTAGTTTAACTCAAGTCTCCTTATTTTACTTTTGCTGACATCTTCTAGATAATTTTTATTTATTTCAGGAAGAAGTGGTATCTTACACTATGGAGAATTATACAAAGAAAAGGGAAAAATACTTCCTTCTGCTTGAGAAGTATGACAAATCTGTAGCTGCTTCCTAGAAAAAACATAGGAAAATTTGAGATGGTGAGCATCTTGGACTGCCTGTGAAGTTGGAAAAAAATGTATTCACAGGTTGGTCACAGTTTGGTCTCTACCATCCAATATCAGCTAAGAAGACATAATTAAATTAATTATAGAAAAATCTCTTTCAAAATATTATCTGATAGAAACTGAACATGCTTTCAAAAGTGCAGATGAAATAAAAAATTTGCCCTGCAAACAGTAAGAGTCTTAATAGCAATACTAAATGCTATTTGGAGATGTTGAGGCTGTGGATTCATTTCACTGACTGTTGAATCTAAATGCAAATTCGGGAAGAAAGGTCCAAGAGGCAGAATGCAAAAATTATTTCTGCAGTACAACTTTAAAACTGGAAGATTAAGTCTTCCATTTGTACTTTTTAATTAAAGGTAAATATCTTACAGTATGAGAAGGGGATAAAGTTTCAATGAAGAAATGGGCAAGAGTTGACAAGTGAAACTTTGCAATTTTTGCAAAAAAGTTTATACATGCATCAGATCTAGACTATGACAAGGTGGTTTTGACCAGCCTTTGTTTTGGGACAGTGGATTAAAAGTTAAAAAAACTCTGAAAAAATATCAAAACTCTGAAAGGTTCATTCTGCTATTCCATGAATTGTTACATTAGCTTGTATTTTGTGTCACGTGACTTGATACTTACTAGCATAATTCAGCAAAACGTGATGTAAAAAGTTTGTGGCATATTGGAAATTCGGAAAAAAAAATACTTAAAAAAAACTGCTCTGCCTGGGAGATAATGGACCATCTCCTTCTTCCTTCTAAATCACTCACTATATTGTTAACTTTTCAAATCATTGCAGAATTAAGGCATACTGATAAAATAATCATAATCACCAAAACTCAGCTGGACATGATCCTCAACACAAAAAGAGCAAAGAATGCAAAAGAGAAGCACATAGCTCTGCATCAGTCTCACAACTTGGCTTTGCACAAATACATTCACACAGCTAAATGTTCCTAACATTACTGTTATGGATCAAAAGAAACATGTAACTGTCACAAAGATGCTCTGAGACAAATGTACTGGTCCCAGGAAAATTGCAGCATGTTGTAACTAATTTGCTACAGGTGTTGGATAAAAACTTATAAAATAATGTGGAAATAAGATCTCAATCAATTTCAAGGGAAAAAAAATGCTGGTAGGAGTAAAATATGTATCATAGATAAAACGCTTATGACATTTAATTTTTCTACTTCTTATTTTAGATCATCTCAGATTTTTAGAAGATTTAATCTGAAAACCAGGAAGGTAAAGTAGATTCTAACTCTCTTTATAAGAGTTTGAATAAGGCCTTAGCTAAAACCCTAAAGCTTTATTCTTAAAAAAACACAAGTGAAACTGGGAATCTTTCTATTGATTTCAGAGGAAATTTGGTTGGATGCATATTAGATTTTCTTTATACAGAATCCTTCACTGGAACAAACTGAACAGGGACACAGGTTATTTAGATCAAATACTGCTTTTGAGGGTTTTGTTGGTTTTGTTTGTTTGCATTTTTAAAACAGGTTTCAATTTGTTTCTGTGACTTAAATATTTTTTTTATTTACTCTGTTTCATTTATATGTAAAATAGAACAGCTTTTCTCCTGTCTTTTGGCAATCAGGGTTTTTTCCACTCAAACAACCTTGTATTTATTCTGTAAGAAACTATTCACTCATGTGAAAAAAATTCTAGCTCTTCCAATTTTCATTTAATTTGCTTTAGTACCTTGGAGTGACTCAGAGATTCAATTTTTCCAAATACATAATTTTTAGCTTTACTGCTTGAGTTGTAAGTAGTGCAGGAGGCAAAGAGCTGCACCAGAATAACAAGGTGCACAAATAATATTGTTCTGTTACCAAAATTAAGATCTGATAAAGTTCCTTAGTGAATCAAGATACAGATGTGCCATAATAGCAAGTTGTTAGTGTTATTTTTTGTTATTGCATTACAAAGCTTTAAAGATCATTCTAATCTCCTAACCCAAACTTGTTAATGTACCCTATCTTCCCATTTTCCATTCTTCTTGTTCAATTTAGAAAGGGAAAATGACTGTAACACAGATTTATTGTACTTACACTGAAATTCTAGGTAGTTAACACCTGCAAATCAGTTGCTTTCGGCTCTCTGGAGATATTTCAACATTGAACAGATAATTAGATTTAATCTTGAAGTAATATTTAGAGATCTACCCACATTTGACCAGCAAACCTATCAATACCATCCTTTTGCATTTCACTATGACTGCAAAATCTTTGCTCACCCATGCATGGGCTCTGACTCACATGACACTCACTTCCTAGACTGTCTATTAAAAATATAAGAATTCATAGTATTCAATGTGTTCAAAACATCACCATGCCTGTTTTATTGTGGACTTTTTTTTTTTTTTTGGCCGGCTGAAAGACCAGTAGGAGGTGCAAATAATCCATATGTAATTCATAATCCATAGAACACAACATAGAAAAGACCCATTAGAGAAGGACTTATGAAACCCATTTTATGCACATTTTTAGGATATGAATAGTTGTTTGCCTCTTTCTTTTCTCACTCTCCCCTTTTGCTTCTTGGCTGTGTAAGTGCTTAAACAATTAAGATAGCTAAATGTAAATGAGAAGAATGCCTTCACAAAGTGTATTGAAAAAGAAGGAGTATTGGTAAAGAAACAAAGAAACATGTAAGATAAGAAAAGGCCAACTGTATGAGCTTCAACAAGGCCCAGTGCTGGGTCCTGCATTTGGGTCACAGCAGCCCTAGGCGGAGCTGCAGACTGGGGGAAGAGTGGCTGGAAAACTGCCCAGAGGGAAGGGGCCTGTGGGTGCTGGTCAATGGCTGGCTGAACGTGAGTCAGACATATGCCCAGCTGGCCAAGGAGGCCAATGGCATGCTGGTCTGTGTCAGGAATAGTGTGGCCAGCAGGACCAGGGCAGTGATTGTCCCCCTTGTACTCAGCACTGGTGAGGCTGCACCTTGAGGATTGTGTTCAGTTCCGGACCCCTCACTTCAAAAGGACATGGAGGGGCTGGAGCATGTCCAGAGAAGGGCAATGGAACTGGTAAAGGGCCTAGAGGGTAAGTCTTGTAAGATGCATTTGAGGGAACTAGAGTTGTTTAGCATGGAGAAAAGGAAGTTCAGGAGGAACCTTACTACTCTCTACAATTCCCTGAAAGGAGGGTGTAGCCAGGTAGGGTCTCTTCTCACAGGCAATCAGCGACAGAGCAGGAGGACATGGCCTCAACCTGCACTGGGGGAGGCTTAGTGGACATCAGAAAGAGTTTCTTCTCTGGAAGGGTCATCAAGCATTGGAATGACCTGCCCAGGGAGCTGGTAGAATCATCATCTGTGGAGGTGTTCAAGAAACGACTGGATGTGGCACTTTGTGCTGTGGGCTTGTTGACAAGGTGGTGGTCAGTGAAAGGTTGAACTTGGTAATCATGGAGGTCTATTCCAGCCTTAAAGATTCTGATTCAGCAAAAGGTAGACTTCATTCAACATCTGTAGGTGTAGCCATGTATCTGTAGATATGATCTATAGCATATGTCTGCAGATGTCCTGATAATATAGCAACAGGAACTGAGTACATGACTTTGCTATGATATGAGTGGTCTGAACAAAAAAAACCCCAAGTGTACGAACTGCAGTTACCATATAAACATAGTGAATGAAAAGGACAACAACAAATCTTCCGGGACTTATCTCACTTTGGCTGTAACATGGATATGTACCCTTCTCAAATCAAATTATCTGTGTCCACGTGAGTCTATTACCTTCCTGTGACCTGCACCATGTACCTTTGTTAGCCTTTTATGACACCATCATGTCCTTATTTTCTTTCCTCCATAAACTGTCCTTCTGCATTTCCTGAAGTTCTCTGGGGCTTCCTCTCTCTTTTCTATTAGTGGTGGCCTGGGGGGAAAAGGGTCTTACCTGTGTTCCTGCTGTAGAGATGCAGCTTAATAAGCCTATTATATGTCCATTACAAACATTCCCTCACTTCTTGTTTGTGATTTTTACTTTTGAGGGCCTTTTTTTTTTTTTTTTTAAACAGACTATTTCTTAAGTCATATCCCTTAAAAAAAAAATCCTCCAGCTCTTTTTCAGATTGTTTCTTTGAGGTTATGTGGTCAAGGCAGAGAAAGGAAACATTAAGACTGTGATTTACAGTGCTGTGCTGTGCAGTGGCAATAAGAAAAGCTTCTGATTTCCTCTTTTCAGCACAAGCTCTCTGATGCCTGGGGAGATCTGCAGCTGAGGAAGGAACTGTAACAGGTAACATTTGTATCATACTACACTTCTCCCCAACAAACAAGACAAAAATCGATTCACAAACTATTCCTTGGTGTTCTCAATAAAGTGTTGATGATATTAGCTCTTTCTATCTGTCTTTATTATTCTTTTATTCCCAAAGCACATGCAAAAAGTTTCATCATGTTTCTGTTAGATTGGGGAACTTTATGTGAGTAGAATGAGACAGGTGTTATGAACGGGAAATCAGATTTGAGGCTACAGACTTTCATTTCTGACATTTTTCAAGGAAAAAATTCCCTTTGGCTAAGTTTTTATGGCTTCATGTATGACATTTTGTCATTAAATTTGACTTGAGATTGTGTGCTATTTCTACCAAAAAAAAAAAAAGAAAAAAAAAAAAGAAATAAATATGTCAGGGAAGCAGCATATGTGAGAGCAGCTCTCTCATCTAAGGGTTGTTTAAATGTTGTTTTTGTCAATGTTGAGGACTGAAACCCACAGTATCACAATAGACTATAGGGATTACTATAATTTTTAAAATAAGCATTGTACTATACACTGTTGGAAGCTTTTTTTCTGCCTAACTCTAAATATTCCAGATATAATATTCCATGAATGAAGATATCTGAAGACTAAAAAGAGTATAAAATAAAAACTGTAACACAAAAATACATCTGTTCTGGCAAAGAAATGTGTTTTCTCATGGTAAGAACCACAAATTTGCTAAAAATGCCTGATAAATGAATTTTGAACAAGGGGCTAAATAATCAAGGTAAAAAGTAAAGGGGAGATCACTCAAAGAATTGTTAAGAAGGAACTAGACCAGAATTTGCAACTCCCCTTGGATCACAAGGGCCAAAGAAATAAAAGGTTTTTGCTGTGCCTATTGTTTTGATTTAAACCCTGTCTGGCTAAAGATCAGGTCCTCTCACTTACCCTAAGAATGACTTAGATACCACAAAGAGCTGGCAAAGTGCTTTTAAAGTATTCACCCATGCAGTAAAGTAATATCATGTTTTCCCTTTCCCAACAAGTAGGCAAATATATATATTTTTATAGGGTAAGTAGGAACATGAGTGAGATCCTGGTGTGCTGAACAGAAATTTAGCTTTACCTTCAGGGTTGCTCAATCTGCATATAACAGAAAAATATTTTGGCATTTTGCCAATGTCTGGGTGTTGGAAAATTCTCCTTATTGACTTGTACTTGTGAAAGACCAAGAGACAGTCTCATTTTTCAGAATTTATTCTTTTTACAGTAGCCCTGTGGTCAATACACTCTCTGAGACTGTGTGGAATTCACATTCAGTTCACTTGTTCTCCTGGAGACATTTGGGTCACTGTGAAAAAAACACAAAACACTTACTTCACTGTTCTAGCCATCAGGCTGGATAGAAGATGCACTGGGGTGGGTGGATGAATGATGCTTGTTGTATGTTTTACCATTTTTGCTTGGAGTAACAGTACACATCATCTTGCATGCATGGCTAATATATTCCAGTTGGAAGCAAAATGGTGAGTGGGATTTAGTCATTGGTTTATGCTTGCTCCAGAGGAGCTTGTTCATTGTAACCTGCATTTGATTCACTCCATGCTTGTGATGTGTTTTGGTAATATAATGAGGTAAATTTAATTATCCAAAATATAATTTTGAATAATTATGAGGTAAAAAAAAAAAGAAGAGAGGAAAAATTTTTTTTCTATCTCATTCATCTAACCTCTTTTTCTCTGTTTGGTTATCAAAACCCCAAAACTTATCTTATGTAAATAGGTAAACTATATAATGAAAACAAAATTAGATGTTAGAGTTTCTGTTATATCTGTATTAAATGTTACAGTTTGCATTTAAGGCCTGTAGACCTTGAGGCTATGCACAGTTCCAGAAAACTGTGAGTTTGCATATAGACATCAAGTCTGTTCAACCTCCGGGAGTTTCTGTGATACATTTAATACATCACTTTCCATTTTATTTTTAATTATACATATATTATTCAGGGACATTTGGTAACCAAGATAAGTCCTTAGACTAGAGGCATGGGGGAAAGTATCAGACAGAAACAGTACCAGTGCACAGATGTCTGTGTCACTTGGCCTTCAGCTTTAAACCTAATAGGCCACCCGAGGCAAGATGACACACACCCTGTCATATCACATGGTTTGATAATGCAAGAAGCATTATCACAAAGAAGCATAGATCTTTAGCATGAGCCAGTGATTACACAGAGAACAGCAATTTCATGGGCTTGGCCAGTGCTTTTGAAAAGAAGGGTTAGGTGTGGCTGTTTACTAAGACAGAGAGAAAGGATTGCCCTTTGTTTGGCGATGTCTTTTATAAAGAGAGTTTACAGTAATGAAATGCATAGTGAGTATATATAAATTGAATCCCTCACCAAGGCTCAGATGTCAGCCACTGTAAATTTAGATTTATGTTCCTTTTAACTGACTGTTAGCATAAGTACTTCATTTCACCAGACTCAGAAATTTTCTGGTAGCAGTATATATTTGCTTCACATTTTAATTTTCTTTTCATCATACAACTAAGAATCAAACCGTGTTATTAGTAAAATAAAAAAGCAGAATTTTTTTAAGATTTAGGAGAATAATTTTGATTACTGGAGTATGAGCAATGTGTTATTTCTTTCACTCTCTAAACAATCAACATGGACATTGATTTCTGTTCAATGTTATTGGAAATATACATGAAGAAATCCATTATTTTGTAGGCATGGACCGTTTGCCCTCACTGTTTGATTTTCACTGTGACATTTGGAAATAGGAGCAAGTAGTCATTGAAAAATGTGTTTAATTTAAATGATTCCTAATGTGAAATTGATTTTTTTAAATAGAAAGTTCAACTAAGCTGCAAACTATACTATAAATAAAGTTCTTAAAAGATATAATAAGCTAAAACTTTTTTGTTGGCATTTTTAGCAGAAGTTTAAGGTGGGTTTTTTGTTTATTTTTTAAATTAAAATGACTTATGAAGTCCATTCCACTATTTTTTATACAGATAAATTAGGAGGGCCATAGTCTTATACTGAATCTATGTATTGATACGAATCAGCGATCGCTTCTTCTATCCACACCCCAGAACTGCCAATAACATTTACGAATGAGCTGCTACTGGAAGAGCTTTCTGCTTTTAATGCTGGAGTGGGGCCCTTCATTGCCGCAGATGCTGCTCTTTTGAAGAATATTTACATTTCTGGGAAGATCTAGAACTGCAGTTCTCATGTGTTTTTCCATACAAGCTCCAAACTTAATTATGTAGCCTAAACTGAAATGGGAATATGTCCTTCCATGGTGGGTTGACCCTGGCTGGACACCAGGTGCCCACCAAAATCTCTCTATCACACCCCTCTTCAGCTGGGAATTGTGAGAGAGAATTTAACAAAAGGCTAATGCATCAAGATAAGGGCAGGGAGAGATCTCTCACCAATTACTGTCATGGGCAAAAGAAATTAAGGGAAACCAATCAGAGCAGAGTAGGATAATAAGACATAAAACTAAGTCTTCAGAAATTTCCCCCCAACCCCTCCCATCTTCCTGGGATCAATTTCCTTGTAGATTTTTTGACCTCCTCTCCTCCAGCAGCATGGGAAGAGAGGGGTAGGGCTCCTCACACCCCTCTTCTCTCCAAGATGGAGCCCCTCCCATGGGAGACAGTTCTCTATGAACTTCTCCACTGTGACTCCTTTCCACAGGCTGCTGCTCTTCATAACTACTCCAGCATGAGTCCCTTCCAGAGTACACAGAGTACGGCTCTTTAGGAACAGGATGCTTCTGTGTGGGTTCCCTCTGCTCCAGCACCTGGAGCACCTCATCCTGCTCCTTCATTGACTTTGGTATCTGCAGGGTTGCTTCTTTTACATATTCTCACTCCTTTCTCCATCTTCAATTTACTTTTGTGCAGGGTTGTTATTCTATTGGTTTTTTTCTGTCCTTAACTTTGTTAAGCCCTGGGGTGCTCCCACTGTTGTGGATGGCCAGCGGTGAGTCCGTGTTGGAGCCAGTTGGCATTGGTTCTGTCAGACACAGGGGAAGCTTCTACCAGCTTCTCACAAAAGCCACCCCTGTAGCCTCCCACTATGAAAACCTGTCTGTGCAAACCCACTACACCTTTCTAACTTCAAAAATTCTGATATAATCCCTACATTCTTGAAAAAACATGTCTGACACTTCACTGCCTAGTCACAACTTGGGAGATTTGCCAATTTTTTTCAGTGACAGTCTCTGAAACGTCAGAAGGTGTTATAAAAAGGGAGTACTGATTTAATAAGACATTAATAGATCAGTAAGAATCCTCATAAATCCAAACTGTCTTTTACTTTAGGTAAGGAGCAGCTTGAACCAATATGTGAACATGTTTAGGCTCTGTCTAAAACCTATCAAGATACTGATTTTTTTTTGATATAAAGTGCAGGATAATATTCCAAAAACCTTTGCTAAATATTCATTTGGAAGAGACAATAGCAAAAGATGAAATATAATTATCTCTTTGATTTTCTACCTTGAATCCTTATTTTATAAAATTTTACAAAGATTCCCTAAATGCAAATATGAAACCATTTATATTTTCGCAACTAAGATTCCTGTCATATTCACCAGGTGAGAGACACCAGCCAAATACTATTTTTTTTAAATTTGGACATTTGAAGCATGGTAGTCATACAAATCAGGGGAGTATTTCTGGAATAACAGTTAAGAAGTTCTGTAGGAAAAAACCATGCAGTGCAAATTATTTTTCTTTTTTCATCTACTGAATATTCCTCTGTTTGTTTCAATGTGAGAGGTACATTAGCCCTGTCACCAACCTGATAGGATTCCCAGAGACACAAGGAGAAATAGAACATATAAACAAAACTATGCTAAATGTAGGCAGGAGAAGTTGCCTGCTCATAAGATAGGAAGGTCTTTGTATTACAGAGCATCCTTTGAAAAAAATGTGGTAAAATGCTGCCCCCACTGAAGCCACTGAAACAGTGTCTCTTGACTGGTGTTTCAGCAGCTGTCCAGTCAATCTTAGATTTGCTAGTGCAAAAGGCAGCTTCATTTTAAGGGAATAACTGATACTGGGCCAGGATCATATACATTGCATTGCATGAAACTGAATGTCATTTTAGAAGTTCTTACACATAAGTGAATAATATCAAACAATACTTATTTCAATGAAATATCAAACAATACTTATTTCAATGATCTAATAAAATTTATTAAAATCCACTGAGAAAAATCTTTGCTTTCACTAAGTAAAAAAAAGTCATGTGATCTTTTTTCTCCAAATCAAAGTGAGGATAGCAATGGCTATGTCTTGTCAAACAAGTTGTTATGACCATACAACAGCATTAGATACTCAGCCAACAAAAGTTGAGTGATATGCCAAAATGACAAGAGATGATTTTGCCTGACTGCCTTAGAGTCACTTACTGATTGTGTCTAGGTTTGCCATCTGCTTCATTAGAAAAAAAAAAAAAGATATATTTCTGTCAATAAACTCTGATTCCTTTACACATAAAAATGTCTTCAGCGTAGAAGTAGTTTGAATGCTGACATGACAAAGGACTCTCTTTGTAGCCAGAGTATTACAGATTAACATTATAGATGTTAAGACATATAATATCTAGTAAATCCAACTGGAAAAGTGAAATCTACTAGTGCTGAACACCAGTTTGACTTCAATAAAACTGGCAGGTCGTATTTATTCTTGTAAGCAATCTGCTACATTTAGTACTGTTTCAGGCACATTCTGGCATATTCTCTTCTGCAAAAGCTATTTTTAAAGATAAAATAATTCTCACAAAGACCAGTTGCCATTATTGCAGTGTTTCTCAAAGATATATGAAAATTAATTCAATATTCTTCAATTTTATAATTTTGCTTCCTAAAAGAACTGGGTTCACTTGAAGCTTTTCCAGTGCTATAACATATGAGCAGTCTATGACAATACCATTCAGGAGTCTTTGTATGTTAAATGTGGTGCAGTCCCTGTCTCTCCCCACATTATCATCATTAGATGTGTGGGGAGAGAAGGCAGGAGGTATAGAGGCCCTCTGAGTGTGGCACATCAGCTCTCTAGCCCTGAGAAGGCTAATCTAGAGTCAGGGAACTGCACGGTAGCTAATGCAGGGTTTGGGGAGCTGGGAGAATCCCTGGCAGAGCAATGCCCTCACCCACATGAGGTGCAGTCCCAAGGTATCCCAGCAAGGAGAGCGCAGGAGGTTTGGCTTTGTCAGTATCAGGCGCAGCCCAGATCTCCACACAAACACAGGACAGGTCAGCAAGGAGAATTCAGGCAGAGATCAAGGGCAAGGACCTGACCAGCTCCCAAGACAGGTGGGGAGGTGCCAGAAGAGCTTCTGACAGCTCTTTCTCACAATACTGCTCTTTTCACAGCACCCTGATCTATGGGCACGGCCGCTCAGTAACAGAGCTGACTTTGCACACCAGCTGCCATCCCCAGGGAAGTGGTGAGGCTGGAGAACCTGCTGGTGCCATCGGCACCTGGACACAACCTGGGACATCTGGACATGTGCACAGTTTAGGTACAGGCCATGAGAAAAGAAGGATCTTTACAGTAACAGGAGGAGAGCTGGCAATGTGAGAAGTTGAACTTGAGCCAAGGATCTGCCCTTGTCACAAACCAGGTCGATGCATTTATACACTGGGCAAAATTAGGCAAAGTATTGCCCAACATATGGCCAAGGGAAGTGATCCTTCCCATCTGCTCAGGCCGGATGAGGCCACACATGGAGTACTGTGTCCAGTTCTGGGGTCCTCTGCAGGAGACACATGGACATACTGGAGAGTGCAGTGAGGGGCCACAAAGATGATGAGATACTGGAGTAGTTATTGAGGATGGGCTTAGACTTGTGGGACAGTTTAGCCAGGAGAAGAGAAGGCTCAGAGGGGAACTTATTATTAAATGATGAGTACATAAATGATAAATAGATAGACAGACAGATAGAAAATATATTGTACGTCCCATATAGCAGACAAATACTAATAATGATCTAAATACCAGAAGGGAGAGTGCAAAGAGAACAGAGCCAGGCTCTTTTCAGTGGTAGCCACTGACAGGGTGAGAAGAAATGGGCATGAACTGAAATATAGGCTCTTCTCTGTAAACATCAGGAAAATGTTTATCCCTGTGAGGATAATAAAGCAATGCCACAGGCTACCCAGAGAGGTTGTAGAGATATTCAAGAGCCTTCTAGACATGGTCCTGGGCTCTACGTGGCCCTGCTTGAGCAGGGTTGGTAGACCAGATAATCTCCAGAAGGTTTTTCCAGCTTCAAGCACTCTGATTTTGGGATTCCTCCAGGATGAGGAGATTCAAGGGGATTGGCTGCAACACCTTATTTGCTTAAGCCCCCTGCACTCTTAGGTCACCTCATTCCACTAGGGGGGTGGAGCACCTTATTTGCAGCCTGCCTAGGATCTCTTATCTTCCTTTCTCTGAAGCACAGGACAGTGTGACTGACACCTTAATGACACAGAAAGAAATGAGATGAGTGGGGAGTACTCCCATATTCCCATTTAGTTAAGCATCCTTCTGAGAAGTGTTACTTACATTCAATATTTTGGGATTGGGTTACACAGTAAATGCACGCTCCTATTCATGACACTTTGCTTATGAGGCTACAGTGGTGAGTTACTTTATTATGTAAAAAAAGAGGAAGACAGGAAGGAAGGAGGAGTCCTCTTTTTTGCCTCTAGCGGTGATATAAACTAAAAATGAGAGGTTTCTCCATAGAGTTTTGGGTATGTTCTTGAATACCACTATTTCAAGCACCTACTTTGGTGATCCATATTGAATTCACCTGTATTCAAACTGGGACAATTGTGCAGAAAGCATGTAGGCAATTAAAACATTAACTGCAGCTCATATGGAGCTGGGGTTTGTTGATAAATTAGCTGATTTCATTGATAATTTTAAATTAATAGAATCTGCCTATTTATAATTTATTTAGATTCTTAAGGCTCCTTCTTTTTTAATTTGAAAAAAAATCACATTTCCATATTTTTAAATTGTTACTTCCTTTATTCTTAGATTTTTAAAATCATTCTTGCACATTTATCTCCAGTCTGCTGCCTTGCAGTTAACAGCATAATTTTGTGACTGTCTGACTGAGTGAAAATTTGGAATGTAGCTCAAATCATTAAGAAGGTACCATATTGGAGTGGTACTATATTTAGGTTTATTTTGGGTGGTTGGTGAAAGTAGATGGTTTAGACATCATGTGTTGTTGATGGTCATTTGCATTATTATTATGCTGTTCCCTCTGACACCATAATGAAAGTCATCAAGAATGTGCTGAAGAGATTAGGATTCTAAACATCAGATTTTTGAGTACAGACATTTCCTGAAATAGATGTAGATCACATTTCTCATTGTCTTACCGTGTGTCCTTCTTACATGGGTTTACATAGGTCTGTTTCTAATGTCATTTAAACTGTTGGCTGTAGAAGGCAGATGAGATGCTTTCCTTTTCAAACCCCACCTGCCAGAGTAAGCATTTTACCAAATTCATTTTCTTCCCTCAGTGTAAGGCAGTGATTTGTTTATACATTGGCACTTCACCTACAGAAAAAAAAGGTAAGAACGTGTATTTCAAGGGCTGCTAGTTACTGACTCTGTCTTCATACTGAAGATGTTATAGAGAACGGAACCATGTAAGGGTAGGAATTGCAAGTGATTTGTAGCAGAGGAGGGTGCAACAAAGGAAATACAACTGCTAAAGCAAGACTGACCACAGCCGAAGAACTTCACTGATAGTAATTTACTGTAAGAATCTTTGAATTAGTGGAACTTGTTGACAATGGTACCTACAAGCAGCAATATTTTTTCTAGTCAGGAAAGAGGAGGAAGCAACGACATGTGAGGGAGAAAAACATGGTGACACCAAGGTCAGTGGAAAAAAAGCAGGGATAGGAGGCACTTCAAGTGTGGGAACTGAGATTCCTCTGCAAGTTGTGGTGAAGGCTGCGTTGAAAAAACCTGTTCCCTTGTAACGCATGAAGTCCGCAGGGGATGCAGAGATCTACTCACAGCCTGTGGGAAATGTGCTTGTGCTGGAGCAAGTGGATGCTAGAGAATGCTGTGGTCTAGTGGGAAACCCAAACAGAAAGAGAGAGAGAGAGGGCTCTGTCTTCCAAATTAGACCAGCCCATCTTTTGAAGACTGCACCCTATGGATGAATGACCCACACCACAGCAGTTTTGTAAAGGCTGTTTGCTCATGGGAGGGGCCCCATGCCAAAACTCCCATGTCCTGTCTCCCTGAGATGTTCGGACAAGGCGAGGAGAGGCTGGAGGGAAAAAGGGTGTTTTAAGGGCTCATTTTGCTTGTCATTATCCCCTTCTGAATCTCTTAATAATAAATTTACTGTATGCCTCTAACTTTAAGCCTGTTTTGTTCTTAGAGTGTTTTTCTTCCAATCCTTATCTTGACTCATGAGCCCTTTGTTAATTTTTCCTTCACCTCTGGCCAGCTATAGCAGAAGAGGATAAGTGAATGACTCTCCTGGATGCCCAGCATTTGGGCAGTGTCAAACCACAGCTATCCATAGAAGGGTATGTTATGTCTATTGTGTTAAAAACCAAGGAAAAAACACAAATTGTAATTCCTTCACTACTTGGCTGTTTGGAAGTCTATATGGTAATATGAAAAGACATATAGAATAATTCATATTAGATTATTCAACACCGGTAATGTAAAGGAAAATTAAAAAATAAATTCTTGCACAGACAAAACACACTTTGTCAAAACGGTCCTTGGTTCTGTACATTTCATTATTTCATTCCCTTCCCACATAAAGAGGACCTAAGCACAGAGGTACAATGCACAGCAAAAACAATTGCTTGCCTAAAATGAGAGAAAAGAGGTGATCATCTTGAGTCGGATTAGGGGAAAATGCCCACAGAACTACTCCTTTCTACACAAAGTAATAAGACCAAACAAAGGAAAATTTCTCTAGCATCTACTCATGTGGAGAATGATTTTCAAAGATTTTCCATCCACATTTCAATCACTCCCTGTTGTCTCTTCTAACCTTGTTTTTTCACGATGAAGGAGCAAAAGCACAAGTACCTTGAGATTTACAAGTGCTTTCTGTCTAACCTCTTACTCCCACAAGAAGACTAAGCTAACCAGCTCTGATGTTTTCTCTGTTTATTGTGAACTGTGCACTGAGTTTATGAATCAAGACCTCACTGCAGAGGATTATGCCTAGAGCATAACCTTTCTTATGTTCAGATAAAGCAGTAGCTCACACTGGGGTTGAAATTTAATGACACTGTGTTCCCTGCTGTGCTCTGTACAAAGAGTTGCAGAAAAAAGGCTTTGGTACACATAAACTGTAATACATTTAGCATGAAAATAATTTAATCAAATTATTTCATAATATACCAAACAAAAATGAAGAAACACACTTTCACTGATCTTTTTTGCTGACAGTCTGAAATTAGCTAACCAATTTATTGTATTAAAATGGTTCCGTTTATGCTACTGTATTATCTAAATGCCCTAACCCGAGTCAGAATGAAATGTGAGAGCACACTGTACTTTATAGTTCCAGCCTCAATCCTAAAGGGCTTACATTGTTAACTGACAACATAAACAAGGACTAAATTAAGACGCACTCAAAAACTAATATCAAAACATCAATATTAGAAATTAGTAAGTTAGAGATTAATTTTCCTTCTATTTTAACAGTAGCTGCCTTAAACACATTAAAAAACAAAGAAATCCTTCAACAATTCTCTTTTTGCATGCTTTTTAGAGGTTATACACTTTATCCAATAACAAAATACTTGTTGTGGAACTATGGGTAATTTAAAATATCTTTTATGTAAATTATTTTGGCTGAGCTTTCCTGTGCCCTTTAAAGTGAAGAGGAAATATACTGACATTTTCAGTCAAAATATAATTATCTTTTTAAGTCTGAAATTTGTAACATTAATCAAATTATTTAAATCTTAGAGTTCCTTTTTTTAATGAATCTTTTTTTTTAAAGAAATAATGAGTCATTGCTACAATGTTTCTTGAAGACGCAAAGATATGCTGTGCTGTAGCTAATTTATCATTCCTATTTCACAGGGATATTTTTCCTCACAGAGAAATTTCTTAAGTGTCTCTTGAACTCCTTATAATGTAGTTGAAAAGACACAAGCCTTATAAACAGAGATTTGTCAAATTAAGTCATATGGATTAATAGAGGTTGCTGTCTCTGAGTGAGTAATAGAAACTTGCATGATTTTTGTGTTAATGTGTGGGAGTGTGCATGGAAAATTAATCTTTGCTGGCCATAGTGCTTTAACTACGCAGTGGGAACAGAATTTACCTTGCAATCAGTATCACTTTAGATACCAATTTGAAAAAAAGACATTTAAACCTCATATTTAGCATAATCTAAAGATTCAAGGAGATAAAGATAAATCCAGAAGCAAATTACAGCAATTCTTTAAACATACAAACATTTGAGACCAAGCCCACTGCCTTCAAATATGAAGTTTCTCGGTATTAATTGTCATAAATATTTTGGCTGTGTGTTTGTCATTGATGGGAGGGCAAAGCAGTGTTGTGTCTATTATGCTCCAATGTTGTAGCTAATTGGACAAGATAAAAAGAAGAAAGCTTCATTCTCTGAAAAAAGAATCTTCATGAAGAAAAAATGCTGTTGTGATTCTATATTGAGGCTGGTAAAGAAAATCACAAGTCTTCTTGGCACAAGGAAGGACATTCATAGTAATCAAAGATTAAACTTTTCTCCTTAGATTCATTTTCTATTATGAGGGAACAGAGACATCTTCCTCCCAGGGGCTGATGCTGATCATCTACTGTGGGTGTGCATGCTGAAATGCTTTTGAAAGACATCCCTTTCATACAGTGACATGTCTTTATACAGATTAACTCTTTAGGGATTTTTGAAAAAGTCATCTGAGTTGCACAGCACACACACTGCCTCCCTCACCATGTCTGTTTTGTAGATTTGGTGAATTATTGCACTGAATCTATTCAGTAGAGGTAGCTGTGGGAAATCAACTTCGTGAAAGAGGATTCTTGATGCTACTTCACTCTTCCTTTGTATTAATTGCATGGGAGGAATGAGAGGAGGGAATGGAGGAATGAGAGGTGGGAAGGGGCAGAAGGGAGGAAGGGGGAAGGGAGGAAGGGAGGAAGGGAGGAAGGGAGGAAGGAAGGAAGGAAGGAAGGCATTCTCACAGCATAGCATGTCTGCACTTTCCCTGGAAGATTCTCCCTTGGCACTTCAACATGGATCTGGGCTGGAAAGCAGAGAAAAAACAGGATTTCTATGAGCAACCCCATAGTTCCTAACCTATAGCTAGTGAGTGAGGCACACTGTTATGCATGTACATAACAATATATATTCACGAATGGCAGCAGAGCACATTACAAAATGCCAGATAAAATTGTTTCAACCTTCTCTTTATCCTCTGAACATGCAACTTCACCTCATATTGTAGCATTTCAGTAAATAACATCCTCTAGTTCTTACACTAATATACTTTTTTCCTTTTAAATAGTGATTTTAATTAATTCATCCTTTCTGACATTTGCATTTGTCTTTAAATGCCACTAGATAACAGGGTTTTAATCATTCCAAATAGCTTTTTAATTACAGACCTAATTACTTTTGCAGAAGGTTAAGCTGCACAAACAGGAATAAAACTGTTTGCTTGTGCTCTGTGTTAAGAATGATGTAGTGTTTTCTCATTAGGTATTCTGTAAACTTACTTGGTCAGTTTTATGTGACATTTGAAGAAAAAAAAAGGCCCCAAAATGTGTATCAGAAGGCTGAAATTAGATTCTAGGGCAGCTTAATACCCAGCTGTGTGGAACAGTCATTGATCTTTTAATTAATTATGAAATCAAAGTTAAGCATTCTTTTCCATTGCCATGGTTGTTTTGGGCTGACATATTTGAAAATATAAATGTGCAGGGTAACATATGATATTACAGAATCCCAGACTCTCAGAACTCTTAGGGTTGGAAGGGACCCCTAGACATCATCCAGTCCAACCCCCCTGCCAATGCAGGGTCACCTAGAGCACATGACACAGGAATGCTTCCAGGTGGGAATGTCTGCAGAGAGGGAGCTCCCACAGCTTCCCTGAGCACCTGTTCCAGTGCTCTGCCAGCCTCAATGGAAAGAAGTTCTGAGGTGAAATTTCTTGTGCTGGATAAAAGTTTATTCTCTGCAAACCATTCTTCATATATTTTTTTTCTCAGAATATTTTCCACCACCAATAGTACCCTGATGGGTCAATGGAAAATAATTTCTTACTTTTTATTGATCTATGTCTCTACTGGAGGGTTTGTGAAAGTAAAACCAAGAGGTAATTCATACATCACTTTTTTGTATTTTTCACTTGTAGTTCATCCTTTCTGGGAAATGAAGGTCTGAAAAGGACCTGTGTAGGCAGTAGCTCTTCCATTCCTGTTTAAAAACATGCCAGGTATATTTATATTCTATGGTGTTTCTATTATACCAGAACAGATGTCTAACTGCATAGCTTAATTTGTGCATCAGTGGCTATATACAGTATCCTTGAAAAATCATCAAGCTATATTTAGCTCAGAAACTAAAAAAAAAGTTATAATTTTGCAGTTCCTCTAGTCCAAATGGACTAATTAGAACTGAAAATGCAAACTGTATTCTTTGTGTATGGACTTGACTCCCACTGGATATCCTATATTTCACTATGGTTAAACAATCTCAAGATAATAACATACAGTCTGTGAGAGTTTATTCCACCCCTTTATCCACTAATGATTTAACTACGCTAATATTTATATGGAATCTATTCTTTTCTAATTTTCTTGGTTTTATTCTATTCCAAGGAAGGTTACTGTTGGGTTGTGCTATAACAAAATTGCTTTAGATAAAGTAAACTTATTTCAAAGGAGCTAAAAATAAAATCAACCCTAGGCACAAAGTTTAGGGTAAGAAAAAGGATTTAAAGCCTTTTACCTTTTACAAAGAATCATAAAATCACAGAATCCTTTTGACTGGAAAAGAACTGTAAGATCATCAAGTCCAACCACCAACCCAGCACTGCCAACTCCACCACAAAACCATGTTCTGAGACACCAAACCTACACATCTTTTATGTACTTTTTGGTATGGTGACTCCACCACTTCCCTGGGCAGATTATTCTACTTTCTGACCACCCTGTAGTGAAGAAATCTAAATTTCTCATTGCAACTGGAGGCAAATTCCTGTTGTCTTATCATTTGTTATTTAGGAGAAAGGACTGACTCCCGCCTGGCTAAACCCTCCTTTCAGATAGGTTTAGAGAGTGATAAGGTGTTCCCTAAGCCTTCGTTCTGGCAGGCTAAAGATCCCCAGCTCCCTCAGCCACTCATCTAACTTGTGCTCCAGACACTCCCCCAGGTTCATTGTTCTTCTGTGGACAACTTCCAGCACCTCAATGTCTTTCTTGTAGGGGACCCCGATCTCATTCATGAGACCTTATTGTGGGACCTGATAAGATGCCTTCCAGAGAATTGAGGGAATTATCAGATGTAGTTGCCTAGCAACTCTCCATCATATTTGAAAGGTCATGCCAGTCAGGTAAACTTCCCAGTTACCAGGGAAAATGTTAATAAAGATAACCCAAGAAATTATCCACCAGTCAGCCTCTCCTCCATGCCTGCTAAGATCATGGAACAGATCCTCATGAATGATATGTTGAAATGTCTGGAAGACTGTGCAGTTTTTAGAGACAGACAACATGGCTTCACTAGGGGAAGATCCACCTGACTCATCTATTTGCCTTCTACAATGGAGTGACTCCACCAGTAGAGAAGAGAATGTGGATGGGAAGGGAAATGAAGACAATATGGATGTCATCTGCCTGGACTCCTGTAATGTCTTTGATACAGTCCTTGCTACTAAACTGATGAGATATGGGTTTGGTGGATGCACTGTTAGATGGATAAGGAATTGGCTGGAAGTCCATGCCCAAAATGTTGCAATCATGCATGTCTTCATGGAAACCTGTAACTCATGGTGGCTCTTAAGGACCTGTAGTGGCACAAATATTGTTCAGTATCCTTATTAGTGGCATATTGTGATTGAGTAAAACTTCAGCAAGTCTGTAGAAAACCTGTTGATTTGCTTGAGGGAAGGGATGTGATCCAGAGGGACTTTGACAGGCCTGAGGAGTGTATTCATGTGAACTTCATTCAATAAGGCCAAATAGAGCAAGGTCCTGCGCCTGGTTTGGGGAAGTCTTCAGTATCAGATAACCCAGAGAAGCTGTGGATTCCATTGGAAGGGTTCCTGCCAATGGCAAGAAAGTTGGAACTAGATGTTTTTTAGAGGTCGCTTTCATTCTATGATTCTCTGCAGGTGCATTTTCTGTGGGATTCTTCCAGGCAGATCCTTGAGCAGATCTGTTCTCCTGAAATGCGGAGTAATTATCCTGATTTTTGCTTCCTGTTGTCCTTTTCTGAACTTCAACAACCCATTGCCAATGGTAGCCAAGGGTGACATCAGCTACCACATTCCTGATCAGTCCTTCCATGCTTAGAAGTATGAAGACATATCAGAATTTTCAGAACGCCAATGGACTTCTCAGTTTGAGAATGCTTGGATTCTTTAAATGATAATTTACCTTTATTCAGCTTCTGTTCTTTTGGCTGACCAGTAGAATCTTGCAAAGACAGAACCATGGGCATAGTAGTAGCTTGATAACATTTTCCTACAATAGAAAGAGGGAACCATCAGGTATTTTTTAGAATACTGGTGTTATCTTTCTGACCTTTTTTTTTTTTTTTTTATGATCCTAGGATTCAGCTTCTGTGAAAGCCAAGATCTATAAGATGCATGAGGTCAAAGAAGTAAATTATCCTAAAGTGGCTGGTGGAATGGACTCATTTATGCCTATCAAATATACTGCTTTTTAAATTTCAGATGTTAGACTTTGTGACAAGGTTCTGAATTCATAAAGGGAGTCACTTTCTTGAATGTAGAACTATGAACATAATTGCTTAGGATTAGATACTGAATTTCTAAGCTAGTTTTGGTGTACTAAAGCAAATTTAAAATAGCTTTAAAGTGCAGGAAGAAAGCACCTTGTGTCACAACAGCACTGCAGCTACAAAGTACCACCTAAAACCTCCAAAACCTAGACACAGTTTTTGGAATTTCCATATATTCTCCTCCTAAATGAAATTATATTAGCACTTTACAAAAACATCATTCTCACCTGACAGTTCTTAATGCATTTAGAGATTGTTGCATTTCTCTCTGGGCTGTAAAGTTATAAAAAGATGGGTAGGCCAGATGCAATAAAAACATCTTGAGTTTTTGCTGAGTCTACATACTAAAAACATGAGATTCGCTGTTTGATATCTCTCTGGCTTTGCCCTTATTGCTCTTACTCAAGGTTAATTTGGTAACCAATAACTGAAGTCTCATTAATGCAAGATCATGTTCTCCTTTGCTGTCCAATGCTTATAAGTTTCTTTTGTGTACTTACAATATCATGCTCAGGCTGTTCAGCAAAAGATAAAGCAAAATGTCTCAGAGCTATTCTGATGACTCAGAAACAAAAAATAAGAGATGGCCATGAGATTAGTGCATATAATTCCATACTTAGAAGTTCCTGTCTTCATTTTGTTGCCAAAAAAGACTGATTAATTATTCAAAGGAACGTGAGCAAGAAATTGTTTCATAGCAGCATGAGGTAGATATCAAGCCAAAAATTCATATGGTGTTGGATAGAAAGAGTGACTAAAATGAAATAATGAGTTCAGAATTGTGAGCAATATGGTTTTATTGTCTTATTAGCTTTCTTGGATAGTTACAGCTCAATAATTTTTCTTCTTGATGAAGTTATTTACACACAGACATCCACTGCCATTATAATTCATCTCCAGCTGGCATTCCAGAGAGTAATAGGTTGATGTGCCATTATATCTACCAGACTGTGGCACACCTCCCAGGTACCCAAATCATATCATGTTGCACTGGATGCCTAAGTGCAGTCAAATGACAGGTCTTTGGTCAGGAAAGCCAGGAGCACTCCAGAGCTATTTCACTAGTCCCATAGTGGTGTCCTCTTTGAGTTGAGCAGCTCTTCAACAGCCACAGACACCACTGGCCATAACAGCTCGTTCATGGCTGAAATCCAATACCATATTGGAGATCAGGCTGGGTACACCTGAGCGTCTGAAATCATACTACAGATCTAAGTGAAGAAAATTTACCTCACATTTCATTCATTTCATTTCATTTCATTCTGATGCCTAAAACCTGGGCATCTTGTGTCATGTTTTTGATGCTGGGGCAATATTGCATTAGTTTTTCAGCTCCCACCACAGAGGCATATATTCATGCATCATACCTGACATCTAACAACATTAATCTGTTAATCTGAAATTGAATGCCACAAAAATCTGTTCCTGAACAAATTTGGTTTAGCAATTTTATTTCTACAGATGAATGAAATGAATACCACAGATTTCACTATAAACTTTCTGTTCATTATACTAAACTAAGTATTGCATTAAAAGGAATGAAACCTCAGCTCCAGTTTAATATTCCTAAATAAACTAAAAACTCTTGAGTGTTCTTGACCTCATTTTATGAACATAAAAAAAAATCAACAGTTTTAATTGTAGGCGAAAAATTCCTGGTTAGATTGAAAGATACCACATAGGTGCTAAGTAATGCAGGAACTTTGAGATGTCTTTATTTTGTAGACAGGTATAAATGTAAACACAATAATAGAGTCCAAAGATATCTTTTTTTTTCCCCCACCGGTGGCAGCTATAAATCAACAGCAGCAACAGCAATTATTTCTTCCTATGAAAAATTCTGTGCTGATGAGCTACTCCTTGCTTATCATATTTCAAGATGTGATCATCCCCATGAATTCATACTACAAAGAAAATTGATTATGCAGCACGCTCATCCTAATTTGGGCTCATTTGGATTTCAGTTAGGAAAAGTAAAAGGGGTAAAGGTAAGTGAAATGTGAGCCTATCTCAATGTGGAATTTGTGAATGTGGGAACATTGGTATTTTATACAAATTGCAAGTAACTTTCATTCATTGCAACGTTGCTATTTCCATTTCTGTTAATGCTCGCTTATCTCTCACCTCTTCTAAATGTAAATGTCATTGCTATTACAGAGGTTGATATCATCATTCTTCAAACGCTGGGAACATAGCCTTAAAATTATAATTGACTCACATGTTGCTGACACAGTAAAATGTTGCCTAGTCTGGCCTGAATTATGCTAACACATTGAACTTCAGTCCCATGGCAGACAACATCAACATTAAAAAAACCCCAACCAAAAAATCATAAACTGTTCTGTGAAGAAATAGTCAACGGTTTTCCTCATATATTTTATGAGAATGAATAACCTTTTTGGCATCTTTATTTCTTAGGATGCTATTCCCTTTAAATTAATGTCACTTAAGAGTATGGAGACCCCAGAATCCTTCTAGAATTATCTAGCAGTGACTCAGAATATCTGCAAACCTGTGTAAAGGAGATGAGGGCCAAACAGGTAACACTTTCTAAGAGTACCCTACTGGAATATTTCTTAAGAACACTGAAGATGACTACAGCTTTTTAAAAAAAGAGTAAAGCCAGCATATCTGTGTAAAGTAAGGCCACTACCGACTTGGTTATTGTATGTCTGAATTTCTGGGTCAAAGATCATGAGTTTTGATAGGAAAATGCTGGCTGAAATGTCAGAAACAAAAGCAAATTCGAGAAGAAAAACATGTATCTGAAACAAATGGCAAAGGTTACCATGAAATCTAATAGGGTGGACAAAGAATTTCTTTAAATTGATTTATTAATAGATAAGTGCATTTTCTGTCTATCACTCACAATACATTTGAATTGGACTGAATATACAGGAAAAATTACATATCTGAGTTCAGGAAAGAAGTGATATGTGCTTAATTGACAAAGCAAATATAAAGGGCTCTAGTTTAGGGACAGACAAACCATGTCTAATTATGTTAAAAGTCATTCACAATTTAATTGGGGACAGAATATAAAAACATGTAATAATATCTCATCATAGCAGTAAAAGGATGTTTTCAAAGTGAATTTTATTT
The DNA here is from genome assembly GCA_003286495.1 of Chlorodrepanis virens. NCBI lineage: Eukaryota > Metazoa > Chordata > Aves > Passeriformes > Fringillidae > Chlorodrepanis > Chlorodrepanis virens. The sequence goes on along the minus strand of LTAT01000004.1, from coordinate 111,477,797 downwards.
TTACACCTGCCATTTATTCTTGGATCTTGTAAGATCCAAGAAGTGAACCCATGCCTCCTGTCCCAGAGAGCAGGCTGAATGGGAGAACAAGAATGTGGCTGCTCTCTTTGGAAATGAGGGGAGATAAACATTTATAGCAATTACTGGAAGCCAGTGATACCTTTTTAGTGCTCCACAGCATCAAGAAGAGGAAGCCTTAATGCTGGTTTGTAGCTCATCAACAACAGTTGACCATCCTTTCCCAAATGCTTTCCCATCCCATGCAGATTTCGACAGAAACAACTTGAGAGGCATTGGATAAGATTAATGACATGGGATTGGTGGTACAGGAAAAGGCAGAGGAGAGGTTCTGATGGACTTTTTGAGATGAAGGGAGTGTAGGCTACTCACAGATGTGTGGGAAAAGAGCTCTGTAGGGCACAGACTTGAGAGAGACTATGGCAGTGGTTCCGTTCTCCCAGTAAGTTTTGAAAGCACAGAATCAGACAAAGAAATAGCGGGAGTCAAATATCTGACATGTTTTTGCATGATGGCTGAGTTTAACATCTACTATGTGCTATATTTGAAATCACTGTATTACTTTAATTTTCAAAAAATACATCCTCTATATTTCTTGGAATCGATCTGTTCCGTAACAGCATGGAGCATCATTATGAAAGACCTCTGCTTACACAATTGATGCTGTCATGGCAGAGAGAAAACATGTAATTAGCCAAGATAAGTACTGTAGCTGGAGTCAGTAATCCCAAACAGGCAAAGCTAATTAGTTATCTGGTTCTGGGAGGTCATATGAGCACCTTGTTTCTAGAACAGACTAATGCATATGACATATTTCTACAGTTAACACCATGCCACTGTTGTGCTTCCCAGTGAATTGAAGTGACATGGTGCATGTTAAAAAGTAAAAGTTTGCTTATATAGTTTTAAGAAATGAACAAATTATATTCTGTTGTTTTAAAGTGAAAACATTGCTGCCACTTAGCAAAACATGTAATTTCAATTTCACCATGTTCCACCAGGAAATCAGGCTGTTGGCAGATTTCCCATTCCCCTTCAAGAACATCCCAGGGTAAACCAGCTAACAGATGAAACTGGTGGAGAAAGGACAAAAAAATGTGGTAAGTGCAAGGCATTGTAATGTTGAGCAGATCTAATTGCTACAAGGTAAAAATTTATAATGATAATTAATGCACAACTGAGCAAGGAATGTCACCAGAGAGATGAAGTTTTCCTACTGACACATTTTTGTACACAAGATTAAATGAAATTATAGGTCTATTTCACAAAGTCTCTCTTGTGGACATCTTTTTTTTACACTGAAATTCTGAACATAGAACTCTTCCAGAATATTGTGTTTTTTCAGATAGGTTCTTCCATCTTTATAGATACAGGATATTTGGCTTGCTTTATATTCTCAGGTATGAGCATAGAATTTCTTAAAATGGGGTGCTTTTTACCAGAAGCTATTATTCTCTTTGCAATAAAGTTTCAATGAGTAATCTTCTTAGACCTGTCATAAGTAGTTCCTATGGATTGTTTTGCTACAAAGGCACAGAATTTCTTGTTGTAGTTGTCTAAATCTCGTTATAACTGGGCAAAAGTGTGGCCATTTTGTAATTTCCATATAATCTTGATATGCTCTTACAGCACTATTAAAAGCGGCCAGCAAACTTTTGCAAGGGATAACTGTATAACTGTCTCATTTTCTATTTCCATTGTCTTGTATTATTTATTGAATTTTTTTATTAAAAAAAGAAGCAAATAGCAAAAGCTTTAAAATATATAAATCATATAATCTGTGCTTGCAACAAAGTAAAAAAATGTTTAATTATCTAAAATAATTAAACTGATTGCAGAAAAGGCAAGATTTTTGTTTCATTTAGAAAGTATAAATTCAGGGAGACACTAATGACTTTGAGACAAATGTAAACCTTTTTTGAAGGGAAAGAACTGAATTTGGCCCATAGACCTTTTCATAGCCCTCAACTGAGAAATGACAGCAGCTGATATGTTGACTGATTATTCAATGTCTTTTGAAAACCAAATGTTGTAGTGTTTACTAAAAAATAGAGGGAATTGCATATTTGCTAGATGTACATGAATAATTCATAACAAATCATTTATTCAGTGATTTCACCTCTTCCTCAAATTGAGAAAATTGTAATTTTCTTTAATATATGTTCATTAATTGAACAGCTTCAGTGAATAATTCTGTCATTCCCTCAACAGGAGTATGACACAGAGTATTCAGAAAAAAATTCAGCTTGGTTTTAACCCACAGAAATAGATTTTTTTTCTAATATTGTATATTCTTATTAAAAATATTTATATGAACATTTACTATTGAAATGGCAACTGAACAAAATAATTTCTGACAGTAGCCACCAACTTTTCTTGCAAGCTCTTTGCTTCTATGAACATGATTGTACTTGTTACTACTTCTACAATAATAGCTGTTCTGAATATTAATTACATTTTCCTTTTCCATGTCAGTTTTTCATAGAGAATTCAAGTTTCTGGGTGCTGAAATAAGAATTTAATCTTCTGTAAGACAAAAGATTAAAATTATTATGCAACAATGCTTTTGGAACAACTTTGATTATTCAGTTGGTGGTTTTCTTTTGAGAGAGGCGCACCTGGTTTATTTTTTTCGTATCTAGCTCCAAGTCTCTGTTGTCTTTTAGGACACAGAATTTATTTGTTCATTCTAATTTCATTTTCACCTCCACATTTTACCCTTTTCATTTCATCACATAAATCTTATATGGTTTTAGTGGAATTGGTAAAAAATTGGGATTTTTTTGTAGCATTTTCCCTATGCCTACCTAATTGCTGGCACTTGAAGCAAGCGTCTTATGAATTAGGTACCAAAATTTCATCCTTCACTGTCTGTGAGCTTTTCCAAAAGTTCTAAAATTGAAAGAAAATATATGGTCTTGGTATTTGTTACTTGGTAGTTTCCAGGGGACAAAAACTAGAGGATGATTTCATTTTTCTCCTGAACATGTCTTGAATTAGGGATTGCTTTTAATCCAAAGCCATTAGACAGTCCAAATAGATTAGACATCCACTAGAAATCTGAGCTTTCTGCTTAAAAAACTGCTCCTGCAAAAGCTAAATGAATAATTGATTTTTTTCCCCAGTTTGGTTACTGAGATGAACCCTAATATCTGTTCAAATTGAATTTAATTTATTTTCTAGTTTTTCTGTACTCAGAAAAGAAATAAAACAAAACCAAGAAACACACTACACTGTGTTGTGTCAAATTGCAATTTAATTCTGTAGGAAATGTTTCATTTTCAAATGGAAAAAAAAAAATCAATGAAGAAGAAACTAGATAAACACAGCAAGTGAGGGCCGTCCTTTAAGAAGTGCTCGGACATCTCCAACAGGATGAAAAATACCTTGTGTATCTTCTTTTTAAGTAGGCCAAGAATGTATGACATAAGAAAAGTGGCAATTAATGTAGCCACTAAGAATTCCAACATGGAAAATAGCATGGAAACATCAATCTTTCCCACTACACAAGATCTATTGGATTATATATTTACTAGTTATAGCAAATCTTCTTCTAAATGTGCAATATTTATGCTCCTCAGTGGCCCCTGAAGTTTGATCTCCCTGTCCAGAGGTATTGGAGCAGACACAGGTGCTTTGCTGCCCACACATCCTGGTTTTATTTCAACTTAAATTGGATCTTGAGAAAATGTTTCTGACATAGACTTCATTGCAATATGCAGGGAAATGGTTGTCCAGTTCCCCAACAGAAACACATGCTCTGAGTTGGGTAAGGAGACTGTATGGTCAAGTTCATAGAAAAAAACTTCTAATAAAGAGAGTATCTGTGCTCTTGACTCTACTGCAGAAATGTTTAAAGAGTTACAAAAATGGAGATATATGTGAGGGATGTACATGGATGGATATGATGGACATGTTAATGTGCGCCTATATTTCCTGCCACCTTTGATATGACGTTGCAGCTACACTTCTTGTGAGGAAAAAAAATGATAGGAAACTCCTTTCCCCATATCTTTGGTGAAAATTATAACACCATAATTCACAGTCACAGCTGAAAGGCCAAAAGAAGTTGATGGCTTGGAGGCTGATGCTGCCTCAAGTACACAGCTCCTTCACACAGGAATATTAGCAGTGCAGTACAGCTCCAAATCTTCCATGAATATTTGGAAAATAGTTACTCTGTTACTTTGAGGCAGAAGCAAATCCTTTTCCTTCAGTGCTTCTTTCCTTCTGCAAATCTTTTGAGTCCTTAATTTTGAAATGCATAATAAGAATTGGGCTTGATGACCTTAAAGGTCTTTTCTAACCTAAATGATTTTATGATTCTATAACCATGATAAAAATCTACTACCTTTGATGGGGCTGAAGCCATTAACTTGGCCTTGTTTTACATGGTTTTGTAGCATCCACTGAGTGCAGTGCTAATATTCATTAGCTAAATTGCAGCAGATAGCCTAGAGCTCTTATGTACTTCAAGTTTCTCCTGGATTTCACTGATTTTCATCTACAGAGCAGACACTTTTGAGTACAAAGCAGGATATCTATTATTAAGCAAGAAAAAGCTGTTCTTCTCTCCTCCCTTCTAGAGTTTTCTCTCTTTCTTCTAGAAAGAGGAAGGAAAGATTATATTAATCTCTTTGGACTAAAATTAAAAATGTGATATCTGATCTGTATCCACCACTGTATAAAACTTAGCGTTATCGCTGGTATGTAACAAGAAACTGCAATAAAGGAAATATTTTATACTTGACTATTTTCAGAACAAGGGTGTAACAGAAAAACTGAGAACAAAATACAGGGGTCTTACACCACGGAAGAGGAAAGGCTTGCAAGTTTGGCCATCTGTGGGCTAGCAGACAGCCAAAGGAACCAGGATGCACCAGTTCAAATCTGCCCTTGAATCCCAGAGTTTCCAACCTGGAGTAACTGGGCAGGAACAGATAATGGTTTTTTTCCTTTTCCTTTTTGTAACATAAAGCCTACTCCTTGCAGAGGAGCCTGCCCAGACATCCATTTTCCCATCATTAGGGAAAGTCATATAATAAAGCACCATATTTCCATTACATATCTACAAATTATTAGTAGATCATAATCAATTATGATTACTACTACTAGTAGTAATCATAATAAAAAACCTTATAGGGTAAAAGTCTATCAGCCTGTGATGTTTAAATCCCAAAATATATGTGCTTTGCTGTCACTTAGATGTAGCAGGTTAGATCCTAACCATTATTTTTCAGTTAATTTTAGGCATTTCCAGAGTACAGAAGTGCCCTCTTTGTGGAAACCCAGGGCATCGGGAATATTTCCTTGTCTGCTCTGGGGTGCCCTGACCCCCAGGTGAGCACTGACTTTGACCCTCATTCATGGAGAAAGTTTCCTAGACTTCAAGATAGACTGGAATCCACAAAAGTGTGAAATAGATTATAGAGAGTAGTGTAGGTGTATCACTTGGTGAGAAATTTAGGGTTTGGGATTTTTAGTTGTTGTGGATGGAAGCAAGATGGAGGGCACAGGGTGTCATCCTGGGTTTCTTCTTCCTACTTCTTCTTCTTCCTTCTTCTTCATGGGTTTGGGTGGCACTCTGTAATTGGGCAGAAAAGTCCACATTGGGGGCTCTTTGGGA
>LTAT01000004.1:111425347-111468500 GCA_003286495.1 Chlorodrepanis virens | reverse complement strand
AAAAAAAAAAAAAAAAAAAAAAAAAAATTAATAAGGAAAGCAGTAAAACAAAACCAGCAAAACTTTTGGTTCAACAACTGTAGAACCAAAACCAAACACCAATTTTTCTTCAGTTTCTTTAGATGTAACTAATTTTACAACCCATATGTGGTAGAGTGGCATTTTGTATCTTATATGGAAAGTCATCACTGCACCTGTACACAAAGGTAAGGCTCTTTTAAATCTCCATGTTTGAATCCCTTCATGTCTCTCTGTAATCTTGCCAGAGCTTCTCAGGATTCAGAAGAAAAACACTATTACACAATCTCATAAAGTGTAATTTCTCTGCAAATCTGAGTCTCAAATTCAAGGGATCCAGAGGATCCTGAGGGAGGTTTTCCCATCATTTCCATGGACATAATTAGGAAATTATATTCTGACAGAAGTCCAATAACAGAAGTTCATCAGTGAGACATTTTATGATGATCCTTTTCCAAAATAAATCCAGAAAGAGTAATAATGCAAAAGTATGAAAATAAATCCAGAATAAATAAAGTATTTCATCATAGGTTTCATGTGCGGCTTAGTTCTTTTGTATCTCTGATAAAGATCTTTCAATACCATACTTTCAATATTTGTAATATGTATAATAAAAGAGAGCCAGGTTATGTGTTGCTTTTGGGAAGAAAAAGGATTTAACTTTTCCTTCAGCTGGGAAAAAAACACTTAAAATCTTCTCTTCAAAAACAACTCATAAATCCTGTGGGGGATTTTATGTGTGGTTAAATTCAACCTTTTTTGCTGCACTTTTAAACTGTAATTGAATGAATAAAATAACAGTGACTTTCCCTATATAGGGCATTAGAATGAAATTTGAATATGTTTCCAATTTTCTTGCTCATCATTGTTTTACAGCTGAAATCACTGGAATAAACTGGCTTTTCCAACTTTTAGTAAAATCCCTCCAGCAGCACCACTTCATACAGCCCTTGAAAATAACTTCAGTGCATGTTCTGAGATATAAATCTATTTCTTTATAAGGATATATGCTGAGGTTATTTCACAATCTTGAATGCTAATATCCACTGCAATTAAAATGCTGCACATAGCACATAATGCATAAGTCCTGTCCCCCCCCAAGCAGACACAAGACTTATTTATGGATCACAGTCACTAGTTTCATAGCAAGCCAATATGCAAATAAAGCAAAAATGCATTATTTATCTTATGTTTGCCAAGCCAGGTAGGGAAATGCAATTTACAGGATGAAAACCCAGATATGGATGCTTTTAACTGTCATTCACAATTAAATTATATCATTCCCCTCATTTAAGTAGCCAGAAATGTTTCATTTTTCGTATCTCAAAATGGCTGAAATGTGCATGTTCTTTTTTACTTTTCTTTGTGCAATAATAAAACTGCAAAAAATAATGTTTCTTAAGAATCTCTTTAGAGGTAATAATTTGATTTAATACGTGTGCTACATTAGTGTAGGAAGAACATTCCTTTGTCATTGTTCTGCCTGAAAAGCTTTCCTGCACTTGCTCTCAGAGAGAAAGAAAGGCAGAAGACAGCTGCTGGATTTCTTTACCCTATCCTTTTACGTGGTGCACTAAATTCTGAAAGAAAAAAACCCAAACTAATTGCCCCTTTCCATTTGCACTCAGCACATTTTATTGACTTGGGTGTGACTATCTGGGAGTGGTAGAGGCAGTAGGAAATCTGGTGTGCTCTGGGATGATTATTTACATGTGCTTGCTTGCTTGCTTGCATGGTTTTGTTTGGCGTTTTTTTTTGCGATTGTTTGGTTTTTCTCCCCAGAAAAGTGACCATGAATTGTTTTTTTTTTTTGAACCCTACATGTGTCTTTGATATCTGGTACCTATGGTTCACTATGGTGAACAAAAGTTTCTCCTCTGAGGACTCAGTCCTCAAAACAGATTTTGCTAACCAAAATGAAACAACAAGCTCTTCAATTTGGCTTTCACAGAAGACTGTGATATTTTAAAGACTGAGGTGTGTCATTTTCAATCAGGTCATAGAGTTTGCCAGAAGAGCTGGACTGAAAGACTATTCCCTGTTGTGGTTTCCAGTTTTGTTTCTGTCTTATTCTGTTGTGTTTTCCTCTTGCAGTGAGCTGTGCCGTGTACAGGACGTTCAGCTATAGCAGCATAACAGGATCTGCTGCATTAAAGAAAACCCTCAGCTTCATCTTTTTATTAAATTGTTTATTTTTATGGTTTTCTGGGGAAGATTACAAATTGAGACTGCTTGTATAGCTCCTTTACTGCAGGGTGGGGTTGACAGCTCAAATGCCAACTTCATAAAGTCTGAACACAAAGTGCCCATAAAACAGAAGGAAACCCACCTTATAATCAAAAAGCACTTATTTTTGAATTTATACATCCCAGTGTGCTACAGTCAAAGTAGCCACAAAGAAAAAGAAGCTTCTTCTTAAACATGACCAGCTAATTGTTTTGACTTTTTCTGCTTGACCACAGTACAGGCCTTGATGTAGACAAGACGTTTAGCACATATTGAATTTCAGTCTGGTAACCTTTTCATACAGACTGCTCACCTGCTTTCCTCAAATGACTGCTGAAATAGTTAAGATTTGAAAAACATGTAGGATTACTTTTATGAGTCTAATGAATTCTGTTTCATTTAATGTTGGTTTTATTTTTCTTTGATGACAGTTGCTGGTTTTAGCTGTGGTCTTTTGAGTGGCTCTGCTTTGCGACTTGAAGCACTGCTGATTGCAAGAGCAGGAGGGAGGGAAATGTGCAAAATGAGATGTCTTGACAAAACAGGATGAATTAAATTAAGGTAAGTTTAAGTACTGACCTTCAATTTCAACTCATTCAACAGAATGCTCATATTATAATTTCTTTGTGGAAAAACCATCCAGAGAAGAATGGTGCCATCTGTTAAAGCAAGAAATCACAATTTTATTCTTCTCTCTCTCCCCAAAATGTCAAATGATTTTGGTTGCTCCTTTGGAGCTCTGAAAAAGGTTTAGGACTTCTCAGTGTCATAGAGCATAGTGTCTGTAGTGCCTCCTCTCACAGAGAAATTAAAATCAAACCTACTCAATAATTGCTTTTGAAAACCCACACCATGTGTTTTTTCCCCCTTTTGAAAAAAATTATTATTATTGTTATGACAAAAATCTTTTTCAAGACAGGAAGATTTTCACAGACTAAAAGCAGAAATGTTGGGAGTTCATTTAATTTCCTTGAATTTTTGATGTTTTAAAAAGGAGTGCCTCTAAACAAGAGGAAAGAAAAATTTCCCCTCATATTACTTTCTGATTGACATTTTTTGCAAGGCTCTGTTGTAAAAACATGGACACCTTAAAACAGCTGTATAAGTTAAAGAACTGTTTGGAAACCTAGTAATTAGAAGTGTCTGTGGGTTTCAGAATATGCTGCTCAGTTATCATTGAGGTTTGCTGCTTTCATTATACTTTAGTCTGCCAGTTGTATCTGATCCAAAAGTACAGAAACAGGCTTGTTTAAACTCAGCCATTGTGTAGTGTTTGTGATGTGTGCATAATGAATTCTGAATGCAAATATATGCTGTAAAGTGAAATACTGAAAACCTGTATGACAAGCAGTAGGGCTGCACAACACAAAATATGGCTTTATAGCATAAATATTCACTTGTGTCAAAAATATAGGAGCTGTTCAAAACAGAGCATTCTAATTATGCACAGTTTGTTCCTCACTCAGTTTCAGCTACTTGAACTCTTTCATTTGAAGTGTTTGACCTTCACTACAAGAACAAAACCGAAAGAGTAAATATCTGACTCATAATATTCCCCCCCCACAAACACAATTCTGCAGCAGCAGAATATTTTCCACTGAATTGTCATATAGTTAGTTCCCTGAAAGCATTTGCAGACAATAGTTAGGTTGTATTAGATTGGGGATTTTGTTTGTTTGTTTGGTAGGTTTTTTTTTTAATCTGAAACAAATCAAAATGCCACTCCCTGAATATGAAAAAAAAACATTTTATATCTGTAGGAACAAGAACAGCTGTTATCTCAGGCTGATTGATAATGTCAGCTAAGCAACAGTACAGGGAATGGTACAGGTGAGACACATAAGTTTATGGTTCTTAGGAACAACTTTAGAATTTGATATACAAAAGACTCCAAACTTTACTAGAGGTTTAAATACCTCTTTGTGCTCTCTTGAGTTGGTGCTCCCACTGTGTGTACAACTGATGCTCTTTTGGCATTCCTCTGAATTGCTGAGTTGCACCAGTTGTATCTACAGTTGTTTGCAGCTTCAGATCTAGAGCTTCAAATTAGTGCCCTAAGGGCATTGTATGACATTATATTAAAAAAAATAAAAGGCAAACCAAAAACCAAAATAAGACAAAACAAGAAGCAAACAAATAAGGAAGGAGCTTAGAGGAAATTAAACCTAAGGAAAAAGACCCAAACAAACTGCTTAGTTGAGCTGAGCTTAAATCAATTGTAGTAGCTCATGTAACCTTCTTATTTGCATTTAAATTTAATGGCCTTGCCTTTAAGCAGCTGAAGACACATAGTTCCTAAAGCAAAGGAAATGGACAACAATATTTCACATCCTGACTCAAATGAAACTTGTAGAATATCCCACAGGTAATAGAAAAATCAAAAGAAGAAAGTAAGACAGCAGCATTAGTCTGAAGAATTTCTTGTCAACAGCTTGGAAATTTACCAATTACATTCAGTTCAAGCACCATGAACAACCTGTTTCTTATCCCTCTTTGCAATAAATAAATTCAACCAGAAAGGAAGGGAAAAAGCCTGCCTGTTTGTTAAAAGACAGACAAATAGACACCTGTGTTGCACAAGTTAGCAAATATGTGGAATCAGTGGCAGGCTGAAGACATGAGGACCAGATCATACAATCAATCACAGAATGAGGCTATACAGAGTTTGAAGGAGCCCACAAGGATCACAGAAGTCCCACTCATGGTTACTCCTCAGAACAACCCCAAGCATCACACCATGTGTCTGAGAACATTGTCCAAATTTTTCTTGGAATCAAGAATTCTGTCAGATTTTCATGCATGCAGATAACTTTGGTGTTGGGCTGTGTTGTTGCACGGTGTGACAGTAGCTGCTCCTGCATTTTGTTCAATGTCTCCTGTAGGACAAGTGCTTGCCCACAGGAATACACAAATTCTCTCAGCTTCCTGCAACATTAAGGCTGCAGAGATAAATATGGGTGGACTGAACACTACTAAAATGGTTCTCACATTTTATTTTATAGGAAGAAACCACCTCAAGCCACCCAAACCCTTCCCCCTTCACCCCCTTTACTTGTCTAAATATTGGTAAAGTTTACAGTTTTTCAATATTGTGCCTAATTTTCTGGGTAGTTAACTGAAAAGCAGATTTTAGGTACAGTTGGCACATGGAAGAACAGAAGTTCATTTTAAATGAGTTGGAAAGTATTAACATTAAAATATGTAAAGTCCCTTTCTGGGATGTTGGTCCAGATACGTGTTCTTAGGTAAATGACATTTAAGATTCAGTATGTGGCTGTAACTTACTGGAAAAATTAGTTTCATGTGCACTAAAATTCACATGAAAAAAGCATCCTATCTTTCATCACACTTCCAGAAACACTGAAAAACATATTGCAAATTAAGACTCTTCTATATGTATTGAAGGTCAGGGAACCATCTTTAACCAATCCTTTGAAGGAGACCAAATGATACACAAAACCTTCTGAGAAAACAATTTATTTCCCAAAAATTTTCCAAATTTCAGTAATTCCAACCCCCTATGCTACATATTACAGAGTGCTTAGAAAAGGTACAGGCTAAATCTCCTAGTTATTTTGATAACTAAAACTTCTTAGTACTTTTATGTGCCTGGAGAATTTTGAATAGAATTAATATATAGGTATGGAAGATCCCCAATCAAGGGAATTGTTTGCTGTGCTGCCTCTGTGTCTATACCCTCTGCAGCAAACTTAGATGATGACAGCAAACTAATTTTCCCAATTCAACAATTTCCAAACTGTTTGTGAATGAGTTCCTCTGTTCTAATTAGTCTTTCTGTACTAAGACACACACTTAAGTCTTCAAAGCTGTCAAACTGACTATTTTCCCGAGAACTAAATTCAATGAAAAAATGCAATTACTTAAAAAAAAAAGAAATGCCAATAAACCTGAATTTATTGCTGCACTTTATGCTTCTCTCCCCCTCTTAAGGGTTGAAGCTGCAGAAAACATTCAGGAATTGTTTATGTGGATAATCTGTCTACAGGCAGGATTTTACTCAAAGTTGAGTCTATTCATGATAGATAAGAACTACAGAACAGGAGTCTGGGTGTGAGGCTGTTTTCCCAATTCATGCAGTAGTGTAGTGATTTTGCACCATCAAATGCTTTACTTTGGAAATGTTCATTTTTCAGAGGTTAATTTTTACATGCAGAGCTACTATTACATTAAAAACTAAAATAATTCATTTTCATAGTAATTTATCTCCAATTTTACTTCTATTCTTTTGCTTTCCAGTCATCTATTTATTTTAGACTTGATTTGACATGTGAGGATGGATGAAACCTTGTCTTGAAACCGAGGACTCTGGAAAGAAAATGGGCCTTGAAATTATGTTTATGATGCAGGATTTCTCTACTTTTTTACAACAGTTCCTGTTTGCATACTATCTTATTTTCTCTTACAGAGTACTGTTGTATTCATAGGAAATGTTCCACCACAGTGTGATTTCTGCTTTCTTTCAGCATAGTTGAAAAACTTGTTTCCTAGAAGACCATTTGTTCTAAAAATTTTTCTTGATGTATTAATTCCTAATATTTTAAAAACTTATTTATATACCTGCAATATTTGGCACAATCTTAACTACAATCTTTTTTCACTTTCTTCTCCAGAGAATTCATCAGTTTCTGATTTTTTTTCTTCTTTGCAATGCATCTGCATTCCCAGGAAAATACACCAATTATTTCCCAGGGATATCAGTTATTTTTTTTCTTAATTTTCCTTTCATTTTATCTGCAGATGATTACCATATTTATTGTCATACTAGTGTATGCCCATGTAAATCTTTACAAGCCTTTACATTTTGAATATCTTTGATTTACTTGTATTTACTTTTTTATTATTATTATTAGAGGTAATTTTAACATAAATATATTTTTATATATATATATAGAGCAGGTTTTTTCTTGACAACTGACTTTCATAATCAGTATTTTTCATTTTATTGTCTCTCTATTGTGATAGTAATAGAAATTATATTTGTATTTTCTCTGAGCATATCCACTAGGTTTCCACCTACTAGGCCATCTAGGCCATTTACTTTCTACCCCTCCTTTTTCCTCTGTGAAAAAAAGTTATTTCAGTTGAAGTCCTGCTACAGAAATGAATGGTTATTGGAACAAAATTGCTTCTAATTAGTTTTGAGTGGAATAACTGCTCCTGCTGCTACCTTCCCTCTTTATGTTCATCAATCATTCCAAGTTTTTTATGAAATTGGCAATGATGTTAGTCACTATTTTCATCAGTGTAGTGGAGATTGGACTTTATCCTTAAATCTTAAGAGTTACATTTTCCTCTCCTACACTCAGTGCACTTTCTCCAAGACTGCAAAAGAGAGCATAACCCGCTCTGTTTTATCTTTTACTTATTCCATCCTGTTTATTCTGCTTCTGTGTAATACTTCATTGAGCATATGCCTTTGGATTTTCATTATTTGTAAGACTTTCTCTTTTAAAATTCCTTTTCTCAGCCTTGTGTCCCATGAAAGAAAGTGATTAGGCTTTAAATAAATATGTATAGGCCAGTTTTCAATTGTTTCTTTACAAACTCGATGGCACTGACCATGACTATTTTTCAGAATCTTCATCTTCAAAATATTTTAATCAGACCTGTGGGTTACATTATGTAGTGCACAAGAATCCTACTGCAGTCAACCATATTTTAAACATTGCCCAGAAAATTCCTTGTGATTCCAACATTTTATCCAGAAAAAAAAATGTTGTGTCAGAAAATAAAATGCAATATCTTATTTATTTTCAAAGAAAATGCCAAGCAGATATTCTTGCACTGTAGAGCTCAAATATAAAATTCAATTTGCCTAACTCATATCTAGGAACACAGACATGGGAGAGTGCTAGAGGACGACATGAAGGACATTGCAGAATAATCCCTACATCAGTTGGTCCAGACATTCCTGTAGGATAAAGAAGAGTGAAGAATAAAAGTTTGAATTATCCACAACAATGCAATTGGAGTATGAGTCTCGATGCATGGAATACAGAACAGGCAATGATGAATTGTGGGACAATATTTCTATGGGGGGTTCTAGGGAAGGCATGAACTGCACAGCTAAAAGCATTATTTTCGATATGCTTATCTAGTTTTTGTCTTACATAATTCATGGTTCCAGGAACATCCAAGCTACAGCACATTTGCATTTGCATTTTCTTCTGTTTGACTGGAGGACAGGGCAAATACATGCAAATAAATGTTCTTTTTCTTTTTTGGTTTATCTCTGTTCTCTTGCTCTTCATTTGTCATGAAATCAAATAGCTTGACATTTTGACAGCCAATAATATATTCTTATGGGTAAAAGTCAACTGATTAAAAAAACCCTTACCTGACTTTCACTATTTCAGCTAACACTTCTTCTAGAATGAAGAAGTTCATGACAGTAGATTCTTACAATTTCTGCAAATTAATTTACTCCCATATTATTCAGGTGCTCTGTGATGCCATTCCTGTAAACAACAGTATTTGCTCATGCTTTCTGTGCTACAATTCTTGAATTTTGGTGTATATTTGGCTGTCTCCCTAACGTTTCACAAAGTTTGCCTGGAGATGATTTGCAAACTCAAGTTACTTTTCCTAAATATCTTTGGGAAAAAAATTGGAAGAACTTACAAAATTGATATGTATAACATTGCACAGATTAAAAAAAATCTGCATGCACTGAGGTGGGGATGCTTTCTGCCTCAGGTAAGGACTTGCTGAGTCAGAGAGAACAACTGTGATTAGGATGCTGCAGGTTATATCTGAGAGGATATAAATCCTCAGGTGCTTCACTCTGAGGAACATCTTACGTAGTCATAGAAAGCAGTCACTCAATAAAATAAAAAGCATTTGGGAAAAAACAGAACATCTTGTTTGCATATAGATTCAGGTTTTTTCTTCTCTTGAGATATTTATTTTTTTAGTTTAAACTAATTCTTCCTTCTCTATTTTTCAAGTTCATAGCTCAAACACAAAACTGGTAACTCACAGAGAATTAGGGGGGAATCTTTGACACAAAACAAGATAGTTCAGACTTGTCTGACTCTGCCACTGTACCTAAGTCCATCTTCTTGGCCTCTGTAACCCAGTGTAATTTCTCTTGTCCTAATTGCTTCTTTCTCCTTTCCCTTCTGATGTTTCATTCTTTTCCCATGAGATTTCCTCACTTTCCTTCATTTAATTTCTTATATAATAGATACAATACTTCTACAGCTTTTATATCACTGTAGTATCTCAGTATCTTCTTCCTTCCAGCTTTGTGCAATCGATTTTTTCCTAATCTGTTTTCTCTCTTCTTTTTCTCATTTTGGTTTCCTTTTCCTCTCCTGTTTTTTATCCCTACTTTATCTCTTATATATTTTCCTTCTCCTGCTGTTCTTCATCCACTGTGGTTGCCCATTATCTCATCACTCCTACCATGCCACTGATTTCTTCTACCTCATTCTCTGTCCCACTCTTTCTATGTTTTTTCCCAGTTGTTTTCTCTGGACCATCCTGGCACACACTATAGCTCCCCTGCTGGAAATTCTCCTCTGTCATCTACTTTCCAGACTTTTAAAAGTGATCTTAAACACTTGAAGCTTTTCTAAGAGAGGACAATTTGAACATACTATTTCTTTTTGCATTCCCTATTACATAGAACTGGCTTCTCAAAATTAGTGCTTTGAGGGAGAAGAGGAAACCAAAAAGAGAGCAAACTTTCACAGCCTAGAAAAAATTACCCCAAATATCTCTACCTCAGAGAAAACAATTGTGTATGCTCATCAAAATTAAAAAAAAAAAAAGAAAGAAAATTATACCTTTTTTTTTTTTAATTTCTCAACTGAATTTTTGGTGCAATGGACAAAAAAAGTTTGTTTGAAACCAATTATTTTATTTGTATTACTAGTGCAGCCAAAAGCAAAAGAAAATTTCTTGGTTTTGGACTGATATGAACAATTATATGTAGAGATGAACCTGTTCACTCCAGTTCATTGCAACATGAGGTTATTCATTGCTATTACTAATCATTATCACTGTTTGTATGGCAATAGCTGAATTTAAATAAAAAGCAATAGTAGTGTAAACAGAGTGCAAGCAGTATCAATACTGCATTCCAGTACTGCTCAGCAACACATGGGAAATCAGATCAATGGAAAGTTGAACTTGTTAAACTGAGAAATAAATCAGAAATAGAACATGAAAGGTTAATTTTCTCTTTCTCTCCTGCCTCACCCTGCAATACTTGCTGTCCCCTGACTTACTCATTAAAAGCTAATTTTTTTTAGGCTTTAAAGTGAGCAAAGAATTCACTATTACTCAGGGGTCCCTGATATAATTTACTCCTTCTGGCATTGCGTTTTGTACAGGGCATGTATCCGCAGTCATAGCAAATACTTTTGTCAAAATCCTGAATCTGGCTCTTTGTGAAAATTTCTACTGTAAAAAATACATCACTTTCATACACTATTCCTTGATTTTTGATATGAATCATCAGTAAAATTTAAAAAAATAGAAGTGGTGGAAAACAAAGAGAAATATTCATGGTACAAACTCCAGACCCTTGAAGCCATGTAAACTCGTGCCTAACTAAAATAAACCACATTCAAACAGCCCTGGACTTTCCCATGACAACCTCTAGGGCTTAAAACAGTAGAATTCTGAACTTATTGTTTTGTTTTGACTAGACGTGACCATTTTCCTCAAAATGAAAGCTTATTATTCCTACCTAGAATTCAAGAAGCTGTAAAAAAATGCTACAATAAGGAAACTTCTACACTAACCTTGCTCACTGACACTAAAGGTTCCTTTTGGAAATAGGTTTTAAAGTTATTGTAGTATAATGGTATTGGATATGAGAAAAACTCAAGGGGGAGTATGTGTGAGCTTTTTTAAAGGCAATCAACCATACATGGATTGCTTGCCTTAAAATCAATGGATTTCTGCATAATTTGATGGTGAGGAGGCTTATCCATGGTATGGGACATTTGAGTTAAAAATCCATTTTGAGACTCAGTACCTTTTACTAATATGTCTACTATGTTATGCTACAGAGGAGTTCCTCTTCCTGTTATTGTCATCATTCGTTTTCCTCTGGTAAGAAACTGTACTGAATTAACTGGATTAGCAGAGGGAGGCTGCCCTTTCCCCCGTCCTCTGCTCAATTTCTCTTTCCTTCTCTGACTGCCACAGAATGAGGTGTAAAATTTCCTTTTGCTCAACATCTTCTCCATCCTGGCTATTCCACAAAAAATAAGACCATGGCTGGCTCCAATAGTATTTGTTCTAAAAAGCAACAGCCCTCTACCTCTTTTATTTCAGGAGAGACCCAAGTAGAGTAAATCTTAAGGGGAGAAAGGTATCTAATAACCTAATATCATGTCATCTAATATGATATTCCTTTACCTTCAAGACATGTCTGTATCTTCAAAAGAGAGAAGTAATCTTCAAAGGACTGTTTCAGGATCATTTTCTGGATGTCTCCATCTCTGATAACATCTCAGATAACTGTGGTCACTATCTTGTCTCTCTCCTGCTTTCAGAATAGCAATGTCCAAGCAATGGTTCCTATGTTTCTGCTGTATCACAGATAAAATGTATTTTTCTTTTTTTTTATGTTCTTAAAATAGTAATGTCAGAGAATTTGATGGTCTTGTGCTTAAGGAATCAGGACATTTGGATTTCATCCCAGATTTCCAGAAACAATATAAAGGGATCAGTATTGATTCTCAGATTAATAAAACAACAAATAAATCAAACTCTTTTAAAATCTTTTTAAAAACTGATAGAAGAACAACTTAGTATAAAGATATACATTTTTGCATTTTTTTAAGAAAAAATTTTGTGGCAACATCGGAAATAAACTGTTCAGACTTTTCAGCTTAAAAAAATACGTCCAAATCTAAAAAATAGACCAATGTTTGCCTTTAATTTTATTTAAAATTAGAGGCCATAACAGTTTAATTTCAGTGGTCTTAGAGCCATTGAAAATATCCACACTCTAGGTGCTCTATCTCAGAAATTAGAATATCAAAGACTTTATAGGCAACTTAATTATTGCATGATCACAATTAGTTCATGTAACTTCTAGGAAAAACACAGGCTCCTGTTATTGAAAACTACCAGATTTGTCTGGTAAAATTATTAAGGAGTTGTTCCTTGTTAATTAAACTAAATGAAGGCCATATCATAGTATTAAAATGAACAATAAATTCTTGAAATACAGTCTTTTGCATTAAAAATATTATTGCTTTTTAAAAAAACATATTAACAATAATAAAATACAAAAAGGAACAAAAGACTTGGAGTTAATGTGGGGTTTTTTTCCAGCTTCTGAGTTTCTGCACATTTTATAATTTTATCAAGGTCATCAGCTCTCAGATAATGTAGCTAAAATTGATTTCTGAATAGTCTCCTGCTGTGCTTGATGTCATTTTTTGTCCTTATAAAAGATGAAAAACTCCAGGAAGAAGGGAAAAAATCTTGTTTTTCATAAGATATTTTCTTTTTATGTCTTATTGTTGCCATTCTTTTACATGCAGATTTGTTTATCTGATGATCAAGATGAAGCAAAGTAGCTATTCCTGAGTTTAATGTTCCTCTCTAGAAACCTTACATAAATATATCTGACAATGCCTTTTTGAATTAATGGTTGTGTGTACTAAGCTAGAACATTTTCACAACCTTTTTGAGTTTTTTTTTTCATTTTATTGTGCTGTTTTTGTGAAACTATCTATTTATAACTATCTACTTATTGATTTTTTTCATAAACACCAAAAAAAATCTCTGTGGCAAAAAGAGCCTGATCCCCAAGTGAATCAGCATTCAGAATTTTATTTAGTCAGGAAGCAAAAAAACAACGCATAAAGTGAGCAATTTTAAAAGAAAGCTAAGTATATATTTTTTAAAATAGTAATTCAAAAGCCCATACCGGCATTACCCTTCTTTTTTCCTCTTCCTTCTGCAGGAAATGTAAATTGACTTCAGTTCTTTCATTACATTAACTGTTGTAGCACCTTGCTACCAATAAACTTCCACCTACTCTCCTGTAGAGAGATGGAAACACTTGCAAAGTCAGAATGCACAAGCCCAGTTTGCAACAACATCTGGAAAATGTTTATTTCACAAGCTATTTCTGCTGCTAATTAAACAAGTAAACCTAAACCCAGAAGTTTCCAGAATATTAGGAATGTGCTAATGAGTCCTGGGGAATGGCAACAGCACCACGCTTGTGACATGAAGTAAAAGTAAGATAATAAGGGACTGGCGAGAGAACTGAAGCTGCAAAAAGAAGTCATGAAAGAGTCTTTAAAGTTATACCAGGGAGCCACAGAAGAGAAGAAAGAACCAATCTGAATTTTGGAAGAAAATGAAAGAGAAAACCAATGACTGCTTGGAGATAAAGGAGGGAGAGAAATTTTTAGGAGTGAGGTTCAGGCAAACAAATTTAGCAGGTGAATTTTATTTTTGCAATCAAAATTTGAATGCCTTTGATTCTAAATTTAAGGACAATGTAGGTAATAATAAAAATAATAGAAAGTATTCCTCAACAAAGCTCTGGCAAAGTTATGTTAAAAGTATTAGTGTCGATTTTCAGAGGGGTATTTTGTTTGAAAAATGTCAACCCTATGCATATGATGCTAGAAGCATCTGGGTACAGTGTTGCGATTTTCCTAACTGATGTAAAAGAAATGGAATAACAAGGTAAAATTTCACTACAAACTTAAAATGAGACATCAGAAACAATGGAAGGGATCTGGTTTTTTTCATATCTACCTGTTTGCTTGTTTGAAACAAATATCATTACATCAACAGAATCTCCTTCTCCTAGAAAAAGAAAACTGTTTATTGGAGTCGTAATTTGAGGAAAGTAAGAAAAAACAATAATCTAATTTAGATCTATGGTAGAAAAAGCCACTTTTTCCTTTGTAATCAATAAAGGAAATATTTTTAAACTCAGAGGTGAGCAAATGCCCAAACTACATGCTGGATAAAGTTGAAATTATCATATACAAAATCTGTTAAATTTTAGACAGGTAATAGAAACCTATATCAGAGCATCTTATTGTTTTCCTTTTTTACTAATCAAAGTTATAAGTCTTTTTATAATAAGTCTTTTTTATGGTTATTTTTTTATTCAGTCACGAAAATTTTGCTTTTCTACTTCTTTCTAGCAAGGAGGTTCAATTGTGTGAGAACTGCATTAATTTCACCTAAATTTTGATTTCACAGTTCTGAAAATACTGTATTAAAAACACCAACTTCATTCAACCCTTTTATGAGTTACATTTTATACATTTTATAAGTCGAATTTAGAAGATAACAAAAAAGCCTCTCCTGTGTTTTTTCACAGCAGGCTCAAATAGACTGGTATCTCAGGAGAAGATTAGTCTGTCTCCATGACACCTTGAAATATCCAGTTACCATAGTATCCACAATTTTAAAAGATTGGTCATTCCAAACTGTTTAGTAAGTGCATGAAGGAACTAATCCAGAGGGTGTTTAAATGCCTCAGTGCCCTATTGTTCCACATAATAGCAAGTTTTACAAGATAGCAAGGGCTTTGTTTAAATGCTTGGTCTGTTACTGTTTCCATTGTAGCCTCTTGCGTGGAAAAAATTGTACAACAAGGTGGAAAAGACAAGCAATAAGTTCTTTTTGAGGCTACTTATAAGTACAAATTTTAAAGCACATGAGCCCAGAAAACTAAAATAATTCTTTGTTTTTCTGTTAAATTCTGCAAAATATTTCAAAGGTTCTGAGTAATCTTTTACAGATAGCTCTAAGCAAACTGAGTGCATCTCTCAGACAACTAGGGGCTCTATATATTTTCAAAGCTTCCTATCCTATTTGGAGATATTAATTTTCAAATCCAATAAGAAGTATTTACCCAATTCATTGATATCAGCTTTATACCTTTTTACTTCAATCACTAGATTAATATCTTACAAAAGGACCTACAATTTGATGCAGGAGATTATGGGATATCCTTCAGAAAGGTGATTATATATACAGAACTGGATGACTTCACAAAGCAGGATCCTGCAGACTTGCAGAAAAAAGGGCAATGAATTGGAAGAAAGATTCAATAAAATATTCTGAATGGTTGAAAATGTTTTTAGAAGTAGTCGCTTTGCACTTTACTAGTAGTTGCACTCACTTTACTTTAGAAGCATGACAAAAGATTAAAGTCAGAGGAGAAAATGCACTCGTTGCATACTGGCTTAAAGAAAATCTTTACACTAAAAGCTGTAAAAAGCTTGACATTATCAAAGAGAAAGTAAAATAAAGTCTCATATGTTTTAAATTAGTAACTTCATAGACATCTCAACAATGGCTAAAGAAATTTAAGAGATGCTAGTTGGAGAAAATTAAGCTGAGTTGGTAGAAACTAAACTGAGACAGATTCAAATTTTATGACAAGATACATATTTTTGATCATGCAGGCTGGTAATTGTTGCAACATCTGCAAAGGGAAATTTCAAATTCTTTACCTTTTGATAGCTTCAAGTTAATGGGGATGTAATTTGTCAGCATTATATTTTGCCTCACAGAAGTACCTGGGCTCAGTTTCTATGCCTTGAGAGGAATGACGTTGTAAAGGTGCTACTAGACTTTCAATTTCTTTTAAAAACGAAAGGTCTTGAGTTAGATTATGAAGTCCTGTCTTATACATCGACATTATTACTGCCCTTGGTCTCATAAAAGCTTACAAAATTCCTTTATTTAATATATTTTATAATTAATTATTGCACTGACAATGTAGCAGAGATTAAGAGCTATTGATGGAATGTCCCAAGTAATGGTTATATGAACTGATGACCAATTTACTTTTCTTAGTTTAGTGATAGGGAAGTAAGGCTGGAGTTTTCAGCCTAATGGTCTCTGGAAAGAGGAAAGAGTTGGGGCTGTACCACAAGGTTACTTGCAAATATTTGTTAAACTAAGCTGGTAAGAGTGAAATTGAGTCAAACTTTTCTGAGAGTTTAGATGACTGTTCATCTCGAGGTACCACAGAATATCAAAGATATCTGACCCCATCCCAATTAACATGCACAGGAAAAGTGAATGCCAACATTTTTTCTGATGCTGCCTTGCAAAAAAACTGCAAACCCTATTTTTTTAATTTTGCCAAAAAATCGATCAAGTTGGGAAAAAACTTTGCTACAAATGTGAAAATTTCCCTTAAGTGTTTAACCCCACTCTTTCAGTCTAATTTTTCCTAGAGATATAATAATCCGTGTTTTAAAGACAAGAAAATACTCAATTCTCACAACAGAAAGCAGGAAAGGGCCATTATTTACCATGGACTGTTGGCTTAATCATGGTAGAGATGGTAAAGGGCTTTCTCACTAGAGGCTGATGTGCTGAGCTCTGCAACTAGGTCTTCACTTCTGCTTGGACAGACTGAAGGTCACATTAACAAAGGCAATTTGTACTGTGAAGTGTAAGTTTAATTTGATTCTTGTTTAAAGCAAAATAATTGTATATAAGCTCATAGTATTATACTATCCATGCACAAAAATTAAAGAACTAGTTATGCAGAAAGTTCAATTTCTATTTTAGAGCTCTTGGACTGTCTAACTTAAACTGTGTTTATTACATGCAGCACAGTCCTGATCAAGCATGTATTGATCTGCCTCTTACACAGAAGAAATATAAAATGTGTGCATTTTTCTGTAAACTATTCAAAACCTAATTCAAATATTACACAGGAAATAAAATGTAAGAGACCTAAAATACTTTCTCTTTTGCAATTGCTGGATATGAGAAGTAGAGATAAGTGACCACAAAATTATTTCAGTTGACCTCAAGTTGTCAAAATCATAAACACAATTGAAATAGAAAATCTGGCTCTGTAATCAAGTTACACATTCTGAATTTCAGAGTACCTAGCAGGTGAACCAAGTCTGTATCTGGCTTTTGGGACAAATAAGACAAACCTATGGGCTTCCTCATGTTTTGCCAAGGAACAACAGCACCTTAAGGGATGCTCTCTCAAACTGGAATTTCAGCAACAGAGAAACTCTTAAACATACAAATAGATTCCTTACAGAAACTCATGCTAAGCCTGTTCTTATTGGCTAAGGCAAGTTGTCAGGTGTGTACTGCTGGCCTGTGAGGGTTTCCTCATGCATTGGGAGTAGCTAGTTGTCTGTTCTGGGGAGCAAATGTAACATACATGCATAGCCAGAGTCAGGAACTCAAGTCTGTTCTTTACACTATAAGGATCTAATCTGTTCAAGTGCCTTGAAATTATAGAAATCTTAGAGCCCATTTTCCTCATACTATGAAACACAAAAAACCCTGACCATTATTCCAGAAGCCTAAATTTAATAGATTCCAGTTTCTCTTTATGAGGGGTTTTCAAATCTCATAATTTCACAATCATCAGCAAGTTTGACTGATGGCTACCTGAAAGAGGAGTGAGTGACTAGTGGTATAAACTGGATAGCAATTAGAGAGGACTGGCAGATGGCAGCTGAGCACAGGACTGGCAGTGGAAAACCACAGAGCAGACAGCAGTGATGACAGATTGCCTGGCTGGAAAAAAAGCTTGAATTCTCTTGTGTTGTTTTCTCCAGAGTTTTAATGGTCGACACAGAAGTTCGAATTTAGCTTTACATCCATCTTTTTGGAAAGATAATCTAAATTGAACATTAAACATACAGTATCTTTATATGTCCTTTTCTGTTGTCACAAAAGTAGCCCCTTTCTCCTCTGACTGTGATTATTAACAGAAGGCTACAATGTCTCAAGGAATATAAGTCCACTGTGGTACTTCTAAAAATATGAAGCCAATTAAAATACATAAAAGAAAGTAACACATAAACTTGCATATTCTCTAAAAGTGTCATTTGTTAAAAAATTAGATATTTTTCACCAACAGGCCTCATTTGACTGCTTAATCCAGATAACCTTACATCAGATCTGAACTCCATCCTCCCCAGTTCTTTGAAATGTTAAGTTTATCCCTAGTGTCACTTGTTTAGACTGAAAAAAGAGACTCCAAATATTCTCATAGTTATGTCACCTTTGTCCAGTGGACTTTATTAGCATTACAGTACTTTTTGGTGTTTCCCATTTAAAAATGTTATTTGCCCTGGTAACCATCCTTCTATTTATTTTAAAATAAATGAATTCATGCTTTCTTTAATCTTATGGATTTTTGTGTGTTGAAAGTCTCAAAATGACCTTTGCTGTTTCCAAATTCAAGTGAAAAATAGCAGCAGCTAGAATACTTCAATGAATATTGGACTAAGAGTCTGACACTGCCATCACATTTGATTTGCCTTTATCAGAATTCAGAGGTTATCAGGAAGTCTTTAGCTCTCATAAAATAATTTTGCATTCCACATTCAGGTCCATTTTCATTCTCCAAAATCCTAAATGCTAAATCTCTTATCTTATTATTGTTTTTTAGTTCTAAATTCTATTCAATAGCTAATTTGCAAAACTTTTCTAACAATATTCTTGTCAAACCTGTAGATAGTACAAGTCATGATTACTGCTTTAACTTATTCTCTCTCCTTCCTATAATCTATTATTTTCCCAGTGATGCTGTTAGGTTTGGTATCACTTTGATGCTAAAGATCCTTGAATTAGAATACAAATGTGTCATTTGTTTCTTGTTGACTTTCTTAAATACCTTGCCAGCTGGAAACAGATTTTCACTAATTATATTGCCCTAGTAGGTGCTACTGCCATCAATATTGCAAACCTTTGCTGTCCATTCTGGTCATTTATGCCACTTTATCCAATGCTATGTCTTTTCTAAAAGGACATATCCTTTCCAATAAAATAAAATAAAATAAATGTGAAAGCAAGAAAAAAGAATATTTTAAAATTTCTGATTGATAACTACTGCATTAATGAATTTACAAATTTTATTTATGGTTCATTAGATGCATTTATAATCCTTATAATTTAGCACATGGTTTGTGGCATCCTTATATTTTTAAATAAATTAAGTCAATTCAAATAAAATTTCTGTAAAGATATAGCTTAGTAATTTGAAATCCCATTTCTGTTAAGACTTTAAATTCTTGTTCATGGTACAAAATATCCATCATATTGAACTGTGCAAAACTGTTTAGATGAAAATAAGGGAAAAAAATTGTTCAAAGTTTCAAGAAAGAAAAAAATGGAATTATTTTTATAGATTGGAAAGTAAAAGTAACCCTGAAATAACTTAGCAACATATTTTGCTAGGCAAAAAGCCTATTCATAACATTACTTCTTATGAGCAAATGCCAATTCTCTGTTATAAAATAACCATGGAAATACAAGTTCTCAATTACTTTGGTCAGAATTTTTATCAGTATCTTATACTTGAACAGGAAGCTACATAAGCAAAACACATTCCTGGCCTGATTGTCTACTTGCACCTAAGTGCATGCCAGGAGGTTTTGTAGGCACACAAATTGATCTGGTATGTCTATAAAATCTCTAGACTCTAGTATTTCCTGAAGATGAGGCCTTTCCTCTTCATTTTCTGTGTGTTAAAAATCTTATCTTTTACGGAAACGCTTCAATGTTTACTTGCAGACCACACCGTGTCTTTGACAGCTCTTATCCCTGAAAAATAAAATAAGTAGGTTGACAAATTATTTGCTTAGCGTAAAACCACAAAACATTGTACAGGTGGGGAATTTCTCTACCTCAGATTTCCCTTGGATTTTGTCCCAGAAGAAAGACATTAGACATCTTGCAGTCATATGCATAAAATGAAATGCTTCACCTTCACTAAAACAAGAAAAGAACAGAATGACAAAGCACAACCCTAACATCATTATAAACTGGTATTGCAGACTGTGTAACTTGTACGTTGTACAGATTTTTACTCTGAATTTTACTAAAAGGCTGCTCATCATCTTTACAAGAACATATGGATTAACTAGGAAGGAAATTAGTAGAGCATGATCAATCCTAAAAACTTTAGTCACTGGAAAGAGCTATAGTACAGATAATGCTGTGAAAGGCAGAGACATAAGATTTACCTTCAGGGCGATGAGTAGAGGTACCAAGGCCATCGTGTG
The DNA here is from genome assembly GCA_003286495.1 of Chlorodrepanis virens. NCBI lineage: Eukaryota > Metazoa > Chordata > Aves > Passeriformes > Fringillidae > Chlorodrepanis > Chlorodrepanis virens. The sequence goes on along the minus strand of LTAT01000004.1, from coordinate 111,448,227 downwards.
CAGAAGGATCTACTTGTTGACTCCAGCAAGAAAGACACACCCTTCCTCAGCCCCAGTTTAGTTTGTTTTAAGCCTTTTCTCTCCACACCAGCTTTTCTGTAGTTCCCAGGTAATCCAAACTTAAAATTAAACCATTCATTGTAACCTATGGTGAAATCTCATATAAATGTGCTGGTCTGATTCTTCAGGTCTGTGAAGGAGATAAAAAATGGTACATTTTATTTTCATTACATGACATACTGAACTTTTGGAGGCTTGTTGTCTTCTCTATCCTTCATTTTTACACTTTGATATTAGCTTTTTTCCACACTCCTTCAAGTTTTCTTTTGGCAGACAATGTAACTGTGTTATTTTTAGGAGTCTTTTTTCTACTTTTTAATCCCTTGCTGGACAAGCGTTTCACTTTTGGGAAATAAAGAGGCACAGGAACATCAAATCTTAATAAAAGTTGCACATTAACAATACCAAAATAACAATAGAGTATTAACAAACAAATTGATAAAGCACACAGAAGCTGAACTCCTATTGTGTGTTCCTCTTCCTACTGCAATTTTTTCCTCTTGTTTTCTTTTCCCAAGATACTGATGCATAATGTTTCCCTCCATTCATTCTGCTGCATTCATTTCCAGTTCCTAAATTAAAGATGCAGCTGTGTGGTGTAACTTGTGCCCAGAGGGTTTTATATGGCCATCTTCATTCCACTGAAGACTGGCAGGAGATGATAGGGAAGTCTGGGGAAATGCTGTAATTTTTGTTTGCCCTGCTGCTGCTATGCTTTAAAAAGCCTGTATCTGGCCGGGGGATGCTTGAGCAGATAAACTTTGTGTTCATCTAAGCTCTTTGTGAGTGCCTGTGTTTTGTCCTGAAATATGCCTGCTACCCAAAAGTATACACCAACATCACCCTACATTTCCTTATTGTGGAGGGATAAAACTTCTGCTGATAGGTTATCTTTCATGTGGGAAGATGTACAAATAGGGTTTAGTGAGCTATTTTAGATATCCCTTCCTTTCATATTTGTAAACTTGGAAACACAGTTGCTTTGAGATTCTGTGCCTTGTCTCAACTTCAAAAGAAAGGGTACCAAGTTTTTACCCCTTTATATAAACTGAAATCTTCAGGAAGGTTGCTGGATTTATAGGTACTTTTGAAGAATAACTGATGAGAGAGATAGAGTGGACATGATGAGAGAAGTCAGTTTAAGTCTTGCCTAACAGTCATAGAAGATAAGCTGGATGTCACTGCAGTCCTCTGGAAACATGGCAGTAAAGGGAGATTTCTTCTTGAAACTTCTTATATAAGTTTGGGAAAGGATATTTAAATTATTTTAATGAAAGGAAACTAAACTTTTGCAGTTATTCTTCTTCTGGCCAATGTGAGAATATCTTATCTCTCACCCCATCCCTACATACTTATGAAGAAAACAACAGCCTTGCAATGCATGTGTTCAGTATAAATTTTATTGCACAGTGGAGAGCAGAAAGTTTTTATAGACAGAAAACATATTTCTTGTGGAACACCTAATGCTGTTTCCATCATCATTCTGCTGATGGAAATTGAAAATTATCTCCCATTTAATTATTATTCCTTTTTCATACTGGCCACCTTCATGTAAAAGCAGCACAACCTTCACTACAGGGAAATCACTGAATTTCCAGAGGAAACATGCTGGGTTTTTAACTCTATAAATATGCATAAATTTTCCACACAAATTTTGCTCATCTCATAAAAGAAAATGAGCAAACCAGTTGTTCCTGGCTTCCAGAGTCAATACATGGCTATATACAAAATAAAAATCTTTATTTCATTTAATGTGATCTCCTGATATTTATGACAGTAAAACGAATCTGGATTTTAACAGAATTTCTCAAGCCTGTCAAATTCACCGTTAGTCTAATATCTTTGTAACTGTTCAGAGGTAAAAAATAAAATTAGAGTATAATCAAACTTCACAGTTTTTAAAAGTGCCATTAGTTATAATCAATATAACAGCTTTGTCCATTATATATTATAAATGTGTAATGAATAGAAACAAAGAAAACTCATAAATTTTTCAAGTATATTTCCAGCAAAAATTTCAAGCTCATATCTGGTTTTATGTTTTTCATCAGTGATCATGGATTTGTATTACTGAGATGTCTCTACAAAAAAAAAAGGAGTGAAGAAGCAATCAGAAGCATTATTTTTTTTCTTTTAAATCCTCTCTTACTATCTGATTTATGGTAGCTGACCACACACACATTTTCTCTCAGCATTCCATGATTTTGAAGGAAGATTCATCAAGCCTTAGCTGCAAAAATGTTTCATTCCTAAGAATAATAGTGTAAAAAAGGCAACAGAAACTGCATTGCCTGGTTTTTAAAGATAAGACAACAAACTAAATTATAAAGATTACCTGAGCAACACCTGAAGTATATAACTATATTGAAAGTTTAAATGATGAAAAAAACCCCAAATAAATAAATAAATAAATAAATAAACATAAATATTGCCTATACACTTATTCATTTCCAGCACAGTGGATTTTTAATGTCTGAATAATTATATACTAGCCTGCAAAATCCACTATAAAATGCACAAAAATCCAGTGTCTGGAAGATAAACTGACCATATAACTTGATAAGTCTGTCTCTAGATTTTTGTATCTGAATATCACAGTCAACTGAAATTTCACTGGAAAATCTAAGAATGCCTACAGATAAAGAAACTATCAAATTGATGCCTCATATTCATATTTTCAGGGTCACTAGGTAATATTAGAATAAAACCAAAAAATTTATATCTCTTATTCAGATTCCTTCCATTTAAGAGACAAATATTGCTCTTCCATAAGATACACAGGGGAAAACAAAAAAGTTATTAAATCATTCTAGGTTTTCCACTAGAATTAGAGGCATTCCAAACAAAAAATCCAAAATTCTCATATACTGATATATCCCTGTGGAATTTTGCTCTTCTCTCAACCCTCAAGTCAGAAATATAGATAAGTATTGAAATAACATGAGGAGGGAGAATATTCTAAGTTTTTTTTTTTTTAAGAGATATTCTAATTTTTCCAACCTGTTGTGCATTTGTCAGTTTTAGGGCAGCATCACAGGCTCCTCTCTGGATTCAGTGTTGGGTCTGCTTATGCCAGTGCCATTTATAGCACACTGGTGGCAGCTTTGAAGCAAGCGTGGATTTATTTGCCTGCAGACTACACTTGGCACCCTGAATGGACCACTGGGGTGAAAGGAGAAAGTTGGTGATGTTGTGCAGCCATCAGGAATGATCAGTCACAGGATGTTCTTGAGAAAATGAGAGGCTTAGAGAAAATAACAGGGTGTGTTCAAAAAAGTTCCCTGGCAATGCAATAACCAACAGAGAGTAAGTGGCTGGACACTCCAGCAGCTCTTAAAATGTGATACAACTATCACTTGTGTCTTAAGAGTGATAATAAAATTTACAGGCTGAAATAAGAAGCTGCATGGATAAAAATAAAGATATTACCCAGCTGCTTGCAAGTTTTGATGAAGTAGCTATTCTGCTGTTGGAAAGGTGGAGGCCATGTGAAATATTTGTGGAAGCAAATTTACTGTGTAGTGTCACCAGAGACACTTTAGAACATGGATTCTGTGTAGATTTCATTTTATGTCGATGCTTAATAACTCTGTGTTAAGAGATCAAAGTTAATTTTGATGGGTCAAGGGCAGGCATGAAATTTTATTTTCAGGCTTTGCACATGGATTTATATTGAGAAAATACAGATACAGTGATGAGTTTGTATAAAACCTTTACTGTTGAACATGACAACAAAATATTCTTGCTGTTGTATTTTCTTGGCATGTGCTCTTGTGGCATATATATTTTTATGCCTTCCAATATATATCCACATCCAAGGAATAAAAAGTAACATATTTTTTGCTACTTCCCATAAGCATTCCATTTCCATCCCAAATACTGAACATTTGTTTCAAAAATACATTTGGATGTAATTTTCATTTCAATAAGAAGATGTTTAAGTGTTTTCTAATATATGTTATTTTGCTCTTCTTTCAGTATTTTTCTCCATGGAGGGAGTGTTTTGTAACTAGAAAATTACAGGCAAAAGTATTGACATAAATTCAGAACAAGATCAGCCTTTTTATATCAATGTAAAGTTAACACTTCCCAGAAGCCTAAAACCTAGAAAGTTCATTGGGCTTTATTCTCTGTATCAACTGAAAGTGAGTACATAAATATCTTCTAGTGTGAAAAACAGACTGTAATATTTAAAATTTTACCATTGTTTCACACTATGTTTGTCTACACTACAAGAGAAGACATGGTTCTGAACTACTCACAGTGGGTGAGGAGTGAACTTTCCACATGAGTGAACATCCAGAAATTCACCATATCAAACTTTAGACTCTCAGTTGTACTATTAATACCTGTAAAGGACATATATTACAGCCTTAAAGGATGATCAAAACTCCTTAACCTTTGCAGGATAGACAAGTAAAAGCTGGGTCAATTCTGTAACATGCTTCAGGTGTTTGGAATGTCATATTCCAAAACAGAGAGACACAGACTGTTTCTAGTTAATTGGGTAAGCAGCATCTTTCCAAGAGGTACTTTCCAGCACTGTTTCCTAGCCTTTCTGTTGTTTCTGCACTGAGAAAAAAGTGGTCCTTACTATTTTTATTCCATGTTCCAAGCATATTAGGAACTACATTGTGGAGGCACAGCTGGGGAAGGGACCTGGTCTGAGAACACTTCTTCAAGGTATGTGAAGGGAGAAATAAGAAGTGGAAGTATAGACTGATTGAAGCAAACAGTTTCATTTTGAAAAATGGAAGATTCCCTATCACTTTATGTTTGCAATTCAAAATGTATTTCCTTCTTGAAAATTTTGATTTTCTTTTAGTAAAGTTCTACAGTCTCTTCTTCAGGTTTTATTTTCTTAAATTTTAGATTTTTTTTTTTTTTAAGAAAAAATCAGATAGTAGCAGATTGAATAAAAACACAGATAATGGCAGATTGAATAAAAATACTTTCAGTTCAGAGGCATGGTAGGTAAATTCAGTATAATCTATCAGAGAGATCTCAAACATAAGAGAAATTAAATCCATCTGTCTCACATACGTATAAGGAGTTACAGACTATGAGAAATTAAACAGCATTTAGGAGTTGATACAAAGTAAACTAAGATAACCAGGAAACTTTCCAATCATTTAGTATGCCAGGTATTGGCAGAAAAAGAGTGGTATAAGGCCACCTTATATGTATGGATGCCTGCAGTCAGAGCTGAACAAAATAGATGGAAATGACTGAGGTGGGTGGCTGTTATACAGCCTTCTCACCTTCTTTCCATGTCTCCGTAGAGGCAATAATGGCAACAGCATCCAGCTCTGAAAACAAGAGCTGTGAGGTCCCCATTGGGGTGCACACAGCCTTGACCTGTGTCCAGTGCATACAATAAGTATGTAAAATCTCTTAGGAAGAAATTTTGTGCCAGAAAGTATTCCTAGGCCAGATATTATAAGCAGAAAAAAACCCCAAGTCCTTCCATCTATCTTCCATTTTTTTGTTTGTATTTCTAGCCAGTGGCAGGATTGTCATGAGGTAACAAGAGGGGAAAATCTCTTATACCAAGAGACCCAATATCAATATCCAAATCACTGAAGTCTGTTGCCACCCTGAAGGAACCAGAAGAGTTCCTTAATGTTGTATTCGCCTGCGGTGGAGGAAAAAAATGAAAAAAGAAAAAAAAAGTGATGAAATGAAAAGCAATTGAACTACAAGTTAGTGCTTCATAACTGCAAAGTCCCTGCTGACAATCTGCAATCTGTCAGCTTGTCCCACTCATCAACAAACAAGATTTCAGTTTAATTGCCTTCATGCTTCTAGCTTATGTACTGTCACGTTCCTTGCTCACTTACTACAGCTATAAGTTGGAATTCTAGCCATAGATCTTATACTTTTGTAACTGCATTGTAAAGAAGTATATAAATTTATTCTGATATTGCTTACTATTCCCCCAGATTAATTTGTTTGCTTTTAATACAGAAATGCTGTTTTGATAGAACTATTACAACCATTTAGCCCCATAATACAGTATTCTCACTGCTATTTACAGTCCACAGTTTTGTTCTGAATTTGCAAGTCTCTGGGATTGAAGTTAGTCATACTTGTTCTACTTGAACTTCTCCTATGCTGCCTGTAATTTTATTTTACTCAGCTTAGTTGTGACAGGAATTCCTCTAATTGACCTGTGGTTGACTTGTTTTCCTTTTGTTTACCTTTGTGTGGTCCCAGCAACGTTTTGTATAGATTGCAGTAAAAGTTGGTATTCGATGTAGAATGAAATATTTATGACTCTACCTTACATTGTAATGTGGAAAAATACAGGGCTGGCACTAGAGAAGAAGAGACACAGGACAGAGGGTAGAGAAGTGTGAGCATTGAGTGGGGCACAAGCTTGACACTGGAGATTCCACAGCTATGAACAGCTCAAAAATTAATCAAAGAAATGCAGACCTGGAGCTGGGCACAGCTAGTTTTAGGGCTAACAAAGGAATAACATCCCCCACACTTAAGAAGCATTGTATATATAAAATTTGGATGTTGTGTGGAGCTGCAAATCAATGAAGAATGAGTAAAGGTGTGAAAGCATAATAGCAAAAGTTTAAAAATAATTACAAGTGGATCCTACAGGGAACAGGATGAGAGTGGGCATAGAACCAGGAAAAGTGGAGGAAACCAAGCATGCAAACTGCATTGTTACTTTTCTTTTCCTTCAGTAATTAAAGCTGCACTAATAATGATTAAACTCTTCAACTTCATTTTATACTAACAACAAATTCTTGGCTTTACTTGTCTATAAGGTATGCTTCTACTTTGCCTGTAAACAAGATTTTGAGCATAATGCTGTCTTTCCTCAGGGTAATTCAAATGAGTCACCGATCCTAGGTCTTAATCATGTTATGCAGAAGTAAAGAAAGCAGTAGTTCCAAATCACTTTCTTGTATGACTCCACAGTCTGTTGTCAATTATAATCCAGTGTCGTTTTGGGAAGCTGCTTGTCAAATTGGGTACTTTTTCTCCCAGAGATGCTGTATATCCACAGGATATCAAAATACCCTGACAAGATTGGAAGAGGAACGAAAGAAACACCAAGGGAGAGCAACAAAGAAGTTAGGCTATTTTTCTCAGGATTTCTGGAGAATTAGGACTTAGGGAATAATGGTAACAAATATGATGTGGGGAGAATAGGATGGGGTTTTGGCAAATATACTCTGTTTAGGGGGAAAAATGGAATAAAACAAAAAAGGATGTCTGAAAACAAAAGCTTTAATGTAAAGTAAGGCAAAGCTTTAAGCCAGGGAGGAAGAATTCTGGGAAGATATTAGTCATTATTTAATGACTTGAACATCCCCACCACATTTTAGCCTGGGAAGGTTAGCACTCACAAACATGGCACTGCTCAGGGAACAGAAAGGAACAAACAAGTTCCCAGAGGATAGAACAAATTTTTCCAACCTGCCTGGATGTAGGTGGGGAGAGAAAAGAGGGGTTGAGCCATATGATGGCACTGTGGAATGGTCCCTGGACAAAGAAGCAACTTAGGCATTTTTTGTGTACTAGTCTAGATGCAGGTTGATGTGCCAGCCAGGACTACTGAGAGGAAAAAATAATATTCTATACTGCTTTGTGTTCCTCAGAAGGGCAGGTGCTGTAGTGGAATGCATGGAATAAAGAGCGTTTAAAAGAGTACCTGAGAAGTCTCATGTACAGCTGTGACTTACAGAAAGTTAAATCTGACAAAGGTCACAAAGTACTAATTCTCACAGTACTTCCAGCAGATACTGTTTGTTCCAAGATGCAAAACTTGTTTATATGTCCAGAGCAAGTCAGTATCACAGATGGCCTTTTTAAGAAAAAGAGATCACATAATAGAGGCACAATTGGATTTGCAGCTGTGTAACTTGGAACTGTGTGTACTAAACCCCTAATTTTTATTCTTTCTGCAAATAATTTTCACAGAGCATAGTATTAATGTACTCTGAAAATCACAATGCAGTTTCAAAAGAATTATACGGCAGTTTAGTACGCTGTAACAGGGTGTAAGAGCACCCTGAAAATCTGTCAGGACTTTTTTATAGGAGTGATCACTTCCTACAACAGATGAAGTGTAGTAGACTTCCTGAACAACTATTATTTATTGGTTGGATTTTTTTTTTTTCAAAATTATAATTGGGAAAAAAAATTAAGTGTTGAGTCTGTAAATAAAACCCCATAATGCAATTGGCCTTTACTTTTATTTAGAAACTGTACTGATTAGGCAGTACCCATTTTTTTTTTTTAACACAGCCTTTTTTAGGTGGTCTCAAATATATAAGATTAATAATTATTCATTAAATACTTCTAGTATGTTATCTTAAGAGAGAACAATCAAAACAAAAAATTCCTGAAGGACGGCTTTGTATGTCATGTTATGAATGGCTATGGTGCTTTTTATCTCTGTTAGATCACTTATTGTGATGTCCCATGAACTCTTTCCTTAAGTAACAGAATGAAAGCTACAACCTCGTTCTTCAGCAGGTGAGCAGACATGGATTTTTACTTTGAAGAGAAAATACATGTTTTGGAGTTCCAGACAGGGATAAAATCTGCAGGTTTTCATCCACAGAAAATGCTACTCACCTATCTTTTAGTTTTTCAACCAACACAAAAAATTTCAGGCTGCAAGAAAACTTGAGAAGTATTCATTTAGTACAATTTTGTTTGCATTTGTTTTTGAGTTCAGAATGCTTCAAGCATCAAAACAAAGAACACATGGATTTTTAATTTTTTTATCTGCAAGATACAATTCTTACCACACAATTAGAGATTTTAAAATATAAAAAATACAGTAATCATCTAAAGCTGATACAAAATAATTCATGTAACAAAAATACACCTTTTGTACAAAAAATAAAATCCTGTGGGAAAATGCTGATTTTTACTTACTGCTGAGATTCAATTTAACTTTTAATATAAAAAACTTACAAAACCTGTCTTTATAATATGGACTTTTACATTGCAAAGTAGAATATTATTTTTAATTTTCATATATTTAAAAAAAATATATTAAAATGTTTATTCATTGATGGCCACAACCCAGTAAAAGCAATTTTGTGTCATGTTTGCCAGTTTCACCATGCATAGCTTCAAACACAGATTAAAAAACAGTTGAGTATGGCAGAAAGTTCCGCCACTTGTTTCATTTTCCCACACAACCAAGACAGCAGTAGAATAAAAAGATTGGATGAAGCTCTCCTCCACAAAACCAGCCCTGTAAATGCCAAGCAGAGCAGGCATGCATGAGGCCAGGAGTGGTGGAAAGCTGTTGCTATAGGGCACGAAATATAATGACGTGGACACTGGAATCTCCAGGGTAAAAAGAAGGAGGTTTAATTTCTGACTTTAATATTTATAGATTTTCAAAAGTGACAGTGGATTGGAGAGTGAGAGTGCCACCTCTCCAGTGCACTGGACAAACCAACAGTCCATCAAATTTTTCCTCCTCCAGAAAAGAAAACAAAACAATAAGTATTTACAGAAAAGTGCGTGAGAAAGTTTGTTACAAGAATGTAAACATTAGAAGACTTAGAAGAACTTAAAAAAACCAAAGCAACAGAAAGCAGTGGGAGACACCAGCTGCCAGGGGGGATTTGACATGAGTGCTCAAGCACAAGGTCTGGAAGTCTAACCATACATTTTCAGTGGCCTGCAGGTCTTCACAGATTTGGAAGCTTTAGCACTTGGACCATGCTGCTCTTCTTCTGGTTCCAGAGCTATTGCTGCGTCCCTTAGAGTGGCAATGGTTTCCTAGACTCCCATGACACTGGGGTAAGGAATAGTCTTCTTGGGGCCATTGTCATCTTGAGTAATTTACAGTAAATCCAAGACCTCGGGTCAGGTTTAGAATCAAGAAATTACAAATGGTATTTTTGTGCTCATATAGTTGTGATATTATTTACCACAAAGTAAATACATGTACTGTAAAAGAGCTTTATGCTTGATCCCTTGTTTTGATTCTTTCCTCTTATTTCTTATTGCTCTTCAAAATATTGTGAAAGCATGATTTAATTCATATGAAAAACAATGTTCTGAGAAAACAATATCTTGGTATAAAAGTATATTCGAAGATTTTTAACTGCAGACTTAGATTGCAACTTGATTTAGTTTGCCATATGTAATATATAATAATGTAATCTAATACACTACAAAATCCATTATTCTATTACTGATACTTACTACAAATGATTTTCCACATCAGAGTGTACAAAAAGATGTTTTTGACATCAGAGACTAAATTAAGATGAAGTTAATGCATTATGGTTAAGGTAATGTGTAAAATTGGGGGGGTTGGGGTTGCTAATTTAAGTTCCTCCGGTTTAATGAAAAATGCAATATTTCCTAATTAAAAACAATTGTTCAATTTCTACTTATGAAATTGACAATATAAATGTTGGTGAAGACATAATTTACAGGATTAATGCAAGAATTCCAGGGATTGAAGTCAGATATGTTTTTGTATTAGCAATCAAAACAGCTGTATTCATAATTTCACTGGTCTGAACTTTAGTACATTTGGTGGCCAGATTGGCATATTAGAAATTTTATTTTTTTTTTATGGGATAATTTATAATACAATAGTTTGAAAGAGCTCATTGTAGATCAATAGCATAAGAATAAAATAAAGTAAAAATGAAACACCATGAGTCCAAATATGCTACTAGAATACAGATCTGAAACCTCAACTAAGAAAAATTCAAAGACCCCCATTCACACTGAAACCAACTTCCAGATTATTTTGTTGAGTGCAAAACAAATACAAATAAAATCAAAAACTCTTTCACCACTTTGGAAAGAAGAACACCCTAACACAGAGATTTGTTACAGCGTATTTCCATTCTGAAAGCCTGATTTCAAAATTTAAGCTGTTCAGTTTTGCATGTCTGTAGATTATACACATTCCTACAGGCTAAAGTGGATGCCATGTTTCAAAAGGCTGGCTTTCCCTCATATACACTTGATTCAACCACAATGCTAAAACATTCTCATTATTTTGTTTCCTTGGAAGAGCTTTCTGAAGTATTCTGGACATTTCACAAAAAAAGATCAGCCTAATGCTTGATGCATATCAATAGACAAATGTGATAATCTATAAACTGTCAATGATAAAGTGCCTTTCCTAAATGGCAGTTATTAGGTCAAAACATTGCCCCGTTTGCTATTTCATCAGTATTGGCAGTAACTTTTTATGAGGAGTGGGAAGGTGAAAGGAAATTAATGTACAGTTCAATACAATTAAGGTCTCTATTTTGCTAAGCAGGCTTAAAGGAAATTAATATAGTTTGAAAACATATGATGACAACAATTCAAATAATTTGGATCAATAATGTCCAGGAAAGCAAAACAGAATATTCAGTCTTTGCATCCAAGCTCAATGGCTGTCTGGAGGATAAATATAAGAATGCTATTGAAATATTAGGAACAACACCTCAAATGAGAAGTCAGACATTTCAGACATCTGTGTAGTTAATTATTCTTTTGTTCTTTAGGAACAAAAGAATACTGTGCTGTCAGATCATGCTTGTTTTATGCATCTTTCTTATGGAAGCTGGAAATATAGACTCAAGTCTGACATTTGTAATCATGATCAATGCAAAAAAAAAGCAAAAAAAAAAAGATATTAAACAAGTATTGATTCACGAAAAATGACGCAACCATTTTTCTATTTCATTTGGACTAAAATCTGTAAAATTTGGTTCATAAATTTTAATATTTTATTTCTACTATTTTTCTTTCTGGTCACCATTATTTCAATGTTTTCTTAAACAAAAGCTTTTATCATATTAGTTCTCAGTTTTGGATTGTTACTGACATGTTAAGAAAATTTTACTTCAGATTTTTATGTATATTTTGATAAAATTCAGAGAATGGAATTAATTCCTTTATTGTTTGAGGGCACGTTTTAGTTTCTTCTTTTTATTTTCCCATCAGTTGCTAAAGTTTCTTGTAGAACTAGCTGAGAAAATGTTGGGTGTAAGTTTTCCTTGTTAGAGAATCCTGTGATTTGTGCATAAATCTTGTACTATCATTAAATTGCAAACTCCACAGACACATGTTTTAATTCTTAAACTAACTAAAAGGAGGTTGACTTTAATGGCAGCTGAGCAGCTCAATCCCCTAATCAGCTTTGGAAATCTAAATGCAAAAGTCATGCTGACAAAATAAATTAAGCGACAACCTACGCATCCTTTTCATTCCCTAAACACAGAGAAAAGCTTGATAAAAAGAAAGATGAAAGTAAAGGTTGATTCTATGCATGAAGTTTAGCAGAGCAGAGTCCATTCTAAGCAACCCACTGCTGGAGGCTGAAGCATTTCCTTGGTCCTCAAAAGCAGCAAACAATCTGCCTGACCAAGAATGACAAAAAGTAACTGGGAACAAACTGGGACCTTCCCCTTGTTTTCCTACATATTTACAGCAAAAAATGGAAATCAGATGCAGTCTGATAGCTTGGCTTTAAAAAAATGTATATACATATAGAAAAAAAAATATAAGCTCTTTTAAAGTCTGTCATCTGCCACAAATTATCTCTGCTCCCACTATCAATCTGTTCTTCTCTTTCCATCTTTGGATGTCTAGTAAGCTTTCAAAGCTTCAGAGTTAAGAAGAATAGGAAGAGACATCAATGTGTCCTTGATTACACCACAGGCCTGAGTCACTGAAATTTTACAGCATGTTGCCTAGAACTGTTAAGTCTGCTAGTTCAGTTTTGTCAGAAACTTCTTAGATGTCATTTGTACCGATGCCTATCATGCCTGTCAACCAAGTTAGAATCAGAGATTATTTCTGCAACTATTGAGTGAAATATTTTAATCAGATTAATTATCTATGACTTGCAATCTTGTCATCTAAGATGTCTGTAGATTATTTTCTGATGCTATTGCATGTGATACAATCAAATATTAGCTGCAACCAAGACATAGAGGAACAGTTTAAAACCATTTGCCTTCAGAATTTTTGCTCTCCTATATTTTATATTTGGTGTTCCTATTTCATATAATGTTTCTATGAAGAGCCATTCTCTCATACTAGTTTGTCTATTCCAACATTGTTAGAACAATGACGCTGCAAAAAACCTTTGCTTGCAGAGTCTAGAAATTTGCTCAGACAACACCTCTTCCTTGTCATCAGGGCATTTAATGTAAGTCCTTTAATTCTGGAAAACTCTTCTGAGTAACATTTTGTATTGAATGTGTTTGTCTGTCTGAAACACAGTATAATCAAAATACAGTCAGTAGTGCTGAGCTTCATTTTAAAGTAAAATGTAATGAAATAAGAAATTATAAACCCATGCAGGTCCATTCATTCAGTGGATTTACATGTGGTCTCAACAAAGCAGGTTTGTTAGCCTCATGCTATGTTCTGAATATCTGTTCCTTTATTCATTCTATTATGAATATCACATCCTAAGGGAAGAAAAAATATCCAAAAACCAAGACCAACAAACTCTTCAGAAAATGGCACTGATTCTTCTCTAGAACTACTTCACTTTTCTTCAAATGACTCTTCTGTAGGAAAAAAAAGTAGATCACACATGGCATGTGTGTAAGTATTAGAAAGAGAAATGTAAATGTTCGAAATACAGGCAGTTTGTGTAACATTCTGCTGATTTGAATCCATGTAATTGGTGATGAAGCCTAAATAGCTGACTTATCCATATCCATCGAGCTTCATGATATTGCAAAAGTAACACTGAACATTATATATATATAATATAGAACTCTGTATATATTATATAAACATGCAGTAGAGAAATGTCCTAATGTGTAACAAAATTACTTGTCACATAAATTATAGACCCCTTGCATGTATTAATGAAATGAACTCAAGAAACATAAAGGGTTCCTAATTTGTTTAACTTATCCTGAATTTTAAAGAAAAAAAGAATGAAAGATATATAAATGAGATACAGAAGAAATGTTTCAACAAGGTTCAGATAATAATAAAGGTCACAGTATGTTTGCTGGGTGGCTATCCTCTGCAATGAGCCTTTTCTAAGCAGATCTTTTTATTTTTTACAAAATATATTAATCAAAATCTGTTACTAATTGATTCTTCACCTTTTTCAAAAAAAAAGTTGAAAAAAAAATCAAGCTTCTTGTCTTCATCTTAGATATACTGCATAGCTATTCCACCAGGAAAATTCATAATTTTCCTAATGCCTGTTTTGTTGCAGTATTTTTTCATTAACACCTCATTAGCACCTGCCTTTGTAGCATTATTTTACTCCTTTTCATATCTGTTTCTTTAATAAGACAAGCTGAGCTCCTGTATAGCACGGAAAACTACCTATCAAGCAGCTGCCACTATGTCACGCCCAATCAGCTGTCCTTGACACATGGTTATCCCCCCACACTCATTTTCATTCAAAACCCTCTTCAAGACCACCTCGTGCAGTTGCATAGCTCTCATTCCCAGCCTAATATCAATGAAACTATTTATGTTAGTGGCAGGAAGGGGTGTGAAGGTTAAAAACTGGATTACACATTTTATCTGCTGCTGAACATGAGCAGACATGAGATGCTGAGTGAAAGCACAGCTTCTCCCTATGTCAGGCATTGCACATTCCTGTGGTGTGAGACTTATGATAATTTCTCTTTCAGATGGTGCCTCATTTTTAAAAATTAGCAATACTTTAAAAAAAAAGTGTTGCTAACCTGAATCTAAAAGGGTAAATTTCTTTGCAAATATACCATTTAGCAGTCAATTAAAAACACATGAAATTCTGTTCTTGGTGTTAATTCAAGTTTAGGAGTTTGTTTTGTGTAGTGTTTCTTTTATAACACCCTCCCATACCTTTATTTTTTTCTTGGAACTTTCTTTTTTTGAAAAAACTCTTCTTGAAGAATTCGGTCAATAAAACACAAATCCATTTAGAGCCCTCCAATCTCATAGACTCTCTCAAACACAGCTGTAACTGTAGTTTGATAAAGATAAATTACCCCTCTTGCCTTCAACTTCAGATTACTTATTGTGTGTGCATTAGGTAATTCATAGGAGTACTTATTAACTCTGTGGCACCAGAACCTCTAACAGGGGTTCAGCTGAATTAGACACAAAATTTACTGATTTTAATCATATTTTTTGACTCAAATTCTATTTCTTTACTGGACATTACTTAACACACTATTATCCCAGAAACTGAAAGAAAAATACACAAATGCCTTGGTGTAAGATCAAAAATACCATTCCATCAGATATCAAAACATAGCTACTCTAAAATTTTTTATCAGGGAATTATCTATAAAATCAGAAAGTGTTAACACAGGGTACAACATGTATTTGAAGATAGATAGGTCAGTAGTTCCCATCAGTCGAAATAATTTATTTTCTTATCACAAGAGGGACAAGGACATGCTCACATATACAATATTTGTGTGTCAGAATGCAGAGATTTTATTTTTCTGGTCTCTTTTTTTTTGCACAGAGCAGTAGAAAGCCTAATGAAGAGTTTATCAGCATCCATGTGTATCTTGTATACATTTATTTTACACATTAAGGGAGGTTAATTATGCCTAGGATAATTATGAAGATTTCATGAAGTTTTTCTACTCCTATTATTCTCCAAAATATGAAAAAAAGTTTTGGAAACATTCTGAGTTGTTCATACTTCATCTGCAAAAAAGTTTTTTGTTAGATAAGCATAGGCTATATAATTCTCACCACAAACATGTAATCTATAATGACAGTAATATGGCAAATATGTCATTGCAACATAAGCTGAAAACCAAGGAAAAAAATACTTGAAAGTAAAAATTACTGTGACCAAATCCTGCAAAAAAACCATTTTACAGAAAGATCAGTATCAAACAGTCTAAACCACTGGTCTTATTTATCCTTGTTACTTTGGGTGAGCAAACTACCCTTCTTGACAGGACTAACCAGACCTGTAGGAAAAACCTGGAGCTTGACAGACTCCTAGGGGAACACTTACCCTCTTGATAACATCTTAATCTCCCCTGCATATGCCCAGGTATTGTGCTTTTCTACTGCCTAGTAACTCATCACTGAACAGAATATTCTTCAGAGAATCTGACTGTGTTTCCTGAGTACACAAATAGTGAAACGATTGCCAGAATCAAGGATTTAATTCATAATAAGTGGCAAAACCCCTGTTTCCCTCTGAATAGAATTTGTTTTTAAATGGTCCTCCAATCCCAGACACTGAACACCTCTGAAGAATACTGTGTTATTTTTTATAAAATGACATTGGAGAAAGTGCAGCAGCCGTTACAGATGTGCTCAGCAATAGCTCACAGGCAATCTTAGGTAACAGAGTGTGTTCTATAGAGAAGAGATGCTGCCCACAAGAGTGCTATTATCTCCAGCTCTTATCTGAAAATGTCTCTTATGATTTTTAGCATACATTTGGATAACTGCCAGAAAGCTTGTTTTAAAATGTCACCTAAAGTACAGATAGCTCTTCTATCAGTAGAGCACTAGAGAATGCCACTTGGAGACTTGAACCCATGACATTGTGTCAGGTGCAAAAATCATAACAAAGGAACCAGAGAGAACTTGGCAGCCTACCTCATGACTTCTTATCTTAACACAAATTGCCATGACAAAATGCATTACTTCTTAAAGAAAAACGTCATCTGCACCCAAACCTGGAATTATAACATCTGGTCTTTATTCTGTTAAATAACCTGAGTTTTAGTCTGTGTCTTCTTTATAAACACCTAGGTTAATACTGCAAAGCAGGAAAGGGATCTGTGAATGTTAAAAACAATTCTTTACAGTGACCTTAACTTTTTACCTTCCCATTTATTTCTGATTGCTGCTATATGTAGTTTTAGAATAACAGAATGTCCCTTTAAATAATGAATTGTTAATGCAAGAACTAATTCTTTTATGCTGATAGGCAAAAATGAAAAAAAAAAACCAACCCTGGATAAATTGTTATTGCATGTGAATTAATGGCAAAACTCATTAATTCAGAGATAAGAATTTGATAGATATATTCCTAGATATGTAGTCAAAATATTGTATAATTATTAATTCAAAGCACATTTTATGTATAACACAGATAATATAATTTGAACCCCTCTTTTTAGCTTGTCCTAATGATTACGTAACTTAAATTTTTGTTTTATTCAGAAGGTCTAAATGAGGATGAGACCAATCTATGACTTAACAGTTGCATTACCACCATTAGCCAGTAAATGCTTCCATTTTCAGTGAGATTTTTTCATACATATTAGAAACCAGCTTAAAACATGACCTTATGCTTTTTGTGATTGCCATAAATTTTTGTGCCTTTAATTCCTCCATCTGTCAGTCTAAGAAGCTGAAAATAAACTGACTAAACACATGGTTACCTTCAGGCATAGTTCCACCCCCCCACCCCACCCCAAAAAGGGAAAGCTTTCCCAGGATAGCTGTATCATCTCTTTTGTAAAATCCACACCTTCTGGCTGTCACTGCTATTTTGCCAAACTGCTGTATGAGGGCACAGTAGAGTTTGCCATCAGAGGTTTTGTGGAGGTCTTATGTGAGAGCTTTTGAACCAGTGATAGAAGATATTTAGTCATTTAGTCATTTGTCCATCACAATATTTTTAACTTTCTTCATTGCTCACTTGCTGAAATATCTATTTCACCATTTGAGAGTATACAGAAGTTTCAGTTACAGAATGGACACTGATACCACATCACTGTGCAGAAACAGTCCTTTTTTATTCTGCCACTGATTTCCATAGGATAAATGGTACCCGAGGATTAAAGTTATATAATTTATTCCTTCTTTTAGGTACAAGATTTCTTTAAATACAAATACAAGCATTCTGTCATGCCATCAAGCTTCTAAAATAACTGAGATTCCAAGCAGTCCTTTATCTTAAGCCCCAATTTTAGTTTATGTTCTGTACAACTACCTATCCAGTGAGGTACTTCTGTAGAATCTAATGTAGTGCATGTTTAATACAGTGTTCTGTAATGTATTCTGATTATCCAAATATTTTTCAGTTCTAATAAGAAACATTGAAGTTTGTAAAAAGGTTTGACAGTGGCACCTGCATCCTGACACATAAACAATAATTTACAATGCTTGTGATGTTTTCAACAGCATCTTCTTTTTAAATAGTAAAAAAGTACATCAAGAAATTTTTCATTAAAATTCTGAAACCCCTCAAGCTAAAAAATATTTTGAGTAAACAAATTGTATGCCAGAATGAAGTATGTGTGCCACCATACATCTTGTGGGGCAGTTGTTCTAGCATGCATTCCCTTGTGCATTTTTCTTTTGAAAACCTTTTTTGTTCTAAGTACAAATTTCTATTTAGAAGTACTTAATTTAATTTTTCATTAATTTCTTCACCAGCACACATTCCTAATGGATAACTTGGGAAACCATAGATCTTAAATGTGCCAACTTATATCAAAACAAGGATGGTTTAAGAGATGGTTTAAATTTCTCCATCTTTCACCTCTCAAGGAATGCATTTTTCTCAGCAAAGAACCTAAACCTCTACGTTGTGGCTTCAGTGTCTTCACTGCAGAAGGAAGATTTCATTACATGGGTATAGTTAAAATAAGTTTGAAAATGAGAGGTACATGAGTCAGTACAGCACATCTCAGGTAAATAGCTTTTCAAAGGCAAGGCTCAGTAGATAGTGTCCACCATAGGAATTAATGCTTTCTGGGATTTACCTTAGTTTTCATCCACAACTTTGAAACATATTCCATGAACCAGCTATTTCTTAGGAACCCTATTAAGGGCTGCTCACCTTGTGCTGTGTTACAAGCTATGAGCTTGTCCTCAGGATTCTACTGATAGAAGAAAGAACTTGGACAAATGACATTACTTTTACATCAACGCAGGTATAACAACATGACTGATTTATTTCTCAGGAGTCACCATCAAGCAGCTTTCAAGTAGATGTAATGTTCTGAAACTACTGATTCAAGGAATTTCTTAATTTAATTAGATAATTATCAGACAAATATGAATGGCTGAATTTGGAGATTCCATTAATTCAAGTTTAATCTGTGAGAACATATTGTGCAAGAGTGAAACCAAAATGAACTATTATTATCACTGCAAACTTTTTTAGAAATGAGCAGCTGATATCAGTGATAAATATTTTCTTTTTTTCTGTGACCTAATAAAGTGAAAGGATATGTTTCATGTATTGATTTATTTCTGTTAAATTTCCTATAACCCCAGGATTTACCTTCACTGCTTTGCCTGAACCTCTGTTCTCTTGAACTGCTCATATTTGTAGATGTGCTCAAGCCAGCTTTATTTCTGCTGTAAATTGATCGCATCAGCATCACAACTGGAAGTATGTGGTAATAGTTATTGTAACCAAAATAAGTCCATTTACAAGGTAGACTTTACAGAATCAAAGCTGCACATATTGGTCTAGAAAATTGTTCTTTCTAAACTTCCCTGACTGAATCCACAAAGACAGCTCACAGAAGGGCAGAATTGATGGAAATAAAATACCTGAGGAAAATACATTAATCATACATGTTTTTAATGAGTTCTGGTCCTTGTTAAAATTAAAAATATAAAAGAAATGAAATTCCTAAAATAGGTATAAGCCTTTGCAGAGTTGTAACTAATTAACAAAGCAAAAATGATGCTCAAAACCGACAGAAGTACATCTAGTGCATTTTGATTAAAATGTGGTAATATCCCCAAGGGATTGGCAAGTAATGTGAGATTAGATGAAAACTATAAAAACCTCTAGAATTAAATCACTCTGATTAATACCAAGCTGAGGAAAAAGGAAAAAAAATATTTAAAAAATCAACACTCTCTACCTTTGCTTCTCTCATACTCGATGTTGATCAATTGCTCATTTCCAGTAAAATGGATTTTTAGGTTACCATAATTCAGATTTAAATTATATCTCCTGCAGTATAAAAAGAAAGTAAAATACATTAAATATAATTCTAAGTGGGAAATTTTAGCATGCAACCCTGCTTGACAGACACTTGTGTGAATTGTGTATTACTTAATTTGTATCAGCTTAATATACATTCCCAGTCAAACTTCTTTTTTTTTCAGACAAATGTGAGTTACTTTCCAGCTTAATGTGGCTATTTTCCTGTTGTCAGGATTTGAGCCTGCTTAATAATTTAAGATTTTCCTCCACATTGTTGAAGGGAGAAAATAAATTTGAAACAAGGCTTCTGAAAAGAGTAAATGATGAACCAGTAAGTGATGTTTTCCTGTTTTGCTGCTGCATAGTGGATAAAACTGTTTGGCTATGAATTTAGAAGAGACCTTGTGCACTGCATTGCAAATAGATATGGAGGTACCCATCTCAGATTCAGTTTCAGGGAAAAAAAAAACCTAAAAGAGATAAGAAAAGTATGGAAGATTGCATATAGTTTTTCTTCATTAAAACATTGTTAGAACAGGCAAAGAATAATATGATGCCTCTCTGCTATCTCCCATGGCAACTACAGATTCAGAGGATCTTGCACGTGCACACGAACAAATTGTTGTGAACAGGATTATTTTGAAGGTCAGTTTGTGATACTGTTTTTGGAAATGTTGTGAGAGAAAGGAAGAAAGAGAAGTAGCCATGAGTAGAATTTTACATTTTAGTTAATTTTAACTTGAAGAAGCATATAGATGGATCATAGAGTAAGAATTAATAGTGAAGCTGATTATCAAATGATCTATTTTCAAAAGCTGAGAAGCTTACTGTATGTGTTAAAGGCTTGCTTTTTAGCCTGAAGAAAGTTGAAGAAAGAATTTGTTGTTTCTCTCCCTTTTCTTATCATCTCTGTCATTTATTTTAATTTGAAAAAATGAAAGACATGTCAGGAGAGGGAGGCTGAAGAGCAAGAAGAATGAGAACATTTTAAAAAAGGAGAACATTTTATGAGAATAATGTTTTAACATCTTTTAAATATAGATAACTTTGTACAATTTTAGGAACCTATAGAATGCATATTTTTAATCATCGGACAAAAGTCTTGGGAGACCAGGGTACATATTTGACAGGGATTCATACAAAGGGTAGTAAAATTATATTCCTGCATGGAAAAAAATTATATGAATGTCATTAGGGCAAATACAGAGAGGCAGAAAAATCTTGAAGCTGTGTTTCTCTCCTCTGGACTCATTCAAGGACCTTCAGATCCTCTGACTGACAGAGCTCAGAACTGCACACAGTGCTCCAGGTGAGGCCATGCCAACTCTGAACACAGCAGGATAATTGCCTCTTTTGACTGGTCGGTGATGTAGTGCTTGGTGTGCCCCAGGCTGAGGTTTGTCCTCTGGGCTGCCCGGGCAATGCGAGCTCCCACTTAGCCTCCTGCTGGCCAACACCCCCAGATCACTTTTCTCAGGGTTGAGAAAAGTGCGCCTTGCATTACTCCATTCTAGGTGCAGAATGGAGTTCTCCTTGCGCCTTGCATTACTCCATTCTAGGTGCAGAATCCAACAAAGAATACAATTAGTTCTTATATTTGTAAGAAGAAAGTGTTGCATTTCACTTTGTGGTAAATTTCTGTTTTTAAAGTGTTTTAATGTCATTTCTGTTCTTTCCTGTCCATTTATATTAGTGTTCATTGGTGCAAATGTATTTTTCAAGGGAAAAAAAAAAAAAAGGAACAGTTTATCTCACTGAAATGTGTTTTCTAGTGATGGGTAAATTAAATATGAAAGTCAAGAAAGTCCTTTGAGATTATTTCCAGCCCCTCCTCTCTCCCAGTTTATACTCATGTTTGGCATTATTCCATCCCAGGTTCAGAATCCAGCACTTACTGTTGAAGTTCATGCTGTTGATGATGCACAAGAGCTGTTCAGCAGTAACTAAAACATAGGGGTTATTAACACTGTTTTCATAACAAATCCAAACCATAGCAACCTCAAAGCTATACTTGGCCCTTGTGAGCACACCTCCCAGTTTGATATCATCAACAAATTGGCATCCAGGTTGTTGCTAGGCATACTGAACAGAATTGTCCATAGACTGAGAAGCACTGCTGGTGACCAGTTGCAAGCCAGATGTAGGCCCACTTATCAAAACACTTTGAGCCCTGCCCTTCAGCCAGTTCTTCACCAAGCATGCTGTGGATCTGCTTATCTGACATCTGGACAGCTTGTCCAGAAGGATACTGTGAGGGAGAGCATCAAAAACTTGACTAAAATCCAGAAAAACTTCATTCACTGCCTTCTGCTCATCCACTAGCCAAGTGACCTTATCACAGAAGGATATCAAATCAGTTAGACAGGAATTTCCCTTCATGAATTTGTGTTGA
This sequence comes from Chlorodrepanis virens, assembly GCA_003286495.1. NCBI lineage: Eukaryota > Metazoa > Chordata > Aves > Passeriformes > Fringillidae > Chlorodrepanis > Chlorodrepanis virens. The sequence continues at coordinate 111,425,920 of LTAT01000004.1, read as the reverse complement.
CTGTGCCTGATGAGTGCATTGCCCTTTACATGCCTTTCAATAGTACCCAGTGTGACCTTCTCTGTAATTTTTTCCAGTTACTGAGGTTTGCCTAACAGATCTGTGGTTTCTGTGTTGCACTTCTTTATCACATAGCAGAAAATTCAGAACTCAGGAGAAAGGGGTATTTGATTTACCTTGCTCTTGTCAGACATTACCTTTAGCAGAATTTATACAGCAACAAGGACTGGTTTTCATTATTGAGACCAGTGCCAACCCTTCCTCAGGAAAAATGAACCAGCTGAAAACCTTTGCAGTTCTCTGTATTGCAGACCCCATTCCAGATTTTTCTTCTAGATTTTCACTGGATTTTGTAAGAATGCACCAGCAAGGACCATTTTCTAATGATTTTATCTAGTGATTAGACTTGCACTGTCTTGGTTCAGGAAGTAGTCTAATATTTCATACTGTCTCAGATCCGTATTTGTGCTTCCTTGACACGTAGGTAAGGGGCAGAGGATCTGACTTCCACTTTTCACTGAATACCAGTCAAGACTCAGATTACCTAGAGTTTTTTTTTGTTTGTTTGGTTTT
>LTAT01000004.1:111410012-111425334 GCA_003286495.1 Chlorodrepanis virens | reverse complement strand
TTTTTTTTTTTTTTTTGGTTTTTTTTGTTTTTTTTTTTTTTTTGTAAGTTGTAAGCAATTGTCTGTGACCAAATGTATAGACCTGTATCATTGCCAGTAGTTTAGGTGAGATACAGACTCAGGCCAGGTCAGTTTATGCTGTGGGTAAGGGTAAGGCTGAGGTCTTCGCTTTGATGTTAGAAATGACTTTTTCACAATGACAATGAAAAAAGCTCTGGGCATGTACTGATTGTATGCATTTGAGCTCAAGCTTATCTCACTTCTTACATGATGTTTTCTGATATTTTATGACCTTATGGATGTTTTCAAATATGGAGGTAAAGTTTTATCTAATTTTCTAACGTATCTCCTTGCAAATATTTTAAAAATACCTAAGGTGAGATACAGAGAAACTGTTAATAAAGAGGACATCTTCCATGCAGGTTTGTTTGTGACAAAGAGCCAAATTTTTCTCTATTCTTTAGATTATCTATCTATCTATCAATCTATCTATCTATCTATCTATCTATCTATCTATCTATCCATCTATCCATCCATCCATCCATCCATCCATCCATCCATCCATCCATCTATCTTTTAAGTATCTACTTTAATTGAAGTGCCTGTTTCTCTTAGCTAGCTACCAATTGACAGCAGGGTAACTAGTCCAGATGTAGACAGACATCTATACTGTAGACATCTCTCTATATTTTTTTCTGTAAATAATTCAAATGAAATTACACAAGAGAAAGTAATATTGTAATATTATTCACTGTTTAAACATTATGCTGCTTTTTTACTCCATTCTGGGAATTTTTACCAACTTTTCTAGCAATTTGTCAAAAGGCAGCAAGAGAACAGTTAAGTTTGTAGAAGAGATATAATAAAATAGCAAAAAGACGGAACTATACTGTTAATTACCACAAAAAGATGTTTTGGGGGATTTTTTTAGGTAGTAGTTTTTTGGGGTTTGTGAGTTTTTTAAATTGGTTTTCCAAATGCAGAGAATAATTGAATTAACCAAAATTTTTAAAAGTTGTAGTTTTTATTTATGGAATGTTGAAGGTTAAATATATTCAATCTGTAGTATAAATTTTCAAAAATTAAGAGAGTCCAGTATGAGAGAACTGATGCTCAATGCACTGATCTGTGCTCTCAATGACCTATAAAAACTTTAACCTTCACTCATTAGCTGCTTAAGTAAAACTGAATTCTTAAAAAAGCAGTTCTGAGGAGAGGAGTATTATTCATAACCTGCAGATCATATGAAAGGTTTATGGTTTGTTACTGTGAGATTTAACATTGCTAGATATGTGCAGGCAGAGTTATTCACAGTAATCACACTGATCTCTGCGGTACTGACTGCATTTTGTGCATGCGATGAAGATATAAAGGAATAAAAGTTCCCCACTAAAAGGTTTGCAGTCTCTTTTGAGCATAAACTGCATAAACAAAAAAAGAAAAATGCTGAGCAACTAAAGCCAGCATAAAATGATGAAGACACACATGTGTACCACTACCTCCAAAAACCCCTTGCTTGCTTTTGGTGGCTCAGTTTTAGAATACAGATTCTATTTCCTCATAAGTTGGTAAGAATTATCTCTATTTACTTGTGTAGCTGATCATTTGCAGTTGTTACAATAACCGCTAGTAATGGTTTACAGAATTTTTAATTATGGAGTCACATTTGCAAAATGGGTTCAATTTTCATCAGTATTATTACATTAAATGCAAGCGTGAGTAAGTAAGTTTCTGTTAGATGAGAAATCCAATTTATAACCAACACGACTCCACCTGGGTCATGACCTCTAGTAAAGAACTACCAGCTCAGGATATGACTTCACAGAAATGCTCTAGGCACTGAAGAGATATGGGGATTAAAGACCTGTACATCAAACAGACATGTCCAGAAATACTCTGTCTTTAGTAATCTGATCATTTAAACCAAGAAATGTTCCTGTGCTCAGAAGGGAAAGAGATACATTTCTTTAAAAACTAAATTTATTGTATCATCTTTGTGGAAAATGATGATCCAAGTCGATTAATAACAACTGCAGAACTTTCTCACAATCAACAGCAAGTCTCTTGAACCATTAAGGAGATGAGTTCAAAGTCCCAGAAACTAATAATTTGTGTACTTTCAGCACTAAGTGAACTCATCTTTCTTGTCTGGCTCTTCCAGTGTCAGAGAGATCCTGCATGTAATGCACCATATCTGTTGTAACTTCTGAATTAACAGCATAATTGCACTTGGCATTCAAGTTCTACTCTGTGCCAAGCAGTGAAAAAATGTGAGAAAGGAGACAGTTTGTCTCCAGATAGGATTGAAGTCTCCTCTTTAAATTTCTACAGTGTAGGTGGCAGTGTATGAAATGGATGTCTAGGCTTCCAAGAAATGCAGAAGAGAGTGAATCAAAAATAGTTAATGCAATCTGGAGAGTAATTGATCTCTCCAGAATTAGGTAGGCAGGTATAGAATCAGTTGCATGAACACATTATGAGATGTTCTACCATATTTAAGATTTCTCAGGGATGTTGAACTAAATGAGGTTGGACTAGATGATCTCCAGATGTCTCTTCCAACCCTAAAAATTTGTTGAATCTGTGGTTCTGTGTTACTCCAGCACAATGTTGTGGATTTACAGAATGTGTTGGATCTATAGAAAACTTGTCCTCTTCTGAACTAGCAGCTGGAGGAAAAGTGGGACATGGAAGAGTAAATCTGTCTTTTGAATGTAAAACTAAAAATGTAATCTAAACCAGTACTTTAATAGATAAGAAGATACACAGAAGTAAGCGTTATTGATTGATTTTTTTCCTCCCATGTATTTGTCGGCATACTAAAGCAAAAATGGAGGGAAGATGTTGAAGAATTTGAAGTAATTTACTTCTCTTTAAAAAGTGCAGATGAGCTTGTTGCTCAGTAACACTTTTAGCCCAGCTTGGGGAATGTGAGTGGTCATTAGCTGCAGTAAACTAGCAAATCTTGAGGAATTTGTGGAAATATGTAGATCCTGAGGGCTTTTCATAGCCAGAGACCAAGCTATGGTCTTCAAGTTTAATTTGAAATTTAGATTCCTCTGAGAAGGCTTCAATATCCCATCCATCCATTTCAAATAATCAACAATTGATTCACTTCAGTAGTCTCATTAGAGCTGCAGATACTATGAACCAGTAATCCAGGTCTTGGCTATAGATACTTAAAAAGAATGAAACATTTTCTTTTCCTTTTTGTTTGGCATAATCCCTTGATTTAAAAAATTTCTGTTCATTCCTTTCTTGAGGCATTATCTGCTGGAATAAGTAATTTTGAGGGGTATCAAGTCACGCCAAGAACAATTAGGAAAGGATTTGATGCAAGTAGAACCAAAGAAATCCTAGATCTAAGGCAAAGGAAGTTTTGACAAAAAGGTTAAGAGAGGAAGGGTTTGAGGAATGTTACCTATTAGGCAGTAACACAAATTTAACCCTGTATGTACTGCATGTGTTAGCCATATATTCACAGAGGTGGGCAAAGTTAAGCCCATTTAAGCTGATAATATTTTTCATTATATACATTTACTGATTTCAAAATATTGATAAAAGAAAAAATGGTATATTAAAGAGCTTTGTGGACAAACAGAAAAAAAAAAAAAACTTTGTAAAATATTCTCTGATCTGTTGTACTACTTCTCCCCCACAAACAATCTCTAGTGACATAACATGTTTTTTTCTTATACATCTTGTTGTGATTGAGATTTAAGACACATTTTTACCACATATTAAATTATTCAAATATGTAATTATTCTTGTTCATATAAAGCAATTTATTTCTTGTCAGTACACCAATTTTCTCTTACTGTTATTTTGGTGGGGTTTTTTTCAACTGTCATCAAAAGATCAATCTGTTGGCAACACCATGGGCAAATGTAATCCATTTTTAAAATAATTTTCAATCTATAATACCAAAGAACAATCATACAACAATTGCATTTTGGGCTTAAAAATTAATTTATAAATCTACAGTAATTCTATAACTTCAGGCAATAAATAGCTACTATTAGAACTTTGACACATAAGGTGTTTCAAATTACTTCCTGAATTTCATACCTTTAGGACACAAATTTGTCTAGGCCACATTTTAGCAGCAACGCAAAGGTGATGGTTCTGTAAGGGAAAAGATTCAGGTCTATCAGGTACACATTTCTGAGATAAAGGGGTACTGAGGGAGGCGGAATATGACAGCTCTCAACTGTCCTTACATCTTCTAAGATTTTGGAGCCAAATTATGCCTGTTCACAACTTGAAATTCTACTTTGTTTCCTGCAGCAGACAACCCAAAGGGACTGACTGATCTGGCAACCAGAACAAGAGATGTCTGATGCTAAGGGTCTGTGATGCACAACAGCAATTCCCAGATCCATAATCTAGGGAGGAACCTGCATGTAAAGGGAATCCAAGCCTGGCTGTTTGAATCTGTTGAGTTCACTTTGCAGTTCAATTAACTTTAAAGGAAAAGATGAGGGTGCACCTCAATAGGAGAAATAAATCTTACAGTTCTGGTTTATTAACTTTGGACTCCATTGAGTCTAAAGCATAGAAATGAGGAAGGAAAAGCTATATGTTCTGATGACTGATTGTAAGCAATTTTTAAACTTTTAAGTTAAATTCTTTTAGCCAATTTTTTACAGGAAATTTAGATTATGAACAAAATTTTCATAGTTACGAAAAAAAAAAAAATCAAGGCCAAACTGAATTAAGCAAAATGCAGTAGTCTAATTCTAATTTACACTAGGCAGTTTTATGCTATTCTACTACCACAGAGAGGTTTGAAAATACTTGCAAAAGTAATTTATGCTGGTTTTAAAGCTCATTTATGCTGCCAGAGCAATGATAACTGAGTCACTGAGCTTCTGAGAGTCACGGCAGTCTACATTTATCAAAAAATTCTAAGAGGGCGCTTACTCATTACAAGTGTCTAAAAATATTTTTCATCCATGAACACTGAAAAAAATACAGTCAGCAAATCAAGAAGAAAAAGCTATGACATCAGCCAGGTATCCAATTCCATTGCTCTGGAATTTTCAAATTGTAAAGCTTTAACTAACTTAGCTGGAACCAGAAATAGACTTCTGCAGAGTGATCTTAAACTCCCCTTTAACAGAGAATACAGATGAATTGGAATTAACTTTGTACAATCTGTAGATGGCAAATTATTTGGACAACATTTCAATGATCATTTAAAAATGGCAAATGTTGAAGCAAATAAGATTCAGATTAGGTGAGCAATCAAATCTGTGTTGATATAAACTATTGTTATTCATTATAAATGGCTATTTCAGCTCTTCAAAAGAGTTATTCCAGAAGGAAACATAACTAAAATTATTATGACTAGTGACTAGCAGCAAAAGTCGCTACATGTTTCTCTGATCCAAACTTTTGATGCACATCAAGCTTGCAAAAAGTAAAAAAGAGCTAAGGAATTCTTTTGATTACAAAATTTCTTAAAAAAAAAAAAGCCAAAATCCTAAAGTTACATATACTTTACAAACAGTGATATCTTTTTTTTCCAGCGATATCCTTCTTGAATTTATCCCTTTCTTTCTCCTAATTTACTCTCTATTCAAAAAGATCAAAAATATTCATTTCTAAAGATATTTCTAGTGGCAAAAATATATTAAGTCTTATGTAATACAGCTGGAGAATTGAAAAGTATTCAATTTATAAATGTCATTCTGCAGTAGACTACTTGTGGAAATTGGGAACACTTTGTAAAAAGCTATCCACATTTAAGAGGCAAAGATTCATCATGTAATGATTAAATCCCTGATAGTCATTAAATTTAAGGAGCCTGCTGAAGAGCAGCTTCAGATAAAGACTTGCAGACAATGAAGTAAAGATTATCACAGACAGACAAACACATGGTACATGTGACATCAGTTCCAAAGGATTTACCCCTTTATTCTGCAAACTAATTCCAGACACAGTCAGCTAATGAGCAATAGCTCATGTCATAACTGAGATAGAGGTTTCTCTTCTTTGCTATTTAATATTAATGTCAATTCACAAAGCTAAGAAACTTTCAGCTCACACAGTGCAAGCTGAAATTTAGAATATAATCCCACAGTTGGGACAATGTGACAGATAAGTGACATGCGAAGTTTACATTTCTATAATTTCAAGTATCTTTAAATGTCCACGTTATGTTTAGTGCTAGCCTTTTGTCTTGGTGATGCTGGGACATGCCAGGTGGTTTCTAAACCTGTGGTAAACAATCTGGACTGCATATGTGAAATACAGTAAGTTCTCTTGTGTTGTTTGACAAGTTTCTTTGCACTGTCCTATTTACTAGATATAGCAGGAGCGTCTTTCTTCTGCTGATCCCTCTGGAAAAAATATCACTGTTTATTAAAGAATGCTAGAGTACACTTTCTAGAAGCACATATCTCAGTGTAACAGAAACCAATTTTTATATGCCTTTACAAATTCTGCATTCATTCCAGACCTTCTGCTTAACAGATAATAGAAACATCTGACACATATTGAACAAAGTGTCATTCAGGTTTAAGGGAAAAGAAATTTCCTGGATTAATGATTAACAAATGATGGCATTAACTGGTTGATTAATCTTTCAGAACCTCCTTATCTATATAACATGATGAGAAGAAGGCTTCTCCCTGCCTGACTTTAGAGTGCTTTACTGAAGAATTTCTTTAAAGAAATGAAATTGAGAAGATAAGGGTCAAAGATTACAGACTTCAAACATCACTAAGAAAGAAGACATTTCTCTGCTATATTAAATCTTAAAATCAAAGTTTTGCGTACCAAGATGTGCACCATTCATTTCTCGTCATCTGCACATAAAACACCCATGAAAGTCAGGGAACTGGATTTTCAGTTCTTTAGTGTCTAAATTCAAACACACTGTGCACAGCTAATGTTCCTCCTAGATAAAACATTGGAAGCAAAAAATCAGTGTGCAAAAAGTGGTCTGTACCAAAAGACATTGAGAAGGTGATATATTAAATACGCGCTAGATTTTATGAGTTGCTTCAAGCCTGTAAACTGGTAAAACCTTTTTAATTTAAAGTAATCAATTTTTGCAAAGAAAATTGTAGCTGCTAAAAAGCAGTGTCACCTTCACGTACAAACCACAACACTGAAAATGCCATCTCTCTTAAACTATACTGGTGATTTTTGTCATCAGTGCACATTCCACTGACTTTTTCCGAAATAAAATTTTTCATGTATTTATTTTCTCAATTTCTTTCCTGCTCATTTTCACCACAACTATTTATTCACTATTCTAAAAGCGTATCAAGAAAATGCACTGATAAATATAAACATACTGCTAAAGTACCATTTTTATATTAATTTTGATCTGCTTTAAGCTAATTCTAGTCAACTAAGTGGAAAAGGGACAGTGGTATAGTGCGGGTGAAAGTAGGGGGAGTTGAAATATTTCTGAAAATAACATCTTAGCCATAGAATAAAGCAGTACATAAAATGTTACGCCTCTTCCCTTCTGGAGTGACTTCTGGACAGTGGATAGAAGCAAGGCCTAGTTTAGCATCAATTTGTATCACATGAGACAGCAGGTAGAATCATAAAGTAGTCTTTGTCATTAACTGGACAGCATTAACGATCTCTGAAGTTGGGGAGAATTTCTGTTCAGGATCCTGCCTAAATCTGTGAATTTATTGTTTCAGTGCTGTGCCCTGAAATAATAAGCCCTGCCCTCCATGCTGAATTTGATCAACAGCACAATAGAAATTTTGAACTATCATCACCCATCACCTAAAGGTTTGGTCATGTGAATAAATATATGCCACTGTGTTGTACCTACATTTATTCTTCAGCTATTTCTGTGGTTGTATTTTTAAGTACTGAGAATTCAAATATTTCCTCTAAATTCTCTTTAGAATAATCATATATCTTTTTCTGTACTTTCTATGCAATGAGGGTTAAAATAAATACATTAGGCAACATTTTGGATGCAATCTTATATTAATAGAAAAAGCTGAAATTACCATTTGGGAGATATAGACAAATTCTTTTATCCAATCCTTCTGTCTACCTTATTTAAACACAATTTCTCTAAAAAGTAAAAAGATGATAAATTAAAGAAAAGGTTGAATGGAGAGAGTGAAAAAGAACTCTCTTTTTCAGAGACAAAAAGAGACAAATGTGGTGAGAGGGGTGTAACACTGCAGTGGAAATAAACTTCTTAATTATGCACTGACCACTCTTCCCATTCCCACCACGACTGAAATACCTTACATCAACTAATAAGGACTGAGGTGTAGTTAAATACTAGATTTCAAAGCATAATATTGTCTTAGGAAAATGACAAAATATGGTAAAGCTAAAATGATACTTTTGATTTTGTTGGAAGATTTAGTTGCTCCTACATTAAAGCTTGTTCTCAGGTGTATCTATTGCTTTTTATCTTTTTCTGACAAGCATGAGTTCTCTTGGGGCTTTAATCTACCTTTCTGCTGAAAATTCTACTCATGCCAAGCTAATTCAGGGCACCTAAAGCAATTCTGGTTTGCAGTCAATTTCTGGTAACTGGAAAGGAATTATCTCAAGTACAAGACTAAATGTAACTAAAAATCTGCTGAACTATGTTTTAAAGTGCTTTTGGAAAATAGAAATATCAACCACTTATTGAAGACATAGGAACAAAACCAGAAAAAAAATTCTTGAAAATGTTTCATTTGAAAGTGGAGGACAGTGATAGTAAGAATGAAAAAGGAAACTGAAGAATGTAGGTCTGTTTGAGAAGCCCAAATATTTGAAAAGCCCAAAGCATTCTTTACCATGAAAGAAAAATCAAAATTAAGATAAACCACTGTTTTCCAAGGAGGTGTAGTTCATTGCATAAAGCATTGCTTGCAACAATCCCATGGAAATAAACAGACCAACACTTAATCTAGAACACAAGAACCAAAATCACCAAACAGTTGATTGCCTTCATTGAAAGACAAAGATGCAAAAAATATGCAATGTTTAACATCATTGAAGCTCCTGAAAATGTCCTTACTGAGCTTGACTGACATCCCTCATACTCCATACACTAGATAGGATAAAGATATGCAAGATTTAGCTGTCAAATTAAAGAGCATAGAAAATAAACTCACAATAAAAGGACTAGCAACAGGCAAGCTTTTCTTACAGAAATTCATACATCAATTAAAAATATTTGATTAAAAAATAAAAAAAAAAGAAGAATTTTGATGCTTCAGTGGGTCATATCCACCAGCAGCAGGATAGTGTTTCTACTCTTTGCTAGAAAATACATAATAAAAAAACCTCATAAATAAATAAATACATACAGAGTGCATTGTAATTTATAGATTAAATGATACATCAAAATAAGAATATGAAAAATTATTGTTTTAGTCAAGTGGTTGTCACCTGCTAAAAGTACAAACAAAATAGTGATTTAAAGAAAACCAAATGTGCACCCACTGACTTGGAGAAAATATTCTTTGACAGACTTTCATAAAATGTAAAAATTAAAAATAAAAAACAACTTCTAAGCTTCCAACATTTTCTCAGCCTAAAGAGGTGCCAAAGTTGCGTAGCACAATGTGGCTACAAGATTTCCTAAAGATACTTTAAACTGAGTCAAATCTAAGAATCATGCTAGGATGGACATATTGCAGTGAAGCCACCTCATGCACATCCAGATATGCTTCTCAAAGCTCAGCGTGGCAAAGTGATATCAAGAAATTTTCAAAGGAACTGGACATCTCTGCATTAGAACTGATCTGAAAAGTAGTTCTGTAAAGGAAAGTGTGGATTTCAGTGAGGATAACTCAGTGTGCTGTATTGATGCCATTTTAAGTCAGCAAGCTACTGAAAAAAAAAGTGTTGTAAAAGAGTCTGAGTAGTAACTGATTTTTAGAAGGGGAAACTGAAAAGATGTGAGAACCCGCATGTACAAAATACAAAAGATTATGTAAATATAGTCAATCAGGAAATTTAAAGGAGTACTTTAAAGGCTTTATAAAAACCAGCATTCAGTTATTTTAGTCCAGTCTAAAATCAGAATATCCTATAAAAACCCCAAACATTGGTTTTAGAAAGTCAACCTTATTTTCACAGTTTATTGCTCAAGTTCTCATGGAAGCTGATGGATACAGTGCTTAAACTTCTGCTCAGAAAACAATTGCATGTCATAGAGCACAGGACACATAAAAGTATAGGTGGAAAAACAGAACACCAGTGCACATATCTATACTTCTGCTACCTCATACTCCCCACTGGCTTTTTCTGCTCAAATTAGATTTCTTAAAAAAGTCCAAAGTCATTCTTTTCTGTTTTCCATCTCATCTATCACTGTCTGCTCTTTCATCAAGTCTTGGGGCTTTTGTTCTCATTAATGCTTAGAGTGTTCTTAGTGTTTTTGTTTGTTGTTCCATTATTGGTGCAATTTGCTGGTTGTTTGGGGTTTTTTTTGGTTGTTTTGTTTGCTTGTGTCTCTGTCTCTACTGCTTTAGAGGAAATTTGAAAGAACATTTTCTTTATAACTGTATGATTTGCTTTGTTTTCTTAATCCTCTTCCCCAAGCTGAAATACTATTTAGTTACTTCAGTATGCAAAGTAGTTTTGAATAACATGGATTGCACTGATGTGGTGGGTTAATAAAACCACCCAGTCCTTAACAAATGGAGAGAACACTAGGTGAAAAACTCCTGGGTTAAGATGAAGGCAGTTTAATAAAGGCTGCACGTGGCTCTTAGTAAAGGCAACAGCCATGTGCTAAAGTAAAGGGAACAAAAAAAAAATCCTTATTTTTCCTGAGGACCAGGAGGCAATGCCCAATCACTTCCAGGTAAGTAGGGCCTCAGCATGCCTGGTGGTTGCTTTGGAAGACAAATGTTACTATCAAATGGCCCCCCGTTCCTTTCTCTTAGCTTTTTATTGCTGAGCACAATGTCACATGGTAAGGAATATCCCTTTGGTCATTTTGGGTCAGCCATGGTGGCTGTGTCTCCTTACAAACTCTTGCCCAGCCCCAGCCTACTGGCTTTTGGTGGTGGGATTGGAGAGACAGCCTTGATGCTGTTTGAGCACTGCTCAGCTTTACCCAAAGCATTGGTGTGTTACAAAGATCCTTCTAATGACAAAGCCCAGCCAGTGGTACAAAAGCCATCATGGAAAAAGTTAAGTCCATCACGGACAGACAAAATATAAAAATCAATCCTTTGTTCACACAACCACTAAGGTTTTATAATAACCACCATTCCTTGTAACAACAATCGAGACAGAGCAGAAAATTATATCCATTGCTTAGCCATGGATAAAGTCACCCAGTCTGCTTTTATAAAGAAGTTTCAGGACTGAAAATCAGCATGGTGATTTCTAAGATCAGCTAATTTCCTTTTAAAATATGGATTTTTTTCTTAGAAAAAACCCTCTTAAGCTTCATGCTGGAGCTTAAGAAACCCCACTGGCTGTCCATGTGGCAGATTGACATGCACTTAAGGTGCACACCCACCCTAGAGTGATGCTGGTTTTTTGATGTTTTTTTCCCCCTTGACTCACACTGAGCTATGCACCATTACACAAGATGGAACCTGGCTTTCCTTACCATAAAGGTGATTTCCAAGCTTGTAGAAAAATATTTTTAATTTCTATTTTGTTTGTTCTTCTGCTAAGATTTCTCTGCACTTCTAAATCTACTTCTGGTTCATGGGCACACATCTATAACATCCCTGAGTGATATTTTCACATTTCCAAAAGAGCAGCTGCAAAACCTGTTCAGCCTTGTTGTTCCAGGCATTTAGTAAGAGTATTCATGAAAAAGTTCAGAGATTTTTGATATATTTCCAGACTGGAAAATGGTTATAAAGTGTATTTATTCTCTCAGCACTAATCTTTTGATTTAAAGTGTAAAAACATCACTGTTCTAACAGACTGTTAAAGAAAGCCCCAACCAACCAAAAAAACCCAAAAATAAAAGACTTAGGGTGAGGACATCTAGATTAATAGAAAAGGCCTCTTCCTACCACATTTGATTACATTTTAGGAACTAGCCTATGCTAATGCTCTACTAGTTTATATACAGAATAAATCTCTTTAAGAAGGGGCAAAACTGGACATTCATATCCATTTCCTTGTTACAGGAACCTTTTAAAAGAAGTCCAGTATTAATCACTTTAAAATAATTACTTACTATAATTGAATGTTCATTAAAGAATTTACCTGTTTCTTGTGACTTATTTAAGCATATTTCTATCTCGAGTATTTTTGCCTTCTGTTGCCTTTCCACCAAGAGGTCTATCATGTACATTTATATCTCCTGAGGGAATACAAATTATCACACTTCTAGTCTCTGCTAGTAAAACTAATGTCAGCACTAATTATATAAACTTAAGCTTGTGAAAGACAATTTATGTTGACCTTAGTTTTAAAAGAATCATAAAAAAAAAGTAAAAACTTGATTTGTTGATAAGTGTTAAAAAAAAAGAGAGGGAAAATATTAGGCTTTTAAGAAAAAAATAGTAAGGTAAACTAACCTTTCTATGGATTATGGAAAAATAGGTATCAACCTGCTTCCAAGTTTTGAATTGTAATTTAAAATGTGATGTTCTTTGCAAGTTCCTAGACTTAGAAGGAAGTTGTGGTTGCAAGGATGCAGATGACGAGACTGCTGTTCTCTGGCAAAAATGTGCTAAAGCTAATGACTCACTAAAGCATGAATCATTGCTGGGCACAGGGAGCATATCTTAAATAATGTAACAATTTCTTTTCATTATATTATTAATAGCATTAAATCTAATGGAGAACAGTTTACCTGAAGCCTCTTGTGCTAGATCCTGCATTTAGCAGTTTGCTCTGATGAAACCTCTTATTCAGACTAGTGCAAACATTATCTTGCAGGCAGGTATAATATTTTTGATTGCATTCAGAAGCAGAAACAAAGAAGCAGAACACTGCTGACAAAGAACTTGCCATCCCACAGAGACTGGTCTGAATTTCAGGTGCTGCTTTAAAGAAACAAAACTACTTGAAAGCATGAGTTTGGTTCACTTTTTATGTTTTGGTAGAAGAGGATGTGGATCAAAAATAATGTATTACACCACTTGTGTAGAGTGTTCTGATTCATAATATCCCATGAGAGTGATGAATGTGGACATTTCTTTTTCTTAAAACAAGCAATTCTTCCATTATCTCCCTTTCCCCATTTTTAAAGATGTTAATTGTTACACTTTCATAATGACTCTTTCCACCATTTTTTCTGGTAGCTGTCAATGCCGAGCTCTGAAATCTTACAATTTTTTTCCAAAGAATATCAAATCGATCTTTCTATGCAAAAATCTGGGAAGCAGTTCTTCTAGAAAATTAATGTCTTGCTACGTAAAATGTCCTCAAAAATAAGGTGACCTGGAAACTGTAGGCTTTGAAAGCCCCAAATATCCGCTTGAAATATGTGTCTAGAGAAAATAAAATATTACTTTCCAGTTTCTGCAGTGGTATGCACTGGAGAGAAAACAAATACTAGTTTTACCAAAATGCTTCCCAGCACTATTTTTAATCATATGAACTCCCATTAAATTACGGTTAAGCATAAGAAAAAAAAGTGCAGTAGTTTAAAATACAGAATGGTTTTTTGGCCTTTAAAAAGTCTTTGCAACTAGAATTTTGAGAATATTGGTTCATACAAACTGTTATAAATCAGATACCTGAAAGGCTAGTCCCAAGATGAATTAATAACTTCACTGTTTACTTTCATTCGCAATTCATTCTAATTGTATAAACCAATGAAACTGCTATTAAATATATGATTAGATCTTTCTTCTTGTAGAATAATATTGAACAGATTAATAAAATGTGATGTAGCCTGACTGTGGATGTAGCATGGTGTTCTAAAAGCTAGCTTTCTTTTGTATTAATAAAAATGTTAGGATTATTAATGAGGATATTTTAACAATTTTCATTTGCTCCAGAAAATATTTTGCATGTGCACAGCTGTAGAATAGTGAGTGAGATGGAAAGGGCTGTTCGATTTTTCTTGTGTCCTTGAGAGCTCTTTTATTCTGTGCTAACAAGTATCCTCAGAGTTTTCCAGCAAATTAAGGCATGATAAGTTTTACATTGTCATCTTGACAATTGAATGTATTTAGGGTTTATTACTTTGCAATACATTTCATACCACTCATATTTCATAAACAAACTAACAACATTTCAAAGAGGGACAATTTAGTTTACTTACATGTATGCAACATTTTCGGAATTCAGACACATACAATAAAAAAATGTAAGGGTCTCTCTGCTAGTTTTCTTTGACCAGTGCTACATCACTTGGGTCATAATTTCATTTGTACTCCCGAATAAGTAAAATAGTAGGTGTCTAAAGGGATTTGGATCCTCATTTTCGGATTGATTGGCAGTGTAGCTGGGCTGGAGTGTGCCTCAATTCTGGTCTATGTTCCTGGCTTTTGTTAAAAAAAAAAGAATTGAATCTATGCAATGGGATCAAGGAGCTTTTTAATAATTTATACTTTTCACTGCTGAACAGTTCCTCCTGTGGATAAAATACAGTCAGAACTAACCCTCCAGACTAAAGGTTAAGACCTTGGACTGGAATCGGAGACTGTAAAATCATTTCAGCTCTAGGCTTTAAATAATAATTCAGACTAACTTTCTGATCACTTTCTTGCATTTAGATATATATCCATACCAAAGGCATTTGGATCTGTCTGGAACAAATGAGAATGAAGAACAAAGCTCCTGCTCAGATTTGTTCCCAAACTATTTCTTCAGTACTCGTCTGTTATTTCTGTCCTTTAGCCCTGAAGGTTTTTCAGGTGTGTTTGCTGAAGGAATGGACAAATAATGTCTCCTTTGCAATGTAGAATGATTTAGAGGGAGAGAGTTATGGGTGGTGATGATCCTGATCCTTTGCTGCATACTGCCACATGTGATGGAGAGGGAGTTTCTATTTGAGGTATGAAACACCAAAAGTGTGAAAAGTTGGCCAAGCATCAGCTGTGTAAATGGGAATGAAGGTACATGCCTACTTCAAAAACTCCTTTGAAATGTATCAAAAGGCTATTCTGGAAGCTTTGTGACAGCAATAAGTCTGTTTTCAAATCTGCTTCCAATACCTTCTGGTCCTATGTATTTACACTTGTCTATGCTTGGAAAAGCCTGTGATTGATTGTGTTTTCATCATCTGGTCCAAAGGATCAAGGGTTTGAAATTTTTTTCCAATTTATTTATTTATTTAATAGTTTCATTTTTTTCCCCATTTTTTTCTCCCACATAAAGTCATTGCCTTAACTAAATAAAAAAAAAAAAAGACAAACAAAATGCAAAACTGAGAAAAAAAAACAAAACAAAAAAAGAA
>LTAT01000004.1:111389544-111409910 GCA_003286495.1 Chlorodrepanis virens | reverse complement strand
CCAAAAAACCCCAACAACAACAACAACAACAAAAAAAAAAAAACAAAAAAAACAAACAGACCCCCCACAATCGAATCAATCTACTCTAAATAAAATGTGTTTTTATAAATTTACTGAATTATTGTTATTGATGTTAATGAATGAAAAATTCTGAAACATTTAAGAAGAAAATTTTCTTTGGCCTAATTTCTTTCATTATGTTTTTGTACCTGCTGTGTAATCAACAAATTGGCAGTGCCTATCATAACTGATAGAGGACATTGATAAAAAGTAGTTATTAAAATTACCTCCTACAGTCTCAAAAGACAATTTTAATAACAATGAAAAAATGAACCATATTAAAAAAACTACCTTCAGAGCAAAGACAAGATGATCCAAACTAAAATTTAAAATAACAAACATCTAATTCTGATGTTAAAAATTATTACATTCAACTGTTCGCAAAAAACGTAAGAAAAAAAGCTGGTTTACACATGTCCTTAAAATAGTTTTTAGCATTCATGGCATAAGATTTACAGTTTTCATTACTTTATATTTAGTGTCTTATTTGGAATTTTTTTTATCTTTTTATGTTGTATATATTTCACACAACATAGCAACATTTTCCATAGGTTCGTAATGTAGGTCAGAGAAAGAGCAAAATATTACTATCTCACTTTTGTAACTTACACAACAGGAATGGCAAACATATATTTATATATATTTAACCAATGCTCTGAAACAATATACAACTGTGACCACTAAATATATTCTTGATTAAATAATATCTGTAACTGTACAGCCTGTGATTTCACTGAAAATTCAAAATGCTGAAAAATACATCCTTTTTGATTATGGCAGTAAAATGAAACTATATTAAAAAATTACTTAAAATGTTTGTCAGTGCTTACTGAAAATGCATTGCAACCTTCATCAGCTGTGTCTGCCAAACTCAATAAGCAAAACAATGTGGTATGGTCAATTTGTGCATGAGACAGATGTTTTGTGGAGTATTCGTTATGCCTGCAGGGAGCTGAGTGACCACAGCTTCCAATCAGCAGCAGATGTAATATAACATCCTAACATTGCTTTCCTCTGCAACAAGATTTAGCATGTTGCACAAAATACTAGCAAGATTGCTAGCTTTTCTCTGAATTGTTCCAAAAATGTCTGTTGGAATTGAATGTAAGTAGAAAAAATGTCACTGGAAAAACAAGAATGAATTGCTCTTTCATTTTAAGTTAATCTGTCAAACAGTAAGCTGTTTTCATCATGTGGCAATCTAATTCAATGGGGAAAAAAAAAAAGATTATGGGACATAAAGTCCTAAATATATATTTACTTTTCCTAGTAACCATGCAGTTGTTTCTCCTTTGAAAATCACTCCATACTCTCATGTATGCAGACCCCATTCTACACAATTCCTAAAACTTGATGACATAAAATAAAAAAATCTCAGAGATGAATGCGGAAGAAGAAGATAATGCTAACAGAGGAAATCAGAGTTAATATTTAGCTCCCAAATCAGACATTTATTTCAGAAGTGAAGGATTGTTCTATCTCACTGCTGCCAAATTTTGTTTCTTCAAAGTTTTCATTTTATTTTCTTTTCAGATAGACTATTTCATCTGACTATTTCTTACCTAGTCTGTTTAGATAGTATGTTTACATTTTCCAAACAGAAACACTGAATCTAAAAATAATGAAAAATACTTAATTTTTCCCTCAGAAATTTCCTACTTCTTGAGGATGATATGCCTAAAACTGGTTTGACTGTAATCTCAGTATTTTTAAATAATCTAGGAGAAATAAAAAAAACCTGAATGTAAAAACTACTACGCTTCCTGGCATGCAAGAAATTTAGTTTTATCACTGTTTGGGGCAAATGGGTTACTATGGTTACAAGACACTATGGCCTTCAAATATCTTAGTTCCTTATCAACTTTAGCTCCTTTGAATGTGGTTTTGGATTTCATGGTTTGTTTCCCCATGTATTAGCTTTCAGGGAGGAAGTACTTCGCTGAACAATGTGGCAATTCCAATATGTTTGGCTGCAGATGTGATGCTCGGGTAGCGCCATTTCTACACCTTTTGCCGCTGATGCATCATTTGTGTTTTTACTTAGTGTGCCCCTGACGCCAAGTCTATTTGTCCTTTCTCTCCCAACACTTTTATTTTAAGCATGAGGTGAAACAGACAGAAAGAGCTTTCCCAACGAGATGACTATGCAAAAAAATTGGTAAAAAAAAGATGCAGATTTTAACTGGCTTATTATCTGTTACTTTAGGTTTTTAGAAAGCATGTGACATGTTTCTGTCGTTCTATGGAACGAGACTGGTTGATAAACTGAGACAGTTTTATAAACTGAGAATATCTCCATTGGTTCAGGAGAATGTCTTCATATTCAGGATGAAATTCAGGATGAAATTCAGGTTGTAATAAATCAGAGAAGGTGTATGTGGAAGATTCATACCTCTCATGTTTGACAAGTTTAGTGATACATGACACAAATCTGCATATATTTATCCAGTTGGCTTCAAAATATCTAAAGCCCAAAGCTTCAGAAACCCATTCGTCACAAATGAACCACTTCTCCAAATGAGTGCTGACAGTACAGAACAGGAGTCAAGACTAGCAGCAATCAGAAAGGACAATTCTTACAACAGAAGAAAAATTTAATTCCCCATAATGTCATCCAGAGTGTTTTTGGAACTACTGTTGATGTTTATTTAATCCTTATATACATAATATATGTCTTAAATAAAGTCATGTTACTGTTTTGAACAGTGTCATGAGCATAAGATAAATATCATAATTTTCACTGAAAAGCCTGTGCAATAGATATTCAAATAGCAAACTATTCTTCTATTTCATCTGTATAATCTGCAACTGGCTGGACACCAAAATTCCTTTTAGAGAGGTTCCTTCTAACATTCTAACTTTTTGTGCCAAGTTTCAATAGCCTGCAAATTTTTAGAACCAAGAATAACACAGCTTATAATGAAAATACTTATGCTCTTGTGGCTATAGATGTGCCAGCTACTCCTGTAATAATCAGTAGATAATAACTTTTAGCTTTCCACTCAATGAATTAGCAAAGATGAAATTTTTCATTAAAAGATGAGATTTGCTGTAAGAAAGTTCATTTCAGGACATGTCCACAATAATAAACTAACCGCAGCTTGTTCTGTGATTTCTCAATACAAATTTTCCTGTGTGCTATTTTTTTTAATTCAAGAGGACTAGCATGACTGAAGTTATTCAGAATGAAAGGGCAGGTAGCTGAGTGCAGCTCACTTGTCCTTTAAACATGACCCATCAGCACAGAGCTCGTGGGTCAGTGTGATGTGCTGAAATGAGCTGTGGTTTGATGAATCAGCTCCACTGGAGAATAGCCTGCAGATGTTCTCAAGAAGTTCTAAGAGCTGCTTGATATTTAGATGAAAAAAAAAAAAATCAAAAAAATGTTGTTTGTCTGACAGCATGAAAATCACCCAGCTTACCTTATTTTTTTAGGAATATTGATTTCTAGTAATTTTTCTTTTATTAGGAATGAAAGCAACTAACCCATTGCCACCGGCAAAACAGTGATTATGAAGATCACATTATGAATTCTAACTTTTAAAATATTTCACTATTATAAAGTAGTCATTATCATGGTTAATCATACCAGGAGTGGATATAACAAAATAACATCTATTATTATAATTTATCATTACTTTAGTTAGTCAATCAGTGCTCAAGGCTTTTTTTCCTGGATGTTAATTTGACCCACAGGATAAATTAAATTATGTCAGGTGATGATTTCTTTCAGCATGAGAAGAGGTAAACTTTTACCATAGAAAAACATTCTTTCTAATAAAAATTCCACAGAATCATTAGATATTTCTTTATTATTGTTTTGCTTCCTACTTTATAACCTAATTTGCCCTCCTGAAAGCTTCCAGGACTGCTGGGGTAAGGCAAAAATGAACAAATGGACAAATGAAATATATTTCTATCTATCGTCTTCTGCTTTCTTATGTACTGAAATTAGGTGGCATGCAGCAGCCCAGAGCTACTTAAAAAATTAGTTACAGTACATACAGATAAAATCATCTTGCATTTTCTCTATGCAAATCTATATTTAGTTTTATTAGTAAAATTAGAATAATTTCAACTGAGCTCATCTCCGTAAATTGAAAATATTATATAACTTATATTAAATTAAAATTAATAAAAAGAACAGCTGTTCCTATTATGCTCAATTTTTATTTTGCTTCCTTTCTCCAAACAAAATACAAAAATTTTCCATTTTCATGTCAAATCCCATCCATTCCTCTCATAATACTTCTTAAAATAAGATATGGGCATTGTGACTGCAAAAAGTCTAACAATTTCAGGAATCAAATTAAATCAAGTTGGGGTTTCTGGAAGAAGGACTCTAGAATTGGTGGTAACAACTGGAAAACTGACTAATTTGTCAATGGCTGAGAGTGAGCATTGCACTGTCATTTATTTCACTAATTAATCATATCTTAGTCACACTGCCCTCAGCCTTGGTTTCCATTTCCTTCTTTCCATTTTGATTATACAATGTGCTCTCGTGCAAGGTGTCAGATTGGTTTTTGAAAAGGCTATAATTCTTTCATTAATTTTTCAGTTACACAGCCCCCTTATGACAAATTCTTTTTATTCTATTCCCCACTTTCATCCTCCCTTGCTCTGCTCTGCTAAACCTCCAGCTTATAAAGCTGTGGTTATATGAGAAAAGTTTTCTTATCTAGACATTCAAATTGGAAAAGAATGACATTTCAGATTTCAGCCAATCACAGATATTTCAACCATTATTAAAAAAAAAAAAATAGGAAAAATATTTGGTGCTTAAAACATGACAGAGATTCCACTTTTTCTCTTTGGATTTTATTGGTGACTAAATTAACTTCTTTTTTTAACTATGACATATGAAGTTTGGGAAAAAACTCTACTTTCTCAAAATGGATAAAGTAAATTTATTATTATTTACTCTCTCTAGTATAACGAGAAATATATAAATATAGACACTTATATCTGCAGCATAAAATTTTCAGTAAGTGTAAGAGAAATTTCTCTTTGTAAGAGAAATTTTTTTTTCCTCTTTGAATAATACTCTTCCTGTAATATGGGAGTAGCACAGCCACCTTTCTTTGGTAATAGAGGGATAGGACAAATGTATATATTTCAAATGAGTGAATGACCTGCCACAGGAGTGCTATTTGTTCTTGCTAAGTGTATATTTCATCCTGTTTAATTTAACTGAAAGGTTAACTTGTAAACTAGTTTTTCCCAGGAACAGAAAGAAACTGGGAAAGAACGCATTTCCCCTTTCTGTTGCTTTTGAGATGTCTTAAGAAGAATGAGTAATTTGAGATTATGTTATTTCAAGGTATCTTCATGAACTACTAGAAGGTTTTTCTTCTTTGGTCCACTCACATCCTACTGCTCAAGAGAACCTTTTGTGCTATGCTAGACCATGGCCAGCTCTTCATGTTTCCTTGTCCAGTTTGTCATAAAAAGTAAAGAATGATAATTGCCCACATCCTTTGCTTGCTCTGAGTTTTTCCTGATGTTTCCCTGAAGTTGATCCCTAATATTTTAATTCAGACAATCAAATTTACAGGTGTTCTCCCAACACATATGGAAGTGATTCCTGAGGCTTATGGACTAAAACCAGAATGTAATTTGTTTCTCATAAAATGGTAAATGTATTGACATGCTGATTAAGAAGCTCAGATTTTTCTATGGAATTAAGAAGTATTGGGATTTAAATGTTTAAAAGCACCAGAAAATAGAAAAAGGAACGGCAAGATTTTTCTATGTCTTTTGCCAGACTACAGAGAGATTCATGATGCCTAATATTTAAGAAAAGGAACACAGTGCATAAAGTAAGCTATAATTATTAATATTAGGATTTAAAATATCTCTTTGCACCTTTGTTTAACTCTGATGCAGCCTAAATATGCTTATAAGGATAAAGCATCATTAAGCAAATTGAATTTCCAATTTAACCATTTATGTAAATTGAGGGGCTTTTGGCAAGCCCAATACTATACTTGTTGTAAGATTATATTTATATTTGGTCCAAGCATTTCACACTTCTCATCTCTCTAACTTCAGATATGCAACACCTGTGGGGATTTGCTGTAATTTTGTGACTTCTGTTGGAGTTGACACCTGCCAAACTTAGTTTATTCACTTGTTTAACTCATGGGCCCAGTGTGATGAACACAGGAGTATAATTATATTCTCAGATATAAACGGTTTAAAAACTGTTTAAAAACTCTTTATGCTTAAAATCAATCTTGAGGATATTTGATTTTCAGCTTAACTCAAAGATGTGTGTGCATACCTGCTTTTCTCCTTTTACAATGATGTGAACTATAGTGTTTCAACTGATACTGGTGTGAAAAGGATCAGACACCTATGGAAACTTAAATTATCAGGCTGTCACATGAGATCTCCTCTTTCTCTGTGCTAAACCAACATATTAAAAACTAAAAGTGGAAGTAGAAATAAAAGAGCAAATGACTCTTAGTCTGCAACATTTGACCATTGTCACTAACTCAGTTATTTTATGAATAAACTAAATTAAAACCAGAGCAAGTGTTGCCATCAAACATTTGGAATCTCAGTGGAAAAAAGCATTTCTCAAAGGTTAATAAAGACTACTGGCAATTGTTATCCAGCAGTGGCTAAAAATAAAACCAATATGAACAAATAACACACATAGTATGTTATTGCATTTTCATAATGCAGTTTAATTTTTCATTTCTTCAACAATAAAAGTAAGTGATTCAAATTTAATAAAAAATATGGAGTCAAAGTGAATGAAATATCTTACTTTTACAGCTGTGGGAATAATTTGTAATGCAGCACATCCAAGTGCAATAATATGTTATGAGAGCAAGACTGACAGGAAAGAAATAATTTTACAGTTTTAAGACTGGCAAAAAAATAGAAGTAAATTAAAATTATTTGGGAAATAGCATCAACCTGTACTGAAAATACAATATTAATATTATAATTTTTTCCCTTCCTCTCATAAATGCATGTTTGGTTTGCATGGCATGGGTTTGGTAGCAGGTGTGCTGGAGAAGTGGCTCTGTGAGAACAGACCAAGAGTTTCCCTGTGTCTGACAGTGACTTTTCCAGCTGGCTCCAGACAGGACCTACTGCTGCCCAAAACTGAGCCCCTCAGCAGCACTGGTGGTGCCACTGTGATAGCATATTTAAGAAAGGGTAAAAAATGCTGTGCAGCAGCTGTGAGTGAGAGGAGTGAGGGAAATGTGAAAGAGGGTAAAGTTTTAAATATATGAAGGGTAAGTTAGTGTACACTAGAAAAGCAGATTCTCAAACCAGAAAATTAACTAGTTTCCTCTGATCTAGTTTTAGCCTTCCAGATTTTTAGGAAACTGCTATGACAAAATGCTATGCATCTCACTCCAAAATATCCACTCAGCTTTTCACTTCACTGTAGCTCTGGGTGGTTATCTTCTGAGTTTAAAGATAAATTCTAAATTTAAGTTTAAAAAAAAAAAATGCAACACTAACTCCTTGATTCTTTGCGTACCCCATGGCGAGGTATCAGCTCTTCAGATAGTGCAATCAGTGCAATTATGTAGATTTGCTATGCCACAATTGATTTAATTCCAAATTCTTTGTGGAAACTGAAACATTTTACAACTAACATGTCCAGAGATTGCTACACTACTACACAGTTCCTGAAAGCCACAACCTTCATCAAGCATGGGTAAAACAGGTAAGTGCTCTGGGCAGAAAATCAGCAGCAGCAGAAGAATTGCATTCCCAAGTACAGGAAATGGATCCTATGTACACATTTATCTGTCTAAATAAAAAAGGGGACAAAAAGTTAAAAAGTACGGTGGGGCAAACCTGGATACTAGCTCATCCAAACAATTTGCATTTTTGCTCCAAGACTATTTTTCATATCACCTCAATGGTGTATTTTTGTGAAAAGACTCAAGCATAACCCTTGTCATGGTAGCACCTTGTAAGAAGTTCTTCCAGGAGGCAATGTAGGGATCTTGCACTGTAATGGGCCATTCCAAGGGCTTTCCAGCAGTATTCCAGCAGGCTTTTTCACTGTTTTCATCTTGAATGATGCCACCTCATCAAACTAGTTCTATAAAGCACTAGTCTAGCATAATTTTGCAGGCATTTTAAAGTGAGAAAGAATACAAAGAATTACTGTTTGTCTCTTAGGTCCACAGGACTCAGAGACAAAAACAATGTTGTGTGACATACCAGCTCACACCAGCCATAAACATGGTGAGTCAGTATGTGTGAGCAAGATTTTGTCTTTACTTGTTTGGCCACTTCAAAACAGCCTCATGTTCATTTCACAAGATATCTGAAAGCATGTGAGTGCATTAGAGGTTGACAGCTATGCATTTTTTGAACATGTTCTGGGCATGCATTTAAGTACCCAGAAGCTCCACTGATCTACTCTCCCAAGCTCTGTTCTCCAGACCCTGTAGGAATGGACAGCAATGCAGGAAACAGAGAGAGACAGAGAGAGAGAGAGAGCACGGTTGTTTTTTTTTCCCTGGTCGGCAGCATCAGGGACTGAGTGAGCCAGACTGATGTTCTGTGGAGAGCTAATAGGACCAAAGGCATCTAGTATTTAAGTGAAAGAATTCATTTGTTTTGACCTGCCCTGAAGCTACTGCAGAATTAAACTTTGCTGGTTCATGAACTGAGGACAATAAAGAGGAATTTTATCTACT
The DNA here is from genome assembly GCA_003286495.1 of Chlorodrepanis virens. Classification (NCBI taxonomy): domain Eukaryota; kingdom Metazoa; phylum Chordata; class Aves; order Passeriformes; family Fringillidae; genus Chlorodrepanis; species Chlorodrepanis virens. The sequence goes on along the minus strand of LTAT01000004.1, from coordinate 111,401,166 downwards.
TTACAAAGGCACACTTAATCAACCCTGCTAAAAGACAGCAAAAACTACTTTCAAGTGTAGGAGTGAGTTTTTAGCCAAGTGTCTAATGCTATCTAAAATATCAGCTCTTCACGTTGAAACCATTAATAAAAACATGGTAAATTACTTGCTTCATATGTCAGACATATGAAAAACAAGAAGGGCAGACCAATGTGGCATCAGTAATATGCAAAGTACTTTGGTGGAGTACTCTGATGAAATGCTCTGTCTCCCTGCAGATACCTTTGCAGGGATGCAATGTTGTCCCATCCTCTAGAGTTTAGTGCCCTTCTTTATCCATACCATAGCTTCTACTCAGAACATGAGCTGCTATGACAAAGGCCATAAATTTCTAGCTCCAGTTTTTCTACTGCAGTGAAAGCGCAATTGAATAAGATGGAATAAACATTTCTATAGAATACAGAAATGTGTGAACTGTTGTCTAATATTGTCTAATCATTTTCTCTTCCAGAAGCAATTTTAAGCTATGTATTTAAAAGTGAAATAATTATCATTTGGGCATTAACTTATTTAAACCTGAAAATCAATAGAAATTGCACACACATGCCCACATATATTTATATATAAAAAAATTGAACAAGCCATCACATTTTAATGCTCCTTAGTTTAGTCTTTCCATATCCTGAGTTTGCAGGGTCAGAGATTATCTTTGTTTTGATGAAATTATTCTTCTGGGAGATATTTGAACTACTCATGACATCTCTGAACTAAAGTATTAACTCATTTTACAGTCATATGAAAAGTCATTGCTTGTTGTCATACCTTGTCTTTTCAATCTGCTGAAATTTCTGCATTTCAAAAATTACAAAAACGTAGATTTTCATTTTTAGGCTATTTACATTTGAAAAATATTTTTATTTTCTGTAAATTATTGTATCATTTCTTTACATTCTAAAAGTATTAATTCATAAGATGCTACAATATTTATATTTGGTGGATGCTTTTAAATATCTTTATAAAATAGGAAATTTGCTACATCATATCAGATTTTCTCAAGATACTTCAATATTTTGACACACCAGAATAAAACAGTGATAGAAAATATCTATTAATAATTTCCCTCCCTATCTTGTTATTTTAAATGCTTGTTTTTGCTGCTCTGTTGCCTTCTCATTTAGACCTTTCCGAATTCTGCAAACTCAGCAGCCAAGGTATATACAGCTTACCTACTGCAGCATTTACCTAAATGAAAATATATTGCTGACATTCTTTATGAAATCATATACCTGACACTCTGTTAGAGGGGAAAAAAGTCTAAATTGCAACCTGGAGAAAATAATGCAGATTCTGTTTCGTGGAATCACTCTTCATGGGTATCTGGATGTACAAAACCTGATGGCCTTTAATGACACTTCAAAGACATGAAAAAATTCCAGGATCTAGATATGTAAGATAAAATTATTATTATTATTTATTATTATTATTATTATTATTATTATTGTTGTTGTTGTTGTTGTTGTTGTTGTTGTTGTATCGTTATTGTTATTTTAGTTGTTGCTGTTGTTGTTGTTATCATTATTGTTATTTTAGTTGTTGCTGTTGTTGTTGTTGTCATTTTTATTACTTTAGGCTATGTCTGAAGCACTTCATTTGTTTCAAGATTCATCACCATTTTTAAGAGCAGCATCAAATACCTCTAAGAAAAAAAATTATGCACTGCTGCAATTCTTTTCATAATTGTGGAATTATAGAATATGTGGAGTTGGAAGGAACACATCAGGATCACTGAGTCCAACTCCTGGCGTTAACAAGATAGCCTCAAGAATCACACCATATTTTCTTGTGCTCTTTTCCTTCTCTTTCCGCTTCTCACAACATTAAGTGTTTATATTTTAGTACCATATAAAATGTGAAAAAATAAGTGAATATCCTTTATTCTTCAGAACTATATTTTACATTGTGAATATATATAGCCTATGTTCTCTGTTTTATAATCTGGGATAATATTGCCTTTCAACAGGAGTGCACTGAAAGTCCTGTGTTTCAAACTCACATACATACATACGTGTTTTTATCAGTTGCTACATTTACCTCACAGTAATGAGATATGAAGATCTCACATGCATCTAGTTTTCTTTCTACAAGGATGACATATTTTGTGGCACTGCACAAAAAATGTGTCTTGCATTTTTTGTAGATGCCATTGTAGCCCCAGGGTTCTGGTCATTTTAAATACCATGGACATTTCATAATTCCACCCCTACTCCAAAAACACACACATCAATGGAAAAAAATCTGCAAGATTCAGTGTTGTGTCAATAAAAAATTTAGACTTGGATGACAAACTAGCTAAATATAAAAATACGAATATTCTGACAAATCTTTCAGAAAAGAAAAGATACAATAATGCAAATTGCACGTCACTTTTTCTGCCATATGAGATATGTACCTTTCCCTGACTGGCTTAGTTTCTACTTTAAGGCCTTTATATATTCACATATTGCCAAAGCCCTACCTGAATCTAATTTTCAAATCAGTCCACCCAAAATAAAACAACAAGATTTTGGAACCAACTTACCTTCTGTATACACCTCTTCACCTTGTTTTTGTGCAGTTCATCTCTAATATTACCCTCTTGATTTTTTTCTTCTGCTACAACAGCTTGATCTCTCACAGAATATCCATTTTTATGTTTTAAAAAGCTAGAAGAGACTGGTCTAGAATAAATTGGTTGGGTTTTTGTTGCTGTTGCTTGTTTTTCATCTTTGTTCCAGTTTTTTGGGTTTGTTTTTTTTTGTTTGTTTGTTTTGGTTTTTTGTGTTTTGTTTTTTGTTTTTTGTTGTTGTTATTGCTTTAGTTTTAATGTGAACATTAAATGTAAAGGTACATTTCTACTACAGTTATTAAGGTTAAATACATGATACTTGATTTTGGTGTATGATGGGAGCTTCTGAATGGTGAGTGGTAGATGCAACCCACTTTCCTCACCCTTGACAGGTTCAATCTTTGCAAAGTCAAGTCTATCCCTCACAATAATTTCAGTATTTTACTCAGTTGACAATGCATCCAACACATTTTATTGCTTGTTAATATTAAAAATTATATGTAAAATATTGCTCAAATAATTATTTAAATCTATGAATGTTTTCCTGCCTAGTATATTTCAGTCCCTTTTGTGCTCCCGCTGCAAATTACAATATTTAGGCATTCTTCAGAAACTTGCTTTTTGTCTTGTCCTCCTGTACACTAAGAGATGTTTGGAGCTCACTTTAGTCAGTTACTGCCTTTGCTGTCTCTGATATTGTGCATTAGAGTATGCTGGTAGAATATTTTCTTTACTTGGAGACATGACTGACTCTGAGAGAATGATGTCATATCTTTGTCTTATAACGTAATTAGTATTTGCTGATTTCAGAAGATACATTTGCCAGTCAGCAGATGGGTCAAACATCCTGTCTGCTTAGAACAGCTAGCCAGCTAGTTTTATTGTTTCTTTTTGCAATAAAGATATAAACCTTCATACAGTTCAGTTAGTCTGTCTCCTCAGTGCCATCAATATGCATTTTTTATATTACTTTTCTTATACGGTTCAAATTTTTATTTATTGAGCTGCTTATTTTTATGTCTTAAGGGAAAAGAAAAAAAAAATAACCAACAACCATACAGTCAGACACAAGCTATAACTTCTCTATTTGAATTAACTTTATTTTTGTGTGTATTTACATTACTGAAAATGATGGACTATTCCTGACATAGATGCAAATATGAGAGAAGCAAAAGATGAAGATAAATGTAAGAGTCTGTTCCACGATGGAACTTTTGAAGACAGATTTTAAAATGTAACACGTCTTTGAATCCAGGCATAGCCAATGTATTCTCCTAGACATTAAGAAAAGTTGTTTCTAAGAAACAAAGGGATATTTGGGAACTCACTTCGACTTTATTCAGTGCATATCTGTAGCAGTGTAATGTCTTATCTAAATCACTCTCCAGGTGGAAATCAGTCATAGAAAACGATAAATTTCTGAAAAACGTTTTCAGAAAACCACTTCCCAAGTATGGGGAAGTGCAAACATTTGTTGGTCTATTGATTTATGCAGTTAGACTTTGCATTTTCTTATGTTGCAATATTTTAGCAATTAAAGTAATGAATTAAAGGCAGCTGCAGTAGAGTTGTGGCAATAATATTCCTGTGACTATTAAAAATATCCCAAACATAAACTTAGAGTTTTTTAGGATGTGGTCAGAATTTATTCAATTGGAGAAACCTTTCTTTGGTATTGCTCCTACTGCTCTGCTGACTTTCCTTCCTGTAGACAGCATGTGTGGAAACAGCATGTTTGATAAGGATTCAGTCTGAAGCACTGGGCACATCTGAACTGCTCAGTCCTGCATTATACAACTCTGGTGGGTACATAAGCATATGTAGAGCAAGGCCAAACCTGCTGCAAATGGGATGTTATGGGCAGAAGAACAATGCAGGAGAGCAACAAGTGATAGAAAGAGAAGAGCCTTGAGAGAAAAAGATACAGGCTGCACAGGAGAGGTTACAGAGAGAAACTGGACTATCAGCTACATGGCTGCATAACAGTAGCATAAAAAGAGAGAAAGAAAAATTCATAACTGAAAGGAGCACTGGGAGGATAAAACACATCAATAAACCTCTTCTTTTAAAATTATTTTCTCAGCAAAATAGTCCAGAGTACAGAGGAGAGTACTTCTGAGGTATATGGCCTCAAGAGACAAGAATTAAACAGTGACTTGGGAGCCATGAATGGGAGCAATACATGGGACTCCCTGACATATTGACTGGGAATAAATTTATTTGAGCGTAGTTTTAAACTCTTCTCTAGGCTTGCCAGGTTCATAAACAGACTTGTTTACTGAAATTCAATGGAGCATGTTAAAGTCAGAGTGAAAAACACAGTCTGTCTCAGCACAGGGGAAGCCAGATTGGGCTGGTGTCACTCATCACTGCCTCTCAAGGTTATCAGGAAAGATGTAAGGACAGTGTATAGGGAGCCTCAGGACCATTCTGAATCATCTGAGGGTATCACCATCACCCCAGTCTCTCATAGCAAAGTCTGTGATAGCTCCTCCATGACTGCCTGTGCCCTATGGAGTGTGACTGTCAATAAAAAAGTTGACAAAAAAATTGTGTCTCTGAATTGCTTAAAAGCATAACCTATTAAGATTTTTTTGAAACCTGACCCTCTTAGCTACTAAAGAGATGGCAAAGAATCAAAATTTTAGTGCAGGCATGCACAGATAAAATGTGATTTTAAGATTTGAGATTTAAGATTTTAGGTAACAAATAGTGAAAAGTCTACCAGTCTTACATTCGTAAATTCAAAAGTTAAATAATATATACATGGATCTTAAATGACCAATTTTCTCTAGAGATTTCATTATTTGTAGCTGTTTGCTTCACTCATGCTTACATACACACATACATCCACCCATGTAGACCCACTGTCTTCCACCAAAAAAAATTCCCATACTTACATTTCCATCTGTAAGCTTTGTAAAAGTGACCCTGACTATGACCAAATTAAACTTAGTGCCAAAATTCTTACCCTGATTTCCTGTGCCTAGATAGCTCTATGAAAACTTGGTAAGAAATCCCATCTGTGCCTGTCCATGGCGTGCCAATGACTTCCTTCAGTCCTGGAGGCAACCCCAAGTACACAGAAAATTACCTTACAAAATTATGTTTTTTTTCCAACCTTAACATTTCTCAGTCTTCCCTCAGGCTTGAGATCTTGCTTTGGACTTGTCTATTCTGTCCCCAGCTTCCTGAGTCTAAAGAACTTAATAGTCTCCTTCAGACAGAATACTAAGAAAAAGAAAAATAAGTAAGAAAGGGAAAGGGAGAAAAGGTGGGCAGGGATTTTTAGTAGCTTTTATAATTTCTCCGCATTTCTTACTCCTTTGAGAACTGCTCAACCACATCACAACCACTGCAAATGGCTTATTCTAAGAGAAGGATTATTGATTCATTTTATGTGCATTAAAATATTCTTTGTGTTTTCATCTCTCCTATTCTTAATTTCAACTAGTCTTTAAAAGCATGATGTGCAGTAATTTATCACTATAAGATTTTGTATATGGAGGCATATTTTTCTGTTGTCTTTTTTTTTTTTTGCCCCTTTTGCCTTTTGCCTATTTTGAAAGCCAATTTTGAGTACACGAAGAAGAAAGAGGTGCTTGAGAATAGCAAACATAGGCTGATCAAAGGTAAATCTTGCCAGACAAACCTGGTAAAACTATTTATGATTAAATGACTCTGGAAAAGAGAGGAGCAAGGAATGTTGCTTATCTCTCCTATAATAGGTATTTCTTCGTGATCTTCCACAGCCTCACAGTATCCCAGTTAGGATATTAAGATCTTAGATAAGTGAACTACTAGGTGGGTGAAAATCTGGGGGAGTTTTCAGACACATTGTATGGTGATAAATTGTTTTTATATTGCCAGTTAGAAGAGCTCCTTGGGGGTTAATGCTGGAACCCTTCAATATCTTTTATTATGCTCAATACCTTTAACCTGGAAAAGGAGATGGGGTGCAGCCTAATCAAATCTGGGGATAATTCCAGACTGGGAAGTACACAAGGGCTGTTCAGAAGGACTTAAGCTGTAGAAAGGAATGGTGTCAGCAGAAAACTGCAGCCTGCATTTTGAGACACATGATTATTCTTCTCTCAGAAGTATTGACTAGTTCAGCTGAAATATACTTTTGGGACTGCAGGGCAGTAAGGTTTTTGATAAATGGAACCAAATTCATCTGGTCACTGTTGACCTGTTTGGAGGGGGAGGCTGAACCAGGGACCTACTGAAGCCCCTTTTGACCAGAACAGCTCTCCAATTCTCAAGTCCACGGTTCATTCATAAGACCTTGACACTGTTGTAAAGCATTGGAAAGCATATAATTCTCATTTTGTGTATTTTGTGGGCTTGAGGTGTGCCAGATTGCTGAAACTATTCCCTGATATTAACTATCTGCCTCTTCTTCTTTAATTATCTCTTGGGAAAAGGAATTTTATATCCCCTAAACAGTGCTTTTTTTGGATGAAATTCTTATTTTAATGCAGGACTGTTCTGTGTGTTTTTTCTTCTGCTTGTAGCCATAATGCCATTATTTACATGGACTAGTAGAAGAGCCTTCAATACCAAAGGAGAATAATGTTTTGTCTTGCATTATGTCTTGCATTATTATGTTACTACCTAGAAGACCCCAGTCATGCCAACATCAGATTTCTAACACTGATACCACACGTATTTTTAGCTCTGTTGAAAAATGTGTTGATGACTAACTGCTCTTAGTTCAGTGATTCTGTTTCTTCATCTGTTACAAACTAATCAGAGCTTCAGTCCACAGATCTGTTAGAAAATTCTCTGTGACTGAGGTTTCCAACTACCTGAGAGACTAGGTGTGATGTGTGATGTTTTTAAACTCCTATTTCTCCTGAAATTATATTAATTGATGTTTTTTGAAGTATGAGTTGTGCACAAATTTTTAGTGTGTTGGAATGCTGTTTTTTCCTAAAATTTTGGCATGATAGTTTGGTAGATGCTAACTTCTTTTTCAGCAAAACATTTTCAAGTGAGACTACCTCAAGGAAGTGAGTATTATAGTCTAGAAGTAAAAAAACCCTCTTTTACCACCACTTTACCCCCAAGCCCACCATCACTGGAAGTTCTTTAATTTGACCTTTTCTTTTTTAGTTTACACAGGCTTTTGATGCATATACGCATTTCTGAGCAGTATAAATAATCTTTGGCCCTTCCCTTTTAGAATTTCTTTTATTCTGCCGGTGAGCTACTTGTACTGGCTGTTTAGTTATCAATTCTATTTCCCATAACTTATTATTCACATTCTAGAGCAAGACCTGGTATTGAGAGACTCTGTAAACTCATATGGCAATGTTGAAAATGGAGATTTGACCATCTAGCGATGACAATTGTTTTCTGCCAGTACAGGTTCTTATGTCTCCTTACAATAGAATTAGTGTCTGACCACATGGTTGAAATGGATTTCTATTTCAAGCTGGGGCCTAGTCATGTTGTTTGAAACATTTTAACACTTCTGAGCTATAAAGTGTACCAGAAAGACTTTGACAGTATTAAGAAGAAGACAGGGTAAAGAGCCTGGGAGGCTTTTTTTTAGTTCAGTTCTATTTAAGGGAAATATAACAAGAAATCAATGTTAATCTAACATTTATGAGATTTCTTAGAAGTTGTCTCTATAACTCCTGTTCCCTGGTTACTTTAGTGCCTTTCTTCCTTTTTTCACCCCCTAATTTCTTTCCTATTTTGATTCAAAATGCTCTGAAAGCTCAGATTTATTAGCAGGGCAGTTTTTGACTCATGATTTCAGAGGGACAGTCTGGCTCCAAGTACATTTAAAGAGACATCTAATGGCAGCCCTAATGGTTCTAGCTCTTGACCATAACCTCATGTGAAGCTTCAATTATCCATTCATGTCCAATAAAAATCATTCCACTGTTTCCTTCATTCATTTTGTCGAGGTTTTGTCTAATATTTTTCTTTTACATTATATGGGTGATTCAGAAATAGAAAAAAATAAATCTAAAAAGGCAAGGTCCTGATACTGCCAAATTGTTTTACATAGGTTTCAGTACAGCCTGTGAGCATTTTGTCATTGATGACACTGGGAGAAGAACTGGGCTCTACATGCTCATTGTAATTCAGTGGCTCAGTTGAAGAGTGCACAGTGTCACTAATAAGCTCCCTTCAGAGAACAGTAATGGGAAACTGGTTTCCTGGCACCAGCTGTGTACCTTATTGTGCCGTGCTTCTGCTGAAAATGAAAATGACATATGAATTCTACTGATCAGAACATATTATGGCAACATGCAGAAAGGAGCAAGTTTCATTTTCCACAACAGAAAGGAAGATACACTGTAAAGGCTAAATGTTCCAAAGGACAAGCATCTTGGGCATACTCTGGGTAAAGTATAGGTGTCCTGGGAGCACTTTGTATTAAACAGAGTTGAATGTCTGACAGCAAAGCAGGAGCAGTCAGATGAGCAAAACTGCCTGAAACATTAAAGAAAAAAAGCTAATTACATGTTTAACTAAATCAATGATAAACCTGGGATTACTGAGACTTCTTTATTGTTGTATAGGTTTTGTTTTCCTTTGCAGTGCTTGTTTTTTTTGTAATTGACTGATAGATAGAGTCTTGGTCCTGAAAGGTCAATCTTATTATTCATCTCAATCTTCACCTTTCAAAAGATGAAATCTCAGAGGCAGTCATAGCTATAAGCTCTCTCTTCAGTGCCTCTGTAGGCTGCCTTTTGAAGGTTAAGTGAGCACCAAAATGTTAACTTTTGTTTTCTATTTTTGTTTTTTTTTTCTGTTTATCACAAGATTCCATCTTCCTTTTTGAAGCTTATGGTGTCTATTTCTTGTATGTTTCCTCCAGTCCTCTTTTCTTGTTCTATTTCTCTTTTAGTTTTCCTCTGCTCTTCAAGTTTTGTCTGTGCAATTCCTTCGAGTTTCATGCTGGAGATACATGACTTGTCTGCAAGTTTTCAAAAGTCACAAATGAAACAAGCTTAGGAACTCCTCTCTTGATACCAAGGGCAAAAAATTTGACTAAATGCTGTAGTTTTACTCTTTGTTACTGAAGCCTGAGAGAAATACAAGGCTCTCAGGCTTGTATAATAAAATAATGGGACATACTGCAAGGAAAACCAGGAAGTAGAAAGATTCTTGATTTAATGGAGAGGATCATTATTGATTCTTGTCCTCTAGAACTGAGCCTAAAAGCAAATAAAATCCATTACTTTCAATAGCAGATATTTTATCTCTTTGGAATGTTTCAAAATATACTACACTGGAGTTACAATGTCTCTTTATTGTTGTATACTTTTGTCTTGTTACAAGCGAAGTCTTTGCTCTTACACCATCAGAAGAACCCATTTTCTAATAAATACAATAAGTATCTTTGTAGATTCAATTGCACCTGGTTTACTACCTTGCTCAGCGTTCTCAGCCAAACAGGATCTACCATGTCAAAATATAATTTGCAAGGAAATGCTAGATCTTGCAGGAAAAATTCTGTAGACATGGAAATCCCTGACCTTGATTCATCATTGCTTTCAACCCCCAATGTATAGCGAGGGAGAACCATGGTCTTCAAAGTGTCTGTATTTCAACTAAAAAAGATGAAATCGCCTGAGCTCTTTCAAAAGCTGAGGTTTACTTGGGATCATGTTGTCATCAGTTCGGATTTCCCCTCTTTCTTCTACTTATCCCATCTATTTTTAGTAAACATTAGAAGTACCTTCCCATAAAGGGCCTTTTGTGAATCAGATCTTAGAACACTGGTGTACATTATCTTCACCTATTTTTCATCTTCATCTTTAAAATGGCCTCTGTTTCTTCCTGCAGTAAAAGATTCAGGAGAAATCACAGTACCTTGATAGTGTGAGATTGTCTGCCAGTTTTTGCCCCCACATTCCTCACTTCAAGAGCAAGTACTGCCTTGGCACAATTCCATGGTATTCTCTTAGGTAGACTTAGGTAGGAGAACTTAGAATCGCAGAATATTTTTCTTCAGTTTCCCCTATCCTTTCCTATCCTTTTCCTTATTTTTTTTTTTTTGTTTGTTCATTCTATTTTTTGTTTGTTTGTTTGTTTTGTTTTGTTTTTTCTGTTTTTAGGAGTTGGGATTTTTTTACCCTCTAGTTCTTGAAGCATTTTTTCAACTTACCACATACTCATTTTTTATAGGGTGTAAAAAATCCTGATAACAAAAAATGCAATATTTCAGTGTCAAAACTGTTTGCATAGTGCAAATGGAAATGCCTTGCTGCATTGGATTATAGAAGCCAGGAACTGCTTGGATTTAAAAGAGAGCCCAGACAGCCTTTACTCCTGTATTAGTCCATCAGTATATAGTAAGGGTGTTTCTGATAATTTGGCAGAGATAGTTGCACAAAATGTTATGTCATTGTAATTACTTCTGACTTTGCACACATATATATTGCAGATAAACTTACCTGTAGTGAAAAGAAAACAACCAAACGAACAAAAAACCCATCTGCAGGTCTGTTATTTTTTGCTTATAGCACTTTAAAAAAAAAAATTATTTTTATTTTACAGAAGTCCATGTAAAGAAGAATGATATTTACCTGATGAAAAGTCGAATTCCTCTCTGCCCTCTCACTAAAAGTTCAATCAGTGAGAGGCACTTGTCATCCTTCCTCAGGAATCAGTAATAAAACACACTGGTCAAGAATGTAACTACATCTATTTAGTATTTTTCTGATTTAGCATTTTCCCAACTTGTTTATTCTTCTACACCTTTGAGGACCAATAAGAAATATCACACGCCCCTATCAGAAAAAATTAGTGAATAACTTTGTATATCATATTAGTACAGGCTTTCTGCAGGGAATTATCAGGCAGGCACTGAGTTGCATATAATAAATAAAATGGCATAAGCTGCACCATTTATCTCCTTCCCCATACTGGATCACAACTTTATGATAAAGCTACTGACAGTTTATTTGAAATCCTCATTGTAGATATTCTCTCCATTTTTTACCCACTAATGTATTTTGATTGTAATTTTTTTGTTTTGTTTTGTTTTTTGGGGTTTTTGTTTTGTTTTG
>LTAT01000004.1:111346766-111389534 GCA_003286495.1 Chlorodrepanis virens | reverse complement strand
TTTTTGTTTTGTTTTGTTTTTTGTTTTTTTGGGTTTTTTTTTTTTTGTTTTAACTAAAGAACCTATTGCTATGAGAAATATATGCTTTTAGAACTGGGCATAATATTTTGTCATATATGCTGTTTTCCTTAGTAGTTATAAGAAACCAGAGCTGGTACTTGTAACTGATAATTCTTTTCAGCAGAAAAATTCTTTACAGCTATAGAAAGGGCTTATAGATTGCTAACAATAACTTTCACTAAGCTAACAATAGTGAAAGGGCTTATAAATTGCTAACAATAACTTTCACTTGCTAACAATAACTTTCACAATTTGTCTTGTTTTCAAAAATCTTGGGGAGTTTCTAGACTTCAGAAGCCTTCTGGAATTACCAGTTACCTCTATGGTCATGTATGTATGCCAGTGCAAATTGTCTCCTCAGGTTGCATCCAGTGAGCATCAACTCTTTTTTCAGATTTTGTCAGAACCAAATTTTCTGATTTTTTGATCAGTGTCTTTTCCAAGTTCTGTCTTCAAATGGCTCACTTACAAAAATCTGAATTTTTTTCCTTTTGTAAACTCTATTTTCTTCTGTATCTTTTTCCTAATTCTCTTTCAGATGGAATGTAATGATCATGACTCTGGAGTGACATAAAAGTGTGATCCGCAGAAAAAAATTATTCTCCATGTGAGAATTATGAAGAACATAATTCAGTGGACCATCAACATCTGGTCCCTTCCTAGCATTTCAGAACTAAAAGGAGCTGATTCCAAATGTTTTTAACTTCTAACATTAATCAAATGTTCACAAAACTTTGTAATTAATTAGAGACACTTGTTTTCAGTTTCCTGAGTGACCTTTCAAACACTGAGTTCTGCAAAAATGAAGACAAGCTATTCTTCTTTGTTCTATGAAAAATGGAGACCACTTCTGTAAATGAAGAATAAGAATATTTAACCATTTAACCATATTGAACAAGTAAATGTATATGGATATGTATACAAATACACAGAGATTCATATATACATATATATGTATATAATTCCAATTATGTATTCTTCTTCCTAGCTCTCTGCTTGACATACTAATTTAGAAATCAATAAACCCATTGTAGGGAACAAAAATCCATTATTTTGGTTAGAGCATCACTGTCCCTACTACTGGTATCCAAATGTGTATTTATAAAATTTGTCTATTTTTCTTGAAATTAAAGGGACACCAACAGGCTTGACAGAAGTATTTCAAAGCAGACCTGTTGTAGATATGTATTAAAATAAAAACAAAACCCAAGAATACCTTCTGGGTCCCTTCCAACTCAGCATATTCTGTGATTCTCTGAAAATAATTTGGAGGTTCTCTACTACTACTACTACTACTACTACTACTGCTACTACTACTGCTACTACTACTGCTACTACTACTACTACTACTACTACTACTACTACTACTACTGCTGCTGCTGCTAATTTGGTCCATTCTGCTATGGAAAACTTCAAGGGTTTTTATCCAGGTCTAATGAGTACAGTAGTGGTGATGACAGAATGACAGAACCACAGAATAGTAAGATTAGAAGTGACTTCTGCTGGTATTTTGGTCCAAACTTCTTGCAAAGGCTGTGTCAAATAAAGCAGGTTATGCAGGAACACATGCAGGTGGGTTTTTAGTGTCTCCAGAGGGAGGAGTCCATGACCTCCCTGAGCAGCCTGTCCCAGTGCTCTGCCACCCTCAACAGGAAGAGGTTCTTCCTCATGTTTAGGTGAAATTTGTTGTGTTTTAGTTTATGGCTGTTGCTCCTTCCTTTTGACATCCTCTTGACACCTGCCTTTGAGATATTCCTAAGCATTGAGATTCCCTCTCAGTCTTCTCTAGACTGGATAGGCCCAGCTCCCACAATCTCTTCTCATGAGAGAGATACTTCAGACCCCTCATCATTGTCACCCCCTCTGGACCCTCTCCAGTAACTCCTTTTCTTTCTTGTACTGAGAAGCTCAGACCTGGACACAAGACACTATTTGTAGCCTCAGCAGGGCTGAGTAGAGGGCGAGGATCACCTTTTATGACCTACTGGCAGCATTTCTCTATTTATGCCAGGATTCCATTTGCCTTCCTAGCCACAAGGGCACACTGTTGGGTCATGGCCAACCTGTCATTCCCCAAGACCCCCAGATCCTTCTCCACAGAGCTGCTCTCTAGGAGGTCAGCCCCCAGTCTGTGTTGGTACTTGGGGTATTCCTCCCCTTGTGCAGGACCTTGCCTTTGTTGAACCTCACTGTGTTTCTCTCTGCCCAACTCCCCAGACTATCAAGGTTCCACTGAATGGCAGCACAGCCTTTGGGTGTATCAGCCACTCCCCCAGTTGGTATCATCAGCAAAATTGCTGAGGGTGCTTTGTATCCCTTCAGCCAGGTCATTGATAAACAGGCTGAGTAAGACTGGACCCAGCACGGATCCCTGGGGAACGTCTCTGACTATGGGGCTCCACCTGGATTCTGCTCTGCTGATCACAAACCTCTGGGCTCTGCCATTCAGACAGTTCTTGATCCACCTCACTGTCTTTTCATCATTTCCTGAGCTTACCTGAGAGGATTTCAGGAGTGACAGTGTCAAAAGCCTTGCTGAAGTCAAGGTAGACAACATCCACTGCTCTCCCCTCTTCAGCCCATCCGTCACAGAAGGCTCTCCCTTTGGTAAAGCATGATTGATGCTGATCTTCCATTTAAAAGCTCCCTAATTTAGATCTTTATCTGTGTGGAGAATAGATTTCTTAACTTTGTCATGTATGTAGAAGATAATGCATGTTCTTGGAGATGCCTTCCAGACTGTAACACTCTGGTGCATCTACAGCAACCTAAAAGTGTAGTTTATGAACATTAGCAACATCCTCTATTCCATCTCTCTTGATATCTTTGAGGAAGAACTTAATGGCCCTGGTTAAAGTGTTCATCTACTTCATGTTCTTGGCAGATGAGCTTGAAAAATGTGCTACAGAAAAGCAAGAGGAATGCTTGAAATTGACCTACTCTTCTAATCAACTTTTCTGTTACATATCCACATAGAAACTTTATATCATTAAATGCTTATATACAACTACATTACTAGGACCATACAGCACAGGTGTAAGAGATTTTGTGATTAAATGCATGTACTATATCTTTGATGAGCTTTATCACTGTGCTTGCAAGTATCCATTACTCCATTTCCCATGTTAAGAGTGGTTCGTGTTTTCTCTCTTTAAATTCATAAAGCTGTTTTCTAGCAATATTTTTATAATCTGTGCAGAACAATTGAGAACTGGAACCTTTTAATTGTTACAAGATTTTTCACAGCAGGTCAGAATAGAGAATTTAAGCTTCAAAATCCTCAAGGGATTTGGAATTGCGCTGAATGTTTCAGGCTTTGTTCCATGGGGTGCAATGACACAAAAGCTTATATATATAAAATCTCATCTTATGTGGCAATTTCAGCTCTTTAATCCTTGTTGTTAGTTCATTTCTATAGCTCTCTTCAAGAAATTAATCATCTCTACAAGTTCAGACTGGGACTAAAATATCCAAAGAGCTTTCTACAGTCCACTGTACCCCACAGCATTTACAGTTAATGAGGCTAATACTGGTGATAATGATGTTTATCTTAACAATATTTGTATGCTTTTAATGAGAGATTTATACAATTTTTTCACTGGTTTTAATGCTCCAATAGTTTTCTATTTTCTTGCTGTTCAAATAAATTTGATCTCTTCTTCTGCTTCAGTAATATTACCCAGGTTATCATTTTTATTTGTAATTAATTTGTTTTAGGCTATTAATTTTACTTGCAGTCAAGTTGCTCTAACTGTAAAAAAAAAATCTCATATTTATTTCACACATCTAAAAAACATCACTGCTCTTGGAAGAAGTAATTCCTTTTATTTGTGGGGCTTGTTCTTTTTATTCAAATAAATGGACAATAACTTCCTGTCCTTCTGCATTTCCAATAAAATTGTTTTCAATCTCAAATGACAGCGTATATGTATCGTAGAAGTGTTGAATTGTACAGATCTTCTTCAGTGTAATGGAGCAAGAAAACTGGTTTTCTTTGCAAAAGTCTTTCAAACTAAATGAATCTATTTTCATGTTCTAGATTCCATAGACCTCAATATTCACTTAACAACAAAGTAATGTGTAATTATAAAGTGGTGGATATCTGGTATTAAAGCAATATTAGCGAGACCAAGCCTTTTTCTCCTGACATCAACCCCATGCATTTGTAGGCAACCAGTGCTCAGAGGACTACTGCTCACTGTAGTTGCTGTAATGAATTCTATATTCTTATGCTCTCTTTAGGTAAGTAACTTTTTTAAGAAACCACAGTGTATCTTGGTACTGCAAATTAAGTTATACCAAATGTTGGAGTTAGGAACATGATGTATTTTGTTTTGTTTTATAAATATGATTTAGATCTCTTTACAGAAAAGTATTGTCCTCTGGGGGATGATTTCTCACTGATTCTGATAAAACAGGATGCGTAGCTGACAAAGGAAAAAAATTATCTTTTGGGCTTAATGAAGAAATTCTACTTGGTGGTGCTGGTACTAATGGAATAAAAAATCCAGCTTGTATATATTTTATAAAATATATATTTTATAAAATTCTTAGTATATGGCAAATTATAAGCTTAAGGATTTTGGGATTCAAAATGTAGGTGTGTTAACATAACACAGAAATGTATTCATAAGAAATGATTTGGTAATAACTTGGCATATATTTTATCAGGAACTTCAAATTGGAAGGAAATGTAATAAACTCATATATTAAGTGTTGTCATTATTCACCCATTTAAAAAAATACTTTGTGAAATAAATTTCTTATCAAAACAAACAAACAAAAAAAAACCAACAAGGAAGTATTCACATACTCCCTCTGAGGGATCTCATGAGACAAAAAAATGGGAGCATATGGTAATAACTGTACAAAGTTTATCTTTTATAAAATACTGTCATTAGCTGTCTACAGCAATATCTATGAGACTCTACACCAAAGTTTTTTAGACAGCTTCACTGCCTTAATAGATGATGAGACTGTAGGGAAGTGAGAAAATATTTCAGCATTAACCAATATAGGAATTGCTACCTGCAATTTTCCACTGCTATACAACAGTTCAAGATCACAAAATTTAATTTGACTAGATAAAGAAAAATAATTTTTTTATGTATTTTTAACTATTCACAGCTCTCAAAGTGAGAAAAAATCTGCACAGTAGCTCCCAATTCAGCCATCAGAGAACAGATCGTAACATAAGAATAATCCTGATTTATAGGATTCTTCAAACACTATTCATAAAAATTATATTGCATGTTATGCAGATCAAGTCTGGCAAACAAGTTGATCAGAAAAGGCCAAAAATACATTTATTAAGCATTGTTTAGAAAACAAGAAAATTTTGAGACGTGATTTTAAAACTTAAATTTAGTCTCCAGTTTTTAAAAATGCTGCCTGATATGGGGAAGGTTGGCAAAGAGTTTGCCTTTATTAAAATTGTCACTTGTGTCTTTTTAAAATGTTTCCTAATGATCTTCTCTTATGCAACACAGTCAAAAAAATGAAACTTGGGACAGACCACAAAGAAAATTGTGGAAGCTGAATCCTTATAGATCTAAAACTGAAATTAAGGTCTGCTGAATGACTAATGAAGCACATAACCTATGCTTTGCTCTATTTTTATTACAATAGGTAATCACAATTCTAAACATTAGAGCAAAATAGCCACATTTCAAGAATAGATCAATGTTTACATTCTCCCTTCCTTCCAAATAATTTATTTCCCTTTTGAGATACCTGTTTAATATACACAGCAGAAAATTTACAGACTGTAAATAATATGCGAGGCTTTCTTATGCTTTTATTTCCATTAGCCTTTTACTACCTTGTATGGGGGGAATGTTTACATAAATGCCATTCAAAACCAAATCAGGTTGAGTAAGGGAACACCAGTAAAAGATGCAGAAATGAAACATGCAAATTATATCAAAGAACCATCTAATTATTATTTGGAGACTGCTTGGCACTTTTTCTAAATATCTCCAATAGCCACAGGGTATAAGAATACCCACATAAGTATGGACATTCTTTTCACATTGATTTTCAAAATACATGTCACACAATTTGCACTGTGTACTGTACAAATGTCAGTCAGAGGTAGAAACATGGCCACAAGGGAGGACTGTTAAAATATAGCATAGTTATCAAAATCCCAACTTTGGTGGAAAAAAAGTTCAGCAACAGAAGTTAAGATTTTAAAAATGATCAAGGTAATCATAATTAAAACAGGTAAATTTGAGCCTTTCTCTTCCTTACCTCGGGTCATACTAGGCCCTTAAATGATTTGAAATACAGATTAAATGACAATATTGAAGCATCAACAACAGGCAGTTTCCTATGTTCTATATCTATCCTTTTACTTTTCTATCAATGGAAGGAATATGTTGATGTAAAGCCACCAAATGGATTTTCCTGTGTTGTCAACCAACAGGAAAAAGACAGTTCTGAAGAATTTGACCTTACAAAATATAATATTTGGTTGCAGTAGGCAAAAAAGGTCAAGGTCTTTAGAGGTGTAGATTCAAATGCATTTCAGTCTAAGATGCAGACAATTTTCCTTCTGATTTGTAGATAGATATGGAGGTTTATTTTATAAGAAAATATAGCCCTTGGTCAAGAATAAATTAAAAGTAAAGAAATATAAATTTATAGTAAAAGACAACCAGAAAAATATTTTTAATTTGTTTTTCATTTTCAACCCATGCTGTGTTACTCTCTGGATAGAACTTTCAATCTTCTGCATCTGCACTGTAATGAATTTTGGTTTCAAAGGCAACTAGGAATAACAAAACCCACAGTTCTCTCTGATTAATGTAGTTCCAGATACCCCTGCAGTGCCAGGGTCAACAAACAAAGCAGCAGTTTCCAGTGATGTAGTCATGGCATTTCCAAAGTGTATAAATGAATGATGCATGATACACATACATATCACACACATGGTACACATACACAAACATATACAAATATATAGTGCATAAAAAGAATATGCAAATATTTTAAAACATTCTTTAAGTCTTTCCTAGGTGCAGTATCAGCTATTCATAAATATTCATATATTTTAGTATTCACATAAAATTATATAAAGAAGCACACACAAATATAAACATGTATATTTGTATACATAAATATAATTTGCATGTACTGACAGGGCAATTCTGCTATCTGTATTTTTTCACTTTTACAAATTTGGAATGATAATCATGATTGGAAAGTTATCTATCACTGTACAAGAGCATTTTGTAAGGGGAATGAAATAATAGTCAGTGAATTCCAATCTGAAGCAGCATTCCAATACATACTGCTTTCATTGAATGGCATCAGAATTGGATTTATGTCTAAATGTAACAAACATTTGTAGTTTGGAGCAGACTGCATAGGAAACTGTTGGGCTATATGATGCTTGATGCCTTGGACAGAACATTTATCAGCAGAGTCTGACGACCCAAACTGTTTCCATCTGCCCATAATATGACATCATAATGGGGATTCTGAACAGAAAAGGCAGCCCGGGGTCACTGCTAGAAGAGCTCTGAAGCCATCTGCCCCAAGGGCAGGTGGAAATTGAAGTCATCTGCAGCTGAGATTGCACAGAAGGGTGATATTCAGCCCTGCTGTTGTGGAATCACCTGGAGCTTTTTATCCTCTGAAATGGCTCTCGTAAGGCTGACTACAGACACTGTAGCTGCACAGACACCTTGTTGTTTGCAGTGAGATTGTAAACTGGAGATTTATGAATATCTAAAGGGTTCATAAGAACAGCTTTCTTTGAAGAACAGCAAATTCCATTCTCCTTTCAAAAACTATATAGAAATACATTTCCTCCCCTCTTTATAGCTATTTAATACTTACAAATGCAGATATTGATATATTTTTTTCAATCATTAAATCAATGTAATATATTGATATAAATCTTTCATGTTGGTTTACAAGGCAAGTCAAAGATTATATATAATTTATATACATATATGTATTTTTTGCATACATATAATCAAAAAGTGTCCTACGTTCTGTGTTGCATGAATTATACTCTGGTAATATTTTCCAAAGTAAGCCACAGTAGAAAAGTCGCCTCTTGTATCAGAGCCAGTTTTAAATTCTTATCTCAGTCTAATGCTAGTTGAAATCCATTCATTTAAGTTGATTTACATTAGTGTAAGACTGGTAGAATATGAGCTAGAAAGAAAGAATCAGGTCAACACTTTTTAATCAGAATTTTAATATTCACACAGTCAGAGTGGTATGTAGGTTAACTTCATAACAGCTCCATAAAGTGAATTGATGTACAGTACCGTATCATGCCAACAGAGCATTGCAATCTATAATTTAAAACTTTTTCTTTGAAACTAGTTAAATACAGATTAGGAAAATAGATGGAGTCTCATCATCTATCAAGTAGATAAAACTATACATCAATGAACATTCATAGGCATTCTTCTTTGTCATCTCCTGTGCTGTGTATGAGTAATACAATCTTGATTAGCTGAGAAACTTGTGTAGCCTTTTACAAGTTCATATATTTCATGTATTCCATGGTTTAACAAAAATTGCTATTTAATTATACTGAATCTATGCCATAAGAACCATCACTGCTGATTCCTTCACAGAACAATGAATTGGTACTATAATTCTTAAATGCTTGGAAACAATGTTTCCCCAATTCTCAGAAAGAAAGCAAAGTATCAAATGCACTAGTTTTGGTAATGATGCTGAGTAGGTGTTTGCGATGTATTTTCAAAGCTCATGGCTACTGCTAATATCTTTTTAATGGTTTTCTTTATGTTCTGGAAAATAGAAGTTGTTCCAGAATCAGAACATATGAAAATCTGCTTTTCTGTTTTTCCTTTTAAATCAGAAAAATAGGAACACTCTGATCCGGTTTTGTTCAATGATGGAACAATTCCCATACAGAATCCATGTGTGTGAGATTAAGTACTGACGGAGTATCTGTTCATTTATGGTGATATGATTTCCTGGAGCTGTGAAAACAAATAGACTCTTAGAAGCATTGTCTTGATGGTTTACTTTTCTTGTTCAAGTCCCCTGCTCATGCCTGCACACTCAGATACCCCAGAGAAGTCACTACATATCCAAAACCACCATTCAAATTCAGTATCCATAATTTCAAAGTGCTCCTTGCTATCTAATTGCACTCTCACCCTGAAGAAAATCATCTTGGCTTGAATTCTGTGATTTTTCTGACTCATCTCATATTTCAATGCTACAAAACTATCATCTCCATCTCTGTTCTCAGTGGGTTTAGTACAGTATCTCTCCATTTCATTAGTCAGTAGCAGTAAGCATGTATGTTAAATTAAATTTATGAGCCAGGAGGGGAAAGAAGCCTGCTTATCTGACTACCACTTTCTTTTAAGTAGTGGAATAAAGCATTCCAAATGAAGAAAAATAACTTTCAGTGGCTTACCAGAAAATGCTGGCTCTGTCCTTGCGATAAGTATGTGAGGTACAAAGTTTATGAGGTCTGTAACTAATTATTTTATCAACCTGCTTTTTCCAATGTGAGAAGTTTTCTAAGACACTATCTATTTTGATTCCTTTTACAGGTCTAGTGGTAGACTTGACAGTCCTGGCTTAATGGTTGGACCTGATAGTCTCAGAGGTCTTTTCCATCCTAAATTATTCTATGATTATCTAACTTACGTATCATTTTCTTGGATAGTTGCTGCAGGGGTACAAAGAAGAATAACTGTCATTGACACCTGTTATAACTATCATGCAACAGTTTATATTTTTTCCTTTCAGATTGGAAAAATACTAATATATTAGGTATTAATTTCAAGATTTTGCAGGGTGCTCTTCATGGGTGGCCTCCTTAGAAGGAGGTCAGGAACCATCTAGCACAGATGGTTCCAGATGGCTCCAAAATGGATCCACCACAGGACACAGCCAATCCCACCAGGAAAGCTGGTGGCACCTCTGTTAGCATATTTAGGAAATTCTCAGTGAGGAAGGAAGGACAAAAATGGGAAGAAACATCAGAAGGAACGGAGGTGCCAGAGGAGGAGGGCTCCATGGCAGAATAGGCACACACCTGGAGTGGCTGATGTCCCTAGAGGAGTCATACTGGAGCACAGGAAAAAGCTGATAAGGAAAGGGTGCAGAGGGAAACTACTGAACATTGAGAGACCAAGTGCAACCTGTGACAATAACAGTGGGAAAAGAGGAGTGTCTGAAATTGAGCCTGGCGAGGGGAAGGAAAGTGCCTAAATCATTTGGGGTTTTTTGATTGGTTGGTTTTGGGTTTTTTGTTTTGGTTTATTTATTTTCTTTTGTTTCCGTTTGGTTTTTTTGTTGTTGTTGTTTTCCGGGGGTTTTTTGTTGGTGGTGGTTTTTGTTGGGTTGGGGATTTTTAGTGGTTTTTTTGGTGTTTTTTTGTTCTCTTTTGTTTTGGGTTTTCTTTGCTTTTTTTTTTTGTTTGTTTTTTGGAGACTTTTTTTTTGTTTGTTTGTTTTTCCTAGAGCATGAATCAATAATTTAATAGTTATGTTAACTGGCAAATTAAATTTCCCAAGTTCAGATTACTTTGTCCAAAACAACAGTTACCAAGTGGTCTTCCTGTCTTAGTTTTGCCTCACGAATTTTCTCTCTCCTGTTCCTCTGGTTCTCTACCTCATTCCTCTGCAGGTGGAGCAGCGAGCAGCTGTGTGACCTGGCTGGGGCCAACCCACCACAGTAAGATCACCAAGTGGTTACCAAGACCCTTGTAAGTGAGTATCCCATCAGTCTCATCAAATTAAGGATTTCTGCATGATATTTTGGTCATTTCTGGGTGTTCTAAGAAAAATGCAACACCATGCCTATACTTACATATTTTTTTATCTCGGTGCATCTTTAACTGTGGAATGACCAAAAAAGTTCCATGATACTAACTCAAGGAGAAAGGGTTAAAACACAGACTGACTTGAAATATGAGAATAAAAATGGAAGAGAATTCAAGTTGTTGAAAGAAATAAAATGCTGCAGTCAATATTGCCATCAAATCATCAAAGGCATCTGAAAAGACAAATAGCACCAGGTGAGAAATACTTGTCTAATGAAACCTAAATGTCAGAAACATATGACATTTCATCACATTCTTTCAAAAAATCTGCTAGAAAGACCTGCAGCACCAATCACCATCTGTTAAAACATCGATGATATCAAAATTTGATAATGATTTTTCAACATATTATTTTTAAAAGTAGCATGACCATTTTTGTCCTTTAAAGACAGTTAAATACTCTGCTGTTTTTAATCCCCTTGATAGCTTTATAGAGAAAAAATTATTCTTCAATTCTCCCTTCTTTTAAAAACTGGCTTAACAAATATAAACTTCCACACTACTGTGCAGAGTCAAGGACCATTTTATTTTGATGCAGAGGATACACATTTTCCTTTAAATGCTTGTTTAAAAGAACACAAATATTAACATAAAAACAAAAAAGATCAGTTGTGCCTACATCCTTGACATAGGTGTATGTGGTCAAAGAAATAGAGCTGCGGTCCTACCTGCATTATAGCTTTTAAAATTAAATAGAAAACATAGCCTATATTATTTATAAGGGGAAAGAACTCTTATTCCCAGGATAGATTAATTGCTTTTCCAATGCCAGTTGCTACTTGATTGAATAAAGATATTTAATGAAGTTACTGTGTTAATTACAAGAGAAACTTTTAGGAGTTGTTAGTTAACTTTCACATTAGTCAGTCTTTTTAGAATTGGTGTATTTTATAACCTTCAAGGTTTATTTTGATTTGTTTTGTTTTCAGTAGTGGAGAGCTTCAATCAGACTCTTTTCTTGAAAAATTTTAGGAAAAAATCTCAGAAAGTATTATTTATTATTCATGTCTTTTGAACATCAGAAGAAAATTTCAATAGTCTCAAATTTTTTCCTATGATTCTGTTTTTTCAAGCTCCACTTTTCTGTACATAAAATAGTCTTAATCATGCCACATTTGCCTCTTAGATAGTTTACATTCATCCTGCTGTCATTTGAAAAGGATCAATTGTTGATTTATGTTTTTCCTTTCCATTCTATACCATAATACCTTCTACTCTTGTGATTATGGCTGTAAGAAAATCAATCTTCAACTTCTCAGTTTCACAAGTGAGTAGTAGATTTTAAGGAATTTTTTTTTTTTTTTTAAGGCTGACAGGGAAGTAATTTTGTTGCTAAAGTGTCTTCTGCTCTGCTACTTGAACAGCAAGAAATTCAGGTTTCTTGACTTTATGTACATTCCTTCCTATGAAGAAATCCTACACTTAGACCTTTTTGTAGAACATTTTGAGCCAGATGCTCAGATGAGCTCTGCCTAGCTAGCATTCCCTGTGTGTCAGTGCCTATGCACCAATTCCTGGCTCTAATTATAGGTGAACTATGTCATTTCCCATGGGAGCCAAATACAGCTCTTGTTTCACTACTTGCTCTGGCTAACAAACTAAACATTGGGTTGACTGCCACTTTTGCTTCTTCTGAAAACAGACACAGGCCACAGACCCTGCTTAAGATGGCCCCAGGAGCTGCATGAAGAGAAATAAGGAGCAGCAAGTCAGCCTCTGCTGAAATTTCTTCCTGGACTCATTTCCTCCACTCATAATAATCACTCCCAGGGGCATTTTTTCTAGTGGGGGGCTGGGCAGCTGAACTCTGATAGCTTTTTCTTGGAACAATGAAATGCAAGGCCTGAAACAGTTCTATGCAAATAAAAATACACAATAATTCAGTAATTGAGAGGGGAAAAAAAATCTCCTATTCTGGAAGTGCTTGATTGCAGAATTGCTACAACCATTCCTTTAGTTTAAAGTCACTGTGATACACTATATTCTGGCTTCTCTGCATGTGTTATTCTGGACCATGCATCCCACAAAGAAGATAAACTAGATGAGCCTTACAGCATTTTTATATGTTTGACATTTCTATTTAAGCATAATAATTTCTGTAAGAGAAAAAATACTGACACATATTCTGATCAACAACATTGAATGCATTACACTTATTTAGTACAAATACCAGACAGGGGTATTGGGCATGGAATGCAGTTAAATATCTTTCATATACATTAGTTGCTTCAAGAGTAAGATAAACAGTATATTTTCATAACTCAAGGATAACTACAGGGTTATTTAATGGCATTGCATAATACACTACAATTAAAGATTAACATAATGAAAATAACTGACAGGAAGAATTTAAATCATCTGGAACATGCTCTGGTATTAATTCTTACTATTGTAATGTGATATTTAACAAAGACTGAACAACTCAGACAGTTTAAAATAAAATAACCAATATAATTATTTTCTTGGTGCAGAAGCATCTTACTAAGAATTCCATGAAAAGTGTTGAATTCTTCTCAATTTCACCATTTCTGTCCTAAAATGTATTCATATAAAGGCAAGAAGACATCATAGCTGTTCTAAGCTCAGACTGGATGTCTATAGTCAACACAGGCTATGGAAGACCAGCGTGAGTGATACACTGGCATATGCCTCAGGATTGTCTGTTCAGAGAACCCTAAGACACCAGGATGAGCACTATGCTTAGCTTCTTGTGCAGTTTCACCCTTTAGGTGTAAAACCTTAGCTTGGCTTGTGGGCACAAGGAGAGAGGAAAGTATCAGACATGGTATCTGCATGCAGTTCTGTGATTTAACTGAGATATACTGATTTGGAATGCTGAATTTTCATGTCACATAACCTCAAAGCTTTGTGATGTGATTAATGCATCGCGACTTAATGTATGAGGGGAAGAAAAAAAAAATCTATGATGGATTGAAAAACTTTCTTTTGAAATTTGTTTCTGATTAGAGAGCTTGGGTCTTAAATATTTAGAAGGCATTTTAATATGTTCTCAGATGGCATGAAATAGCCCAATTCCACGACATAGGTCTCAGGTTAGAAGATTATTAAGACATTAAGACATTATCCTTTTTTCTTCCACAGCAGAGTATGATTATGCTCAAGGGAGTAATTGGCTGAGGTGGATAAAGCAGACCAATTTGATTTCTTCAGACAGCTTCCATTCTTCACATTGGCAGCCAAATGCCCTCTCAGGGCACAAGAAGGAAACCTTTGCAAACTCCTGTCTGGATTCCTGACAAGTGCCTCCTCTGTTTGCTAAAGAAACCCTATGACTACTTTCTCTACTGTCTTGTCCATGTATTTATGTTATAGATTATACTGTGCTGATTGCAAATGTATGTTCCTTCTCAGCAGCCAGCCAGACAAAACTTGTCTCCTCAGCCATAAATTTCACATTTTAAATATGAATGGAAAATAAACCTTTCCCCTTCAGGAAAAAAAACAGGGGTTATATTTAGGCTGCAGTTTACAACGCTTTTCTCTGATATAATGCTGGGAAACCTGCAATTGAGACAAGTAATGTGCAATTACATGTATAGTAGGAAAGTATGTATATGTAACATATTTAAGCAAAGAGAAGACTTCTATTCATGGTCACAATAAAGACACCATCCTGGTGTCCTTGTCATTTTAGATACTGGTAGATCCCAATGCAATCCCTTGTTTATCTTAAGACTGTTTTTTATAGTTTTCTTCTCAGTTTTAGCCATAAAATCACAAAATCTATATATAACCACCAACACATATATAGTTCATCATTACATTCATATTTTTAATACAAAAGCAATTTAAAAATGTAGTATTTACTGCAAACATTTAATTCTGTGCTATACACCACACCCACTAACATGCCAATCATTACATTTTTTACTTATTCATATACTTTTTTATAATATTCTCCTTGGAAAAAGCTGCTGAGTGTAGACAGGCTTTGCTGCATAACATGCATATCGATTCGTAGAAGCTCCACAAGACAGGAAGGAAGTGAATCTCAATGTTGAATGTGAGATGATAACAGTTGTTTTCATTGGTGAATTCAGAGGGGGGAAAATAGAAAGGAAAACTTCCTCTCCTTTTGTACATATGAAAACGGAACAAACAAGTGATCTTTAAAATATCTAGAAATTCCAGATTTTTTAGTGCTCCAGAGGTGAATGCCAGTACCCTGACTCAAACTATGGAATGAATGCAAGCCAGTGAAGAAAATGAAAAAGCACAAATATTTTTCTTTTCTTTAACTTGAAACATTTTATGCCCCTTTCTCATCATTTTGCAGAGGCATGAGCAGGATCATGCGATCTAAAATATCTTCTTGTTACACTATGTTTGGTTTACTTTCCTGAATTATCTTAGTGATGAGACATGTATACTAATAAATAATATATTCATGCTTGAGTTCGATACACAACATCATTATTATCCTTGTTTTTGTGAAATATCAACTTCAGCATGTGTAAGAGTATCCCACTCATATTTGTGTGGTGTCTCAGCAGCAGAAAGTTTTCTCACTGGTCTACTGATTTGCCAGTTATTTCACAAGGCGTATGAAATATCCGAATGTGCTTAACACAAGTTTCAGAAGAGCTGAGGATTGTCAAAATATCAGCACTATTTCTTTATACTTTCATGGTAAAGCAGAAGCACTGAAGGGGATTACCTAAATTTGAATAGACTTAAACAAACCCCGAACAAATGTTTGAGCATAGATGTAAGTGCCCTCTCAATGGAGATAATGACCTTTCAGGCTGCATTTCAGTATTCTTGCAGTGCCCAGCATCACAAAAAGTATTTCCAAGATGCTGAAAGGGTGACACTGGGGATGAGGTTGGGAGCTTGTTTTGCATGACCAAAGTTTCCTCCAGAGACTAAAACAGACCAATTTATTCCTTGGCAGCAGCATGGTAACACGAAGGAACCTTGAAGAGTTTTGTTTCCCTCTTCATCCCATCCCAATTAAGACCATTAATAACTCATTTTATATAATTTCACATTTAAAAAACATTGTTCTATGCCATATCCATCTATCTACTGTACAGAAATAAAATTTCTCATTACATGTCTCTGCTACTTACATGGTCTCCTTGTGTTATCTTACTGCATAGGTAGCTGTTACAAGTCAGAGAAGATACCTTCAGAATGGACATAGGCTTCTATTTAATGCTTTAGCATATTTTCAGTAGCCAAATTTTTTAAGGAATTTCCTGCATTTCACTCCAACTTAGTGATAAAATGGAGAGATTTTGGAAATAATTATGGAAAATATGGTTTAGCTGTGTATTTGTATACAACATGTGCACATATCTCTATTTCATTAGACCCAAATTTTACCTTCATTGGGACTGCTAATTGAAATTTTCAAGTTATATTCTTAGCTTAAGGAAGACATTCCGATGACATATGGAGCTAGCAAAATCAATGAGGAATGGGAGACAGAGAAAGCATCCTAAATAACCAAGTAATGATTATTTTACCTCTGTGTCATTTGCATTGACACAGATAACTAACAAATGTATTTAATTGAAAACAACCCCTCAACTTTGAGAAATGTTTCCTGCCAAATGAAAAGAATACATTCAAGATCAACATCAACATCAGATAAAATAGAGGAGAATCCTTAGCAGCCATTACAGCCATGCACCCACAGGGCAACAAAGTGTGGGATTTTAAAACAAAAACAGCAGCAGTTCTTGGAATTGCAAACCCTTCAACAGATTTTTTTTGCTCTCATAAACTCAGAGTGGCTGAGGCCAGAAATGACATCTTGAGATCCTGTGGTCCAATCCTCCTGCCTAAGCAGAGACACCTCCAGACAATTTCCCAGGACCATCTCTAGATATCTTTTGAATACCTTCAAGGAGTAAGCTTCCATAACCTCTCTGCAGCTTGGGCAGTGCTTGGTAAACCTCAACCTGCTTCAAAGAGGAAAGCTATGATGATCTCAATGACTGGCTCAGCCACAGGCCTTGTTTTTTCAAATGCTCCAGCTCAATTGTGCATCAAAGAGGTGGTCAACATACAAAAGAGAATTGCTGAAAATTAAACTTCTGTAAATGTAAAATATACACTTCTTAAAGTCTTTTAAGTAGGTAATGCCTTTCTTCCCCCATTTTCACTGTTATAAATTTTCCAGGCTGAAAATCTAAAAATAATACCTATCTATTTCATTAAGCTAAGCATTGTTGTAGGAGTAGCAACATCTCTCCAGCTTTTCCTCCCATGAATCCCTAGATCATGACCTACCCTAATTAGAATAAAGGGAAGGCTGTTTCCTGTGGAGGTCTTTTGCAGTTGTCTAGGTAATTGATGTATTAAGCTACTTTCTTCTAACGTTGCATGAGGCTAAACAATCTAAACAAAACTGCAGTTCAGAAGATCTGGGACATATTTTTTTTCTAATCACCACTTTCTCCTGGCTCAGAGCTCACTGTAAAGCTACAAATTAGCTTTATATTTGATCAAGTATCTCTTAAAATGTCAGCTAACAATCCTTGCAGACAAACAAACAGAGGAACATTGTTTAGTGGAGAAAATATGTAAAAGATTAAGGAAATTCAATGTACAAAACATGCTTGTTCTTTCTTTTCCCCTAAAGCTAGGCTTAAAAATTTTAATTTATTTCTTCTGCCTAGCTATGTACTTGGAGAGGAATTATAAATAACAACTCTAAGGAAAAGGATAGGAAAAGATATAACCTGGAGATGATTCTTGCTTGAAGAAGAAGAGTTATAATAATATTTCTTTTAGCCCTTTGCATCCTCAGTTATATCGAGCAAGGAACATCTAGTGTATCATGAGAAGGAATCATATTCCGACCTTGAAAATAAACAACTGATGTTTTAGTGAGTCAATTCATATGATAACAGATCAATAGTTTGCGTAAAGGCTGAGCAAATGGCTATAAAAGCAGAAAAAAACACTCTTTATTTCAGTGGGATCTTGATATAGGAATTCTGTTAATGAGCAGGAAGGAAGACCGAACTTTTAAGCTTTACAAATAGAGCCCCAGATCGTGGTGGTAATACTGACTGCCACTGAAAAAACACATGCAACACATTGGTGCAGCAAGAGAAAGAAATCCGTATTGCTGTCACTTATGCTGTACCTGTTATGTGGATAAATACAGCAAAGAACATCTGTTTCACAGGGCTGCCAGTCTAGCAACTTTACTTAGCACTACATTTCAAAGGAAAAAATCGCATTTTATTACTTCATTTATCTTCTCCCTGTGGTAGAAATTGTTGAAGAGTTACCCAGGGTTTTAGCTGCTCAGTTTCTATTGACTGTAATGACAAAAACATAGCTAAAACCTTATGCATCTATAAAAATCCTAATTCTATCTGCTTTGTATACTGACAAAAAACGAGTTGTTATTACGTTAGTTCAGCACAGGCAATGTAACTGTTAAAGAGCAAACTGAATTGCACTTTGCCTTGCATATTGTCAACAAAATTGTCAGCCAGATTTTGATTCCAGTGATTTTTATGCTAGCAATGATTAGTATTGTGCATAGCTAAATGGCCAGGCATCTTAGTTTGTTCTGGATAAGGCCCCAAAAGTTCAAAAGGTTCTCTGAACCTTTTTCAAAATCCCATGTTTCAGCAAAACTGAGCTGGTATTCTTGAGAGCACTGTGCTGCCAGATACATTACAAGTTCACGAGCACTTCATGCTATAGGTCATTTGGAAAACACTGTGAAAATTACTTTTATCAGAATCATTCTGACTCTTCTATCAGTGTTATTTTCAACAAAGATTGGACAACGTTCACAAGCATGGGCTCCATATTAAAACATGCATATGCAATACTTATTCATGAAAAATTAACGTCATAGGAACTGCAATACAAGCATTTTCCTTAGAAAAGCCATAGAAAGATTCCTCAGAAGCAGAAGGAACATACTAATTTCATGGGAAGGGTGTGGGTGCCAATGCAAAAGGACCTAACAATGTCTTTCTTTAAGCCTTCCCTACTATAAAGAAGTAGCAATTTTGTGGGATAACTAGAAGGTTATAAAGGACGTCCTCCAAGCCCTCATTAGATTTCCTTTTTTTTTTTTTACTTAGTAAAAAGTCTTTTACCTCTATCTCATCATTTGAATCCATAAAGGTGGTTTTCTGGAGCTCAGTACTAAAGCAGTAACTGAATATCTTCTTCCAAGAGTACTCTCTGGAAATGGGACTAGGACAACAGCTTTCTTGCTGGTACCTTACATGTTGCTGAAAACAAACAAACAAAAAAAAAATCAAAAAACAAACCAAACCAAAACAAAAACATTTTGAGGGCATTTGTCTGAATGTGTTAAATATCAAAGTATTTACACACATATCCTTCATATAGGTGTGATGAGAAAAAACTAGTATTGACCCAATTTTACCAACACAGATTTCAATCCACATCAAAAATTAAGAACAATAAATTATATAGGCAGTTATTTTCTCTGTCTCATTTTGAAATTTGTACTTGCTTTTTTACCTTGCTACTAGACAGTGCAAAAGAATGTCTAGAACAGGAAGACTACCTTAAAAAATCAACCTTAAAGATCAGAATGCACTTTAAACATGAGAGTTGTGATGCCTAACAAGGAAATAAAGAGCTGACAACACAGCTACAGCATCTAAAAGAAATTACAATTGTCACCTTAACATTTGTTCTTGATTTTATAATGTTATACGTGTGTGCAGTAAGGGCAGAGAGATTGTTTGAAAGAAGCTACACACAAAAAAAACCTCCAAAAACCAAAACAACAACAACAACAACATTACAACCCAGTTCTTTTTTTCTTTCTAAGATCTTATAACTATGAAAGAGAAAATATGACAAAAAAGAGATTGATATGGAAAGAGAAAGGAAAAAGCTATGTGCTCAAAAACTATATGCACAGTTACATTCACCTCCTGACAGTTATTTGCTTTTATTTTAATTAGATTTTTTTTTTTTTTGGTAAAATATTCTGTTGGAAGAAGAGATGCAAATCATGTGTGCTGTCAGAAGACAAGAGGGAAGCCAGAAAGGAAGGCCAGGGCAAACTCAGTGCAGTAAGAGATATTTCTGATGTGGAAGTCAGGATGAGGTTGCCTTTAGGAAGAAGGCAGCAAGATAAGGTGAGAACAGCACATTCCTGGGCCTGATAGTGGTGCCATAAGCATGTCCCACATGAAATAACTCAGAGAAATACCCCACTGACTGTTTCTTAACACAGGCTTTCATTTTCCTGGGAATTCATTCAAACGCCCTGATTTGTAAAGACTTTTCTATGCCTAAAATTGATCCACTCTGAGACAGAATTTCCCCAGGTTTTTTGTTTTGTTTTTTTTTTTTATGGTTTGCTGCAGTGGAAATATGAAATCAGGAATCAGGAAAGATTTTACCCTGTGGATGTGACCAAAAGAAAGCACATGTCCTCATTCTTTATACAGCTCTTACCAACAGGCTTCAAGAGGATCCCTGGAATAACAACCAGGATGTAGAGTGGACTGCAATGAGTCTAATAAATGAGCAGATTCTGAAGAAATTTCTTTCTGTTTTCCCATTGGATCCAAAATGAATTGCTGCCTATTAATGCCTTTGCTCAAGTGACATCACCCATCCCTCAGAAACAATTTTGGTTGATTATTAGTTATTCCTTAGCTACTAGAAACTCACATAATGGCTGTCTTTTTATACTAATTATGCCAGTTTTCTACAGAGAAATCTGGCCTTTTGTCTCTTTCTCCTGTGAAAGTAAATAAATTAGTAAATAAATTCATAAATAGAACTTGGAAAATGTTGTGCAAAGAGACTTGAAGTTAACTGAAAATGGAGTTCTTGAAAATCAGGTCTATAACATAACACAGCTTATCAAAATCTATTCCTTGAGCTAGAGTCAATTTAATGAGCATGCATTTCAGTAGTCATTATAGGCTGGAAAAAGTTTCCAATAATTAAGGATAATTGGCAATGGAAATAAAATGAACAGATGATAGTGGTTCTGCAGAAGACTTAAGCAGCTTGCTCTTTCAGCATGCATTGGGTAAGACAGAAGAGGCAAAGGTTTCTAAGAGGAAATCCAAACTGGTCAACTGTTTCTTGATTGTTATTCACCTAAATTTTTACACTCTGTCTCTGCCTAAGTTTTTCAAGTAGTTGTTGGTTCCTTTTTTAAGTGGAGCAGGGGAAGAGCAGGAAGACTCTTCATAACATCAGAGTAAAAGCATTTTTTATCATGGCTGTGCATACTAAATTTACAGTCATTAAAGTATTTTCATTATATAACCTTCCATTTTAATTAATTTAAATATTGGCTTTTAAAAGTTTCTTGTGGAATGAAAACAGAATTCCAAAAGGACTGCAATCACAGTGTTTACAGTTTTGAAGCTAAGATAGTCACTCACCCTTAAATCTCTCTTTTGATGCAGCCTATAAAAAAATTATGCCTTTCAATCTCAGAAACTGCATCTGGACGTGGTTGTCTATTCCATGCTCCTGTCAGTCAAATTTACTTTAAAGAAATCCCAGAGTTATACTTGCTTACAGCAAAAGTACTGAATGACCTGATCTTTTTAAACATCATAGTGTGCCCAGCCTAAATATCAAATAAGTGTCTGCCTAATTTCAGTGGAAATTTTTAGAATAGTAATCCAGGAATATTGCTTTGTTCTCGAGTAGGAAAGCTTTGAATTACTCATGCAGGTCATTAAAAAAGTGAAAGAGAATTTTGCAATTGCAAAGCATCATGTCTGAATATACTACCTATAATACCAAAAAAAAGAATTTAGAAATTCTAGAGAGAATTTCTGAGCCAGGTTTCCATCAGATTTTTTTTCCATCAGTAATTTTTTTAAGTGCCAATAAACATAAGCAAACATTAATACTGCAGCTGGGCATTGCAAAGTCGTTTACAAGGTACAGGTGGTGGAGTTCGTGTCAATTTGTAATGGCAGATCAGAACACAAACCTCCAAATTTCTTTTACTGTCACAGTAGGCACATGAAGAATCGAAACACAGCTCTAAGTTTACACAGTAGAAAGAATGTGGGATAATATTTTCTTAAGTTGGTTATGCTATATTCCATGAAATATGAATGCTGTATGCTGTATGGGGATGAATGATTTTACTGTTCAGGTTTTATAATAGATTTTTATGTTGATTTATAAAACATGTAGCTTGCTACAGCTTTATATGATAATTCAGCTTGGAAGGGACACCAGTATCGCTATTCCTGGTTCAAAGCAAGATCATGTATAGCATCAAGTGATGCAATTCCGGGGTTGAAGCCAGGGCTTTGCCCAATGTGAAAATCTCCAAGGATGGAGACTCCACAGCCTCCCTGGACTACATCATTGTTCATTGGTGAAAAATTTCTCCTGATACCAAATCTGAAACTCTCTTCTTACAATACATGAGTTTTTCCTTTTGTCTTCCAACAATGTTGCTCTGTGAAGAGACTGGCTCCTTCTCCTCATAGATACAGGGAAGACTGCTGTAAGGGTATGTTTAAAGCCACCTTGCTGGACAATCCCCAGTTCTTCAGTTTCTCCTCCCATGACTAATGTTTCATACCCTATCCATCTTGGAGGCATTCCACTGATCTCTGAATGGTAATTAAGTATTCAGTGAATTGCTTATGTTTAGTAATAGAACAAAAAAAATTACTCATGTATATGCAAAAGCCCCATGCATTGCCTTTGGGGGAAAAATCCACTCAACTGAAGTTTTACAAAGGATTAAAGTGAGGATATAAAATGTGATATTCACAGATATGTTACTTCTTGTCTGTATTCCAAGAAAAATGGAATCACCCAATACTGGCTTCAGAAGTGGTATGACATGAATTTTCACTTATTCTGCCTTTTTGTCTTGCTAGAGCTATGCTATTTTGTTTACTTGAATAGACATACCATGGTGAGTTTCTTTTGAGCAATGGATCTATTTGATTTACCAAATCCCATTATATGATAATCAGATTATGTCAGACAGAAGGTCATAGAAAAAAAAGAAAAGCCTTTCATCCTTGTTTTCTGTTTTCTCCTGAAAGTATTATGACAAAGCATTGGCTAAGAAGATGATAAAATTGGGTTTTAGTGTTGGGTATTTTTTTAATGTTTTGCTTTGTTTTGCTTGATTTTGGTTCTTGGTGGCTTTTTTGGGGTTTTGTTGTTTTGTTTTGTTTTTCACCGTATTTGACAATTTAGGAGAGATAAAATGTACCTGACCTATCTACCCAATCTCTTTCACTTCACCGGCTTTATGATTTTGGCTGTTGCTTTTTGTACCAGGCCTTCATGCTAATACCATTTTTTGAGTGATAGTAAGAGTCTTACATTAGCTTATGCCACAAAGAATTTGCTTCTGAGTCTTATTTCTCAAAGTTCAGTCTTCTCAGGGGTCTCATTTTTTCTCTTTGTAAGATTGTCCCTATTGTACTAAACTTTGGACTGGGCTTGCTTGACTAGGGCATTTCCAATCTTTTTTACTGGAAACCCAGTATACCCATCACAATAACATATTTTCTACTTCATGGTAATCTCTAAATAGGAAAAAGTATATTTTATGGTATGACATAAATAATATTTCAATCTCTAATGCCAATTTTCCATTCTGTTCAGTCTTTAGCATACCAGTATGAGCTATGTTTTATCTATCTGCCATCTAATTTATTTATCTCACTACTTCATAATTAACACATTAAGAATGTACTTTTATTTCAGGACAGATGACTTTTTACCTTGAATATACTTGAAGAAATAATTACAGAAGTTTGACCCTGACAATCAGAACGAGGCTCAGAGGTATCAGAGGAAGTGATGGTTTTCTTGTATTTAAAGAATTCAAGTAATCAATGAACACAGAAGTGCACTTCCAACATTAAGCCCTTTAACACAAGAGTCACCTTACCTGTCTTTCTGCATTGTCTGCAAAGCAACCTGAGGAAAAGAAGACTGGCACAGGACTTAAAAACCTTTTCCCCCTAAAATCAGTGAAAATAATTTAATCAATTTCAGTGCAAGCAGAAAATTGTTTCTTCATATCCAAGTGACATTCTAGGAAGGCCTTGAGAATTACTGGAGGAGTTCCAAACTACTCAAAAGGCTTTAGGCAAACATTGTAGTCCTGACTGCAAAGGAGTTCTATTTTTCTTTCAGATTTCAAAGACAAGTGCTCTCTGAAATCAGAGACACCACTCTGCTCACAGATTATTGATAGATTAAATGGCAAAATGGAAATTGCTCCTAATTGCTTCAGAAAATAATTCCATAAAAATCCAAATCTGAAGAGGATGCTCACATGGAAAGACTTATTTAAATAAGTAAAATTAACTGGAGCTGATCCATATTTTAGAATGAAAGGATTGACATGAATAAGGAAAAGGTGTGTTTCTGTTAATTATTCTCGTTTATAAATGAACAGTTCAATTCATCCCAAAAGATTATGACTGAATTCTCATTTACATTAAGTCCTCTTTAAATCTCTTCACAAGTGGACTTTGAAATGCACATAAAAGTAATTGATGCCAGAAAATGTAAGAGTGGCCTTACTGAAGCCCTTAATTTGGAATATTTCAGATGTGATAAAATTTAACTTAACTTAAAAAATACCAGAATATTTTAATATTTGAAGTGGCTTTTTATAAGAGTATAGTTCAAAGGCAGATTTAATTTTCTTAAAACCTAAATGTCAAGTGATTAGTTTGCAATATCCACTAATCTCCTATGGTAATTTCTATCAACATTTATAAGGATTTTTACTCTGCTGCATAAAGCCTAATGTTCCTTATGTACATTTACAACATTCAATACAATTGCTCTGAAAGCGTTGCTATGGCTTATTATAAACAAAACAACTCCCTTGGCTCTTCGATTGAATGACTTTAAATTTAGAAAGTAATATTTAAAATTTCAAACATTAGAACAAATTTCTAACATGCTTAAGGATGCTTATGAAATTCTTAAAGCCTTGCAGAATCTCTCCATCATATAGTAAATCACTGAAGTATTCACCTAACACCAGTTTAAGAACAGGAATGAGGTGATGTGAAACAATTTGTTCCAAGTTCAGCACCAAACTAGATGGGATAGTCAGAAACCAGATGTTTATTCCTATGACTGGGACTCTCAGGACAAACATGATGAACCTCTTTCCTTGGACTCTGGATCTCCTCAGTGCAGCTTTTAGTGTGGCAGCTTTACAGATGTTGTGCATTAACAGCCTGACACTTTGCCTTGAGGAACATGACAAGTGGCTGGATACATGGCACTCCTTTCATTGAAAGGACGCTGATATCTTCCCTCCCATCTGTGTAATAACTCAATGATTAGAACATTTGCCCGAGATAGAAATGGGTTCATTTTGTCACCCCAAGAGACCTTCCAATTCCAATGAAAAAAGTCTAACCACCAAGTTATAGACTACGAGTCCTGTTTGGATTTAGACTTGAGCTTGGAAGCTGTCCAGATATGAATGCAGGAACCACAGGACAAGAGCGAGAAGAAAAAATCCTGCCCTAGTAGAGGCAGAAGATGGACTGTGCAGACTCAAGAACTGCAACTGAATTAGTTCTGGCCTATGCTAATTTTTTTGGAAGAAATTTCATGATTAGAAGTTCCAAGCAAAAAACAAGAAATTTCTTCTTAGAGTAATTTTGTACCCCTCATCCAATCTAAATTTAACTTTGTAGTGTCCAAATCCTTTTGGTTCTTGTCCTCAGTCTTTGCACTTTTCAGTAAGTGTACAACTAGTTTAAATGATTTTAAACACTTTTTGAAAAGACCAAGGACATAAAAGAGTGTTTATTCTTTTTCACAATAGTGTAAATATTTGATATTACTGAACACAAGAAGATGGAGAGCAACTCTATTGACATATCAAAACATGTTTGATCAAAATGAAAGATTTTAGAGTTTCAGTTGATATAAGTCTAGACCAGTAGATACTGGTCTAGCTATTGTATATATGTCTCAAAATGGTCACATGCTGGGAACACTTCCGACAGGTACTCTCATAAACGTCCCTGGTATTACATGGTTCAATGAGAAGTGAACTTTGTTAATGTAGTAATTAAATTTCACATGAAAGTGAATGTACTTTTTTTCATTCACTACAGCATGTTTTAAGATTTTAATAATTAATTCCCTTTTCCAGAAAGCAAAAATCTTTATTGTTTCCAATCAACATGGACTTCATAGATATGAGTTTTGTGCCCCAATGCATCATAGTAATAAAAATATTTCAATTAAATTTAAGAGCTTTAAATAAGTATGGCTCTCTTCATAAAAAGAAACCCCTAGATTTTGTTCTGTTCATCAGACTTTAGATCTTTTCTTTTTCATTTAAACACAGAACTGGGAATTCAATTTTTCTACCACAGAGCCTATGGTTCACTTTGACAGCCTCCACCAGATGATGACAGATAAATCGGTAACCCAGATTCTGAGATTGTGAGTTTAAGCTACTGTTAGGACTCCAGACTTTAAGACTTCAGAGTTCAGAAAATTGATGGCCAGGTTTCCCTGGGGGACCATAAAGAGGAGCAGAGTAAAACAGTAATTTTTAGCACTCAAGAACAAAGTATCCTGTTCTACAAAAAGATAAGACATTTTGGTAAGAGGCTAAGCAAAAAATTCCTAAAGTACTAAATTTCAAAGACAGCATCCATTAAGTGTAGTTAAGGACAGGCAATGAAATAGAAGTGGAAGTGAATTCCTTGGATGTTCAGGTGTGAACATGGAAAAGCTAAAGCTGAGCTGAACTGAACCAAGGTATTTTCATTAGTGTCTGGTGATAAAACAAAAGGCAAAAGGTACAAGTTAGGGTTTGAGATCTGCAGACTGACCTTAGGAAAATTTTTTCATTATACAGTTAGGGCAGTAGAGGAATGGATTGTCTATAGAAGTCTTTTCAAGATTCAGCTAAACAAAGAAACAACTGACCAAATCTAATATTGAATATAGTCCTAATCCAAGAAGAAGAGTGCCTAGATGACAGTCAAATATCCTTCCAGAAAATATTTGTATGAGTCTGAAAATGTGTGTTCATAGAAACCTATTTGAAGACTTTCAGAATCAAAATTAGTCACAGTAGCATGAGCAGGATGAGATGGTGTATAATATCTTTTTGCCCTTTGCTATGTGCAAGGTCATTTTCCTTTTCACTGATTACTCTCCCTTACATTCTTTCACTGATTCTTCTATTTTTCATCATGTCTAGTTCATCTACTTGCTCTTACCTTTTACACTTTTCGAAGCTCTGAGTATCCCTACCTATTTGTTCTCTGACTCTAATGAGTTGCTCTTTGACATTTCCTCTCCATCAGTGATAGTAGCCTAAACTATTCACTTGACAGTTTCTGCCACAGGAGTCTTAGCACTTTTACAAATAGAGCACACTCCTTAAATTAGCGCATAAAGCCATTAACCTCTCGTCTTTCAATTGCCATCTTGAGACCCACAGGATTTGGAAATGGCCAACTGATAATGGCAAGAAAAAAGGTCAGTGGGGACTGCTGGTACCTATTTTTAATGTTTACAAGGACGTAAAATGATCAGGTTAAAAAATACCATCATAGATAATCTTTGTTAAAATTACTATAATCTTTTTATGGATCCTGTCCTCACCTTCTGTCTCACTACAGATTTGCTGTAGTCTTCTTTTCTTCCAAGCTCTGCATTCTAGGAGGCTCACTTTTAATAGTCTTCATGGAATATCATAGAATATCCTGAGGTGAAAAGGACTCAGAAGGGTCATCCAAGTCCAACTCCTGACACACTACTTCACAAAAAAGCTCCATATCCTTTTAAATCTCAGCTAAACTGACAAATAGAGTAAGCCTCAGTATCACTATTAGTGATAAAAAAGTGTTGCATTTAAAGAGTGTTGAAATTATTAATCATTCCAGTAACTGTGGACATAATTTAAAAACAATTCTTATGGTTCAACAAAGTTGAAATATCTAAATGCTTCTTATGGAGAGCAATCCATTGTTATTCAGAAAAAAAACAACCCTCTTTGGTGACAATGTATTCTGAAGGACCCACAGCTTTCCATATACATAAAAAGGAAAGAAGATAAAATACAGTATAAACCAGATTGAATAGTAATATAAAATCCAAATCTGCATAATTGCAATTAGCCTGGATAAAAGATGCACAACATATTGGACTAGTTTTTTTGGTGGGTGAATGCATTACCACTCTTAAATGACAGGAAGACACCTGCACACTCGTCAGTAAGGATGTAAGTTGGATTGTGGCTTGGCTAGTTGGTCTGAACAGCAGTAGCTCAAGGGAACAATATCTCAGCAGATCAGAGAAAGAGCTATGGCTTGGAGGTCAGAGACCTTCCTGGATTTCTCTTTGCCCTAGTGGAGGTGCTAGTCACTTCATTCTTCCACATAAAGCAGGCTGTTCCCCTTAGAGCATATGTTCAGCTACACACAGTGTTTTTGCCTCCCAAACTCCTGCTACCTGCTGATGCGCATGCCTATAGAAAAGTTGGGTGCAAAGTCCTTTTTG
Organism: Chlorodrepanis virens; assembly: GCA_003286495.1. Taxonomy (NCBI): domain Eukaryota; kingdom Metazoa; phylum Chordata; class Aves; order Passeriformes; family Fringillidae; genus Chlorodrepanis; species Chlorodrepanis virens. The sequence continues at coordinate 111,361,132 of LTAT01000004.1, read as the reverse complement.
CCTCCTCTGAGGAAAGCTATGTTTCTTTTGAATTAAAGAGTTTATTTCCCATAAAATATCTATAGTCCATGCTATGGAAATTTGAAAACATCTCTTGGCTTAAGGATGTTTTATGAAAAACGCAACCAGCAATGTTGAGAAACCCTTCGGTTTTACTCCTTGCTAAAGTTGTACGGATTATGAGAGCACACAGCCTAGTCTGGTCACTTGCTAACGAACGCCATTAATGTGCAGCTTTTTGAGGTCTATAGTGGCAGAAGATAAATTTCTCAAAGTTCAGCATTATAAACACATATCATTTCAATGGGTCTTCCTCCTCAAACTCTCATTACAGATTTTGAAAGCATTATGTACAGCCCATAGTTCTAAGGAAAAAAAAACCCCAACAACAACATAACCAACCAAAAAACAAAACAAAGTAAAACAAAACAAGCAAAACAAACAAACAAACAAACAACATTCAAAACCAAACCGAAACAAAACACAAAACCCCTCCCAAAGAAACCCAGAAGAGTATAATTTACAGAATGAAAACTAATTAAGACATAAATTTCCAAAGCCATGAAAGATTTTCTTTTGATCATTCCAAAATTATGGGAAGAATCTAGCAGCTACAGTTTCAATCACTTAATGTCCTCAAGACCCATATTAACATGCTGAATGTTATTAAGACAGATGTCTGTAGCTGTATAAATTCTCTGTGATGAAAAAGTATCTGAATAAGCAGGAAATTAGTCCTGAAATATTGTGAAATCCCGCACTGTTAATATACCCTGAGGAGGATGTTACAGATGAGGTTTAGATCTACTTATATAAAACTCCTTATCTTGAAGCTAATGAAGAGATACTGACAGTTTTGCTGCAGTGTGAAGTGTTCTAATGACTACAGATTAGTCATTTTCTAAAGCGGCATTCCCCAGTGGTTCCCCACCCCAAAAATCATAACCCAAAACAAGTAATAGAATGTCTTTGATAATAGAAAAAAAACAAAAATCAAAAACAGAAAAAAAAAAAAAAAACAGCAACAACAAGGAAAAACTAAAACAAACCCCCCAGCCCCTCATCTTTATGTCAGGAAAGCTGGAAGTATTTATAGTTACATTCTCCACAAAAAAAACCAAAAACCCAGAGGTGACAGTGGATCTAGTGAAGCAGTCAGTTAATTGTTACGATGAGGGTTTTAATTTTCTTTTCTATGTAAATCACAATTGAGGAAAGCATCTGCCACCTCTGATATTTCCTGTACAGTAAATTTAAATGGATTAATCACCCTCCTTTTTCTGAAGTTCTGAGTAATGACAGGAACTTGCCAATGGTCTGTGGAGTCCCTGGCTCATTGGTTTTCAGCTGTTTTGGAGTTGGTGAGGTTATGGAAAGATTTAAAGAGAAATTAAAAAATAAATTTCTCTCAAACATTTTTTCTCCTACCCATTTCTACACCCTATCATCAAAAACTGATTAAAATATTTTCTAGGACACCAAGTGGGTTTGCTAGCAGACTATCAGGATGGGTTGTACTTGATCTCAGACAAACCAAGATTCTAATGTTGACTTTGCACAGGAATATTTTTACCAGTCCAACAGAATTCCTTAATGCAGTGGTTGGTATAAAATGTCACAACAGATAGCCATTTTTCCAAACAATTTGTGTGATTTTTGTATTCTATCCCCTCCCATTCTTGAATTCATGGAAATTTAGCAGAGTCTGTGTGAACTGCTCACGGACAACTGTCTTGCCTTGCCATAGACTGCCTTTCACTTTTTTTGAAATTCCTTTAAATACCCTTAAAAAAGACAGACTGGGGTGTTCAAAAGATGGAATGGGGTGGGTAAGCCAGCTTTCAGAGTCTGCCCAGTGCTCATTTTACAGATAAGCATTGTCTGTTGCCATGTGGTCTTGCACAACTTTAACCATGAGAGACAATACAAGAAAAAAAAATCCCTTTTAAGGAACATGCTGCACTGTTAAAGGAAAACTCCTGAACCACAGAGAGAAAATAAGAAACTAGAACTAGAAAACATGATATGATTCACTTGTAAGAAAATCTTTCCTTACCTTTGTGATCCTCGTATTCCTACATTTCATTTCTTTTATTTTTAAAATTTATTTTTGCATTTCACTGCCTTAGAGTTTATTTCAGATGTATTTGCAATTGTCCATTCATTATTTTATTTTGAAAAAGTAAAACACACCAACCAACTAACCAAACAAAACCAAAACCAAACAAACCCCCCCCCCCCCACAAAACCTCTGTTCTGTCACGAGTAATTTTCTAGTATTTACACATGGTTCTTAAAGTGAATTTTTTTCTATGTCAGCTAAAATTATTCATAGTGAGGTTCTATAAACCATTAAAAACCAAATGCTGCCAAAACTCATCAACCTTGCAGAACTCAAATGATGAGAGGATAAATAATTTTTTTGGTGAGATTACTTGTATGTTGAATTAGTTGTTTGTGTGAAAGAAAGAAAAAATCTGTAAGGGGAGGTCTCCAATCTTTGGCTGAAATCTCTTCTACTTTAATTTTCTAACTGAATCAGTGACCTAAGCAGCCTGTGAAACAGCATAAGGTGAAAGTAGATAGCTGCTTCGGCTCTACAAAATTATTTATTTAAAGGTATTAATGCCTATGCAGATAATATGATAAAGAAGATCTTTTACTTTGGGATCTCAAGGTGCCTCATGTATATTCACTAATTAACAAGCACAATAAAAGTACAAGTTAAATAAAGAGCATGAAGCAATTTTTTCATGCACAAAGCTATACCAGATAGGAAGACAATAGCTATTTCTTAATGTATTTTTTTTTTAATTAAAAGGTAAAGAATTTGTTAATGAATTTAAAATGGCATGATCATGAGCACCTGTCCAAAGTTCTTAGACACATTTCCACAAAGAGCATAATGACTACAAATTCAGATTCCTATCATTGTCCCGAGCAAAAATATCCTTGTTTTGCAGGAACATCCTTTTGTCCACATCATGCTCTCTTAGCCATATTCAAATGCATCAGGGACTCTTCCCAGGAAGAACAGCCAGCTGCTGCATTTTCCTGTCCCAGTGACAACAAAGATATGCAGCTTCTTATTCAGGTTGGAAGTACAGTTAAAAATATACACATATGGCTGTTTGAACACAGGGTTTATAATGCACAGTATGGATTGAATTTGATTTTTCTGCTGGGTTTGTCAGTACATGAATAAAACAAATAGTGACTGTCTCCATGCCAGCAGTATATTATTTAATCCAGACAACACGAAGACTGGTCAATCAGACTGTGGTGATGTTTATAAATGATAACAAAACCTTCTTTTTTATTTCTCCTCAGAAATCCTTTATAAAAAAAAAGAGTTCTAAAAATGTTATCTTTACTGTCAGTGTTACATTTGGTCTAACCAACCTTTAAGTGCTGGAAAATGTAATTTTCTTTTCAGAAATTATTTTGAGGTGGGATATAAATGAGAGGATATGCTGGAGTCAAAGGAATGTTTTCATATGCAATCAATGCAGTAATTGAATTTGGGCTATTCTTTACAGTCATCTTTGAGTATGATTGTCTGCCTATCTTCCAGCTCAGGTGTCTGTCTGGACAGGTGCATGACATACACCTATGTAAACCATTGATAAGACAAAAAATACTTGCTAGCAATATGATTCTGAATTATCTGGATTCAGGCAGACACCGAATTTCATCCTGTTTTTGTCAGCTATGTCCCAGTAGTTCATGACTGCCACACCACATACCAGTGAACCTGCCAGGGATAGGGCTGAGCTCTCAGCAGCCCTTTCCACCTATTTCCCCCACCAAGTCTGTGCAAGAAGAAGGATCTCTCCAGACCTGAGGTACAGTGAGCACCAACATACAAACAGCTGCTAATCTTTCAAGGGAATGGCTTGTGGTGCTAAAAGATACCTTGAGCCAGGTGTCCTGGGTTGTGCTCTCTCTTACACATAATATAAATATGTTTATTCTACTGTGTATATTACCTGTGATAATTCTAGGTTAGAAATAACTAAGTATATGGAAGTTATTTGTTAATTTTTCCCCAAGAAAGTTGGAGAGAGAAGCTGGAAGGATACAGCCATATAGCCCAGTCTGATTTTATTAAGACAGAGAGAGCAATGGAGAAAAATATAAGATTCCACTGATGTAGGACAAGGATTTGGGAAAGCTACAAGTAACTTTATAAGATGATTTAACCTAAATTTTCTCTTGTGAAGTGGATTACAAAATAATAGAAGACAAGAAAAGGTCAAAAGTGCAAGGATGAAAACTTAAGAAATTGAAAAGAGAGGAAACCAAGGCTAAAAAATCAGTGACTAATCTCCTGATTGCGTAGTTCCTTTCACAGCACAGCTGTAGAAATGTAAGAGCTTTAAGACTTCATATCAAGCTAGGTTTCATTTTTTCCTGTTTTTCAGACTATGAAGAGAGGAAGCCGCTGTGCAGGCTTGGCTCAGACCCTCAGCATGGTCTGGCTGACGGGTTAACAGAATCTGTGGGGTATTAGGATATATCACAGCTCCAACTCACCCACTGTCCTAAAGGGCTGACGGATGGTGCTCACTGTTTCTGCCTGTCTTTGGTGGTCACCAGATGAGGTACCCAGCATCTTTCATGTCTCTCTTTGTTTCTCCTGTTTGTCTCAGAAAGAAGCATCCAGAAGAGGAGCTTTGGAGCAAAAGTCATGTATTGCTCTTGCTAAGAGCATGGTACTTCTTCTTGCTCCATTTCTAAGATTCTCATATGTCTAATATGTTCAGGAACCATCTAATGCTTACTCTCTGGGCTTTTTGGGGTTTGAGTGTCTTTCATTCTCTTGTTCTGCATTTAACACAATATATCTCTGATTCTGATGCTCCCAATCCTTCTGTTGTAGAAATAAATAATAATAATTACAACAATTTGTCTCCAAGCAACTACTCTTTTAAAAGTAAAATATGTGTTAATTTTAAAGAGTTTCTTAGCATACAAATACTGCACCTGTTTTCAGCTAAGAGCAGGATCACAAATGCTGTGATTCAGGGAGCAGAGCAGAGACTCAGGAAGTTAATAAAATGTGTTGATTGCTTTATGAAGAAGTTGCAAGCTTATGAATCCTTAACACTGTGCAATTAATGACTACCGTTGAAAACACACCCTCCTCAGGACATCAGCAAATCCATGAATTTCAATAAAGTTACAACTAAACCAATTAACAAGTGAACACAAAATCAATTATTGTGAAACAAGCTAGAACAAAACAATGACAAATGCTAGTTTTAAAGCAAGAACAGAAAAAAACCCCAACATATTAGCATTTCAAACATAAGTATTAACAGGCTACACGTATTAAAACATATTAGAATGATAGATCTTATACAAAGATTTATACGTGCATCAAAAGAACCGCATCTTAAAATACAGCATTTAAAACAAAACCCACAAGCAATTCTACCCCTATACATTTGAAGATGACTTCTCTTTGATCTTCTTAGGTACTAAAAAAGACCTCAAATTGGTGGCCTAAATCAAAGAAATACTAATTAGACAAAGGAAAAAAAGTGTTTCTTTATCTTGTAAGTCTTTTAATTTTAGCTTTACATAACAGCAGCTCAACTTGCAAACAGAGGAAGCCAGTCATGAGAACATATGATGTGCTGCAGAGATCATAATTCCTCCTTAAAGGACAGCACACAGGGGCTTGCTGGCTTTTTAATTTTTACAATGAGGGGTCTTAGAGCAATGTTCCATGTACACAGCCTCTGTCATCCGACTACACGATGTCACTAGCTCAAAATAAACACGGTCTTGCTCTTGAGAATGATATCAGAGGACTCTTTGTTCATGATCATTGCTCATGATCATTGCTCATGGTGAAGCTGTTAAGACTTCATGGAAAAGAGCCTCACATTCCTGCTGTTGGGGAAGTTAATGGGGAGAGTCAGAGACTCATGGCTTTGTAACAGATTGTTCCTGTTGATTACGTTTCTAAGGCTAGATGGCAGCATTGTCAACTCTCTTGATTTTTATCATAAGTTTCCTAATATTTGGTATTATCTTTGAAATAACAGCTGTCAGAATACCAAGCGTCCCTGAAAAACTCAGTGTTTCTTTAAAACCATGTTTTCAATTGTCTGATGGTCAGAAACATGGCTAGAGCTCAAAAAAGTGGGATGATAAAACTGCAGAGGGGAAGTGGAGTCTAAGGATCATTTTATGCAGCTGACTACTGATAGCATAATTTAAATCACTAAACAAATCACCTGCAACAGTGAAATTAAAAAAAAAAAATAAGATAGTGATAAAAAAAAAGGAATTCTTCAGCTCTCGTGTCAGAAGTAAGAAGCAAAACCCAGTGCATGTGGAGAGAAACATTTCCCTCTTTTGTTCTCAGGATTAATGGTTATTTTTGGGCTGTCAGCTAAAGACAGTCATCTTATACTTCCAAAGAGCTTTATCAACTTATCTGTTCTTATCCTTTTTCCACTTTGCCCTATTGTCATTTTATATAAGGTACTCAAGTCAGAGATCATCTATTTTTACATCGCTGCCAAATGCCAAATACAACTCCAATGAGAAATAAATAAATAATTACAGTATTAATAATGTCAAGTATTCATTAAAAACAATATCACAACAACCTTGCAGGAGTAAATTCTTTTATGCTTGTAATCAGTTATGAAATATTCATTTGTTGTTGATCCTGTATACATCAGTTAATTTGGCAGCAATTATATGAAGAAAGTTACTAAAAATACAGAGTGCTTAAATACTTATACTGGTACCAAGCTCACAATTGAATTATGAGAGATCCCCTACTTAACATATTTTAACTTTCAGTTGAAAATCTCATTTAGATGACAATACTTGTATTTTTCAATTTCTTTAAATTAAAAGGCATTAACCTTTCTAATACATTAAAATTCTTTACTTACTTCAAATACATGAAACTCATTACATGGTAAAATAATTCATGGTATAATTTATTGATATAAACTCTAAGCAGGATTGTTCAGTCTTGTTTAAATTTACTGTTCAAAATATTCCTGCCCAATCTTGTAGTTGAATTTTAATTATTCTATATTTTCTTTGCATGCATTTGGGAGTATTTTCAAACACAGTGGACTTATGCTGCCTTTTCATATTCAACCTTCAATTGTAGATTGTGTGTTTCTTTTTTGGAACAGCAACTCTAGGATTTTGTTTTTCAGTCTCTAGCTTGTAGACACCTAAGAACATTTGCAAGCAAAGTGTGGATTCTAGTATATTTTAAGCTTATTGTGTACTAAATTCTCTAAATTCCTATCTCAGAGGGCCATAGGTTAACCATTCAAGCACTGATTTTTAGAAGTATTAATGACAATGACTTTTCTTTATAAAAAATAAATTGAATTGCCTATTCTATGCAATTTAGTGCAAACACTTTCTGCAACTGGTATTCTTAGAAAGTATACTGTGTAAGTTCTCTGTATTGAATATGGAAAGCCAAGGGATTTGAAAATTTCAAAGAATTTACATCCCTCTGCAGCCTGTTCAGGACACCACACCAGAGGAGATGGAGGAGATGGACGCCTGAGGGAGGCTTCCTGGTAGGACCTGTGGACCATGGAGAGAGGAGCCCAGGGCATCAGGTTTGTGGGCAGGAGTTATGGTCCTGTCAAGGGGACGCCCTGGAGCACCCTCCTCTTGAAAGACTGAAGCCTGTGGAAGGGACACACTGGAGAAGGTTGTGAAGAACTGTAGTGCAGTGGGAAGGACTCACACTGGAGAATTTCATGGAGGACTGTTTCTTCTGGGAAGAATCCCATGCTGGAGAAAGTAGCAGCAGAAAAAACTCTATGATGAACTGACTCTATTTCCAGCTCCCTTCGCCACTGGGGGTGGAAAGAAGATCAGGGATGAAGCTAAGTTAAGGAAGGAGGAAGACATGAATGGAAGGTGGTATTAGGATTTAGGGTTTTTTCTCATTATCTCTGCTTTTAATTCAATTTCCCCAAGCTGGATCTATTTTGCCCATTATGGTAATTGGCGAGTGATCTCTCCCTGTCCTTAACTTAACCAATGAGCCTTTTGTTGTCTTTTCTTACCCCTGTCCAGCTGAGGACAGAAGAGATAGAGTGGCTTGGTGGGCACCTGGCATCCAGCCAGTGTCAGCCCACCCTGCAAATTTAATAATCCCAGTACAACCACCATGTCTTTATAAAAATGTCCACCAAATTTCCCCAGAGCTATCAGCCTTCCCTATATGACATGTTTGTGTGGTTCTCTAGAAGGGTGTTTGTTTAGTGGTGCCATTCAGCTTCAAAACTGAACAGGCTGCTCTTTGAGGATGAAAAACATGAATCGGAGATTTTATGCTTCCCAACACAACAGGACAACCTATAGGAGAGATAAATACTTCTCTTTCTTGGAGGTGGAATGTAATGAGGGCAGTGTCATTAAATTAAGATAGTCCACTGCACTGCCTGTGATTTTGATCACTCTTGAGACAATGTGTAATAATAGGCTTACAAGAGATGAAAGGAAGAAAAGGGTATGGATCTTGAATATCAGCAGTAAATGCCTAATAGCCAGAACATTAAAAGGTTTCGGCTTTTTATTTTAAACATTAAACCAATGGACTAATTATGCAGCATATAGAGATTGCTCAAGGGTTTCAGTTTCACTGCATGTGCCACTTAGGCACCATAGGACAAAACAATTCAGCATATATTGAAGGGAGCCGCTTAGCATTGGAAGAAGAGAACAATTTTAAAACCTAACTCCTATGGATCCTTCATATGCTGGTTTCTTTGTGCCAGTGGCAACTCACCTGAGTAAAAAGGGTGTAAGAACCATGGGATTTGGTCTCATTTCCTCTGTAGTTGTCATTTTGCAATCTAGTATGAGTCATCACAATACCTCTTAATAACTATTGCACTTCATGTACACACAGGAAAGACATATTAAGACTCCTTTTTTTAAACTAGATTCTTAGGTCATGGTAAGCCAGTGATTTAATTTCAAGCTCCTTTCTCCCTCTCCCCTAACTTCTATTGAGCTCAGTTTCTATTTCCTATCTATATTTTAAAATGCCAGGTTGCTTTTTTGAAGCTGAAGTGACGTGTTTGGACAATAGAGTCTGCCTGCCTTTCTTCCTCTAAATTTCATTAAAAGGAGGAAGAAAATAGATGCTGCAATAGATAAAAATCATATTTTGTTTGCCTGAAACACACAGGAGATTGCTAAATTTTATATGATGTTGAATCATGACCTATAAATGGTCACAAATGAGGGAAAATAAGCAAACAATTATTGATCTTAGAAGACTTAAAAATTTTGAGGGTGCTCTACTGCCTGAAAATAAATTTGGTACCTGTTTATAGTCACACAGAGACCAAAACCCATTTACTATTTGTTTAAAAAACATGTGATATTTATAGCTTTGGCTATTGATTTCTATGGTCACAACACTGAGCTGATTAAAAAAAAATAGATAAGCCTAAACATTAGCTTTAGGCATGAAACACTGCCTCAAAATATTGCAGCACCTTCTACAGTTATCTAGGTTATCAAATGAGAACAATTTAACATGCACCTAAACAAAACTTTCTCCTAAAAAGTAAAAAAAGAAACAAAAAACAACTTATTCAGTTGTTGCTATAACTCATTTGTGTTTCTTCTTTTCTTTTCTGACAAAGCTTTCCTACTTATATTGACTACTTGGGTGACATCTCTGAAAGGCAAGTTTTTGACTGTAATTTCACTTATGCTGAAGATGTTCTGCTGAACCTCATTTTGGAGTTTCTTATTGCTACATTGGCACATTTGTTGGGGTGCTTCCTTTAAGAGGAGATTTTCCTCTGTGAAAGGAAGTGTTATTTCCTTGTAAGATGATTCATATTTTTTTCCAAACAAACCATATCCCTCTAATAATTTTGGGACTGGAGGTGAATTTGAAACCTCTTGAAATTTTACTCAAATGGCATGTCTTTTCAAGATCAGACAAAGGTTCACTTTAAATAGCAACATAATTTATATTTTCAGAACACTTTTAAAAATTCCATTTTCCTAATCACATGTCCGCCTGTTTCTCTTCTGGTTGGATTCAAATCTCTGAAAGCACATATTTCTATAAGAGAAATTAGGCATATATGAAGAAAAAAGGAAATAGCCCAACGACTTTTACAAAATTGTGTCAGCATGACTTTGAACTTTCATCACATTTTCCAAAAGGCTAAGAAGATGCCCACATTTCAGTGATCTACATAATATCACTTCTTGCTTTAGCAGCTCCTAATAGTTCCTTTGCAGAGAGCAGATCAAATTTCCTGATGGCTTGACGACATGTTTTTAGCCATTATTGCAAAGGGTTGATTCACTCAAGAGCCTAATAAGCACTGAGGCTTTACAATGAAGAATGACATTACCAAGCAAGTGGAAGAAGAGCTGCAGGCAATTTTGTTCACTCTTACATTACTCAAAAAATTCCAGGAGCCTGGAGCAGATCTAATTTGTGATTTCCAAACCACATGTAAATTTACCAAGCAAAAGAGAACAAACCACACAGGACATAGAAAGAATAATGGAAAACAGGAAAAAAGTTTCCTGCTATACTTCCAGGTTGTGGAGGGGCAGCAACAGGGAAGCAAGCTGGTTCTATTTCTGCTATAAACATGTCTCATGTCAGAAAGAAAGAAAACATTCAATGGAGTCCATGGGGTGTTTTGCATCTCCATTAGACAAGTGAGAACCATATGGTGTTATCTGGAAATGAAAAGCCCTGAAAGCATGCTTGCTTAGTTTTTAAACCATGGCTTTGCACTGAAATAAATGTTATTAGCTAAAATAATGCTAAACATGGATGGTTTTGGGGTTTTTTCCCTATCGATTTAACTGCAAAAAATACTGTCTATACAAATGGATTGTAGGGAATAGTTGTTTGCTTGTTTGTTTGTTTTTCTTCACTGGCAGTACAAGTATAGAAAGAGGAATTTTTTCCTTACTTGCTATGAGTTTATTTTATCCTTAGTAAAAATTCTGCCTTGGATCTTTCAAAATAATTCTGACAAAGAAGCAATGGCCAGAATAGGGAACAGCTTGCTCTCATTTTCTATGCCTTACAAGTTTCACATCACAATGGGGAATGTTAGAGATTGCTTAGTTGTTCAATTTTAAATCTAACTCTTTCAAATTAAACTGGGCCTAGAAAGAAAAGGCATGTCTGTTACACAGTTTAGCCCACATCTCACCTGGTTTCAAAACAAAAAACTGGGTTTCTGATCAATTAGTACTTTATATGCAACCTATTTATATGGTTAACCAAAATAGAGGAAACATTACTAAACAGTGTGCTCTTATTAAACCTACTAAATTTTTTTTAAATTGTACAGATGGAGAAAGACCACTGGGGATTCTGAAACTGAGTAAGAAACTGAGGACCTAAATATGCATAACTTTACATCTCAAGTAGGTCAGGTCTCACCCTTTCTTATTGAAACGAGCATCACTGAAATGAAATGTCAGGTAGGTCCTACCTACCCTTATGCAGGTGCAGCCTAAAGAAAGAATACAGATCTGTGCAGCATTGAGAACTTTTTGCAAAGTCCAAGATACCAGAATTACTTTCATTCCCTTAACCCTCCATCAGTGTAGGGCTAGAGATTACTGAAAGTTTTTGAAGAGTGTTAAGTGAAAGTCAAATATTAACAAGAACTGGGCAGTGATATTTAGGGAGAATTTTACCACCTCAGGATGCTTTCTCATTTCTGAAGATGTTTGTGGGAAGCAAGAAGGAACCTCTTCCCACCCACAAAGAGGAAAAACTAAATTCCATCAATGGAAACATGGAGTCCTCCTCAGTGTTCTGATGCAATATGCAACTTTGTGCTCAATTGTGAGCTTTGTGTAATGTATTTAGCCTGTCCTTCTGAGGTTTCACTGAAAATCCCAAAAGTGCCTGCCTCCCTGGAAAGTGAAATCAAGGTGGTCTATATGTTAGGGTGAAGAAAGAATCAAAAAGTATTTCCTGGGCTCATGAAATTACACTGAACATGATTTTTTATTTTTGATAATTGCCTTTTCTTCATAGTAATGTGAGGGTCATCTAGGCATAAGGGTTGTTAGAAGTTTACCACCCCTTTGATCAGCTTTAAAGCAAGTTATATTTATAGCACTGATACTTAGAAATCATTTTATATCTAAACTCTTGGAAGGAAAATGGTGTTTCTCAGTTTAAATTGCTTTTCTTCTCTTGAAAAATATCAATTTATGCCAAGCATTGTTATACAAAGCTTTTTTTTTTACTAAAAAACAAGATTTTCTGACATTCAAAAGCTTTTGATTAATACAGGTGAGAACAGAAGTAATATTGAGTGTGAAAAAGATCACCAAATGCTCAAATTTTAAAAGTGAAAAATGGAAATGCATAATAATAATTTTAAAAGGTAGTTTTTTTTAAAGTACGCATTTTTTAATATTTTGGTTTTTGTTCCAGAGAATCTTGTTTAAGATTCATTTGACTTAAACAGGACGACAGATGTTTTGTGCACTGCAACTGCTTATTTTTTAAGTGATCTGATGGAAATATATTAGTAACATTTTAAGATGGACCTGTTCAATCCAGGAAGGGAAACAATTGGTTCCCCATCTCCATCTGATTTCTCCAAATGTCATGATTCCATCTAGTGGACAGGTTAACACAAAGTATATGTTACGCTGAATTTTCCTCAATTCCCTCTGCTCAATTTATGTGGCACGGTCACTGAGTTTCTGTTGGTAGCCAAGGAAATCACAGCAAAGCTGTAATATTTCACATGGCTGAGAGCAACCCAATGCTCTGAAGCAAGAGTTGGGGTCCATGTCCTGAGTATCAAGGAATATCCACCACGTGCATCATCCTCCAGCTGGTGCTCTGAAACCTGTTTGGGGTTACAAGCACTCACTCTGTGCCAGCTTAATGCAGGACTTAATGCAGGACTCTGCGGACTGAAAGTAAGGAACTACATTATGCAGGAAACTGCAATAGAAGAACAAAAGACATCTGGAAATGTGAAAGGCTTAGTGGCCACAAACCTATCTGTCTTTGCAGAAGGCTGTTTTGAGGCTTTTCTAGGAATGGTGTTGCACTGTGGTATTTTATCAACATTTCTCATATGGTGGTATGATTTATAGGAACATCTTGGCCAGGCACAGTAGTCTGAGCCAATCCATTTTCCAGGTGAATGTGCATGGGGACCCAAACAGAGAGAAAACAAAAGCCTGATGTTCCTCCATGTTCTTTGCTAACATTCTTGTTCACAAAGCAGTGAAGCTTACCTCCAAATCAACACCCATTGAAATAGGTACACAAAACAGACACAGATTGAGAGCATTTTGGAAATCTAGATTCTAAAAAATCCTGGTTGAATGTTCAAAAGTGACAATGACTGCAACTGTTATTTATGAATTTTACAAAAAAACAGTTCCTGCAATTTAAACATGTCATATTGCTGAATCTAGTCTTAAATGTGAATTGAATTTCTCAAATTTCTAGACATCAGCAAATATGCACCTGTTATGCCCAGAAGCAAAGAGCGCTCAGCATAGAGGAATACTTCTGTGATTCAAAGCTACCCTATTTACTTTTGCTGTATTTGTTAAAAATCACATTAAGAAAAATTAAATCAAGTTGTATGAAACTGGAAATAGAAACTTTAATCCTTCATCATAGGTTTCTGAAATTGATTCAAAAATAGAATACAGGTTTAAAATGACAAAAAGTTATAGCTTAATCTTTGAGTCATTCTGCCACGTGCAGTAAACCTGGGATTACCCTCTGCAGAACTGCAGTCTTGGGTTCTTTTCCAGGAGAAAGCATCTTGCTCCTCACTTGCTTCAAGATTAATAATATCATTCCAACGAGATTAGAGCCATTAGTCTTCCTGACCTGACCCAAATGGTACAAATGGGATTTTAAAGACAGTGTCTACTGAAAGTTCCAGCAGAATGATGAGGTACACAGAATAGCTACCATGAGGAATCACCAGTGATAGGCTGTCAGTGCTATAAAGAAGATATCCTATTAAGTTTAGCTATTATCTCAGAGGAAGATTATAGGCATAAATCCTGACCTTTAATTAAATAGACAGCACAAAGACAGAAAGATAAACAAACTTGTGCAAAAAGTAGCATCTTGTACTGACTTGGTAGATAAGTCTGTGAAGTGGAAAAGGAACAGTGACCAGTGGGATATTTTACAGATTGCTTTTCTCTCATTTGTTGATGAGGCAAAGCATGATGATGACCACTATTTGATAGAAAAAATGTTCTGCATTATTGACTAAACAGCAAAGTCTGGATTTCCAAAATTAGGAAAGGAAGAAAGTAAAGGAAGGAGAGGAGAGGAGAGGAGAGGAGAGGAG
>LTAT01000004.1:111329018-111343120 GCA_003286495.1 Chlorodrepanis virens | reverse complement strand
TTTTTTTTTTTTTTTGTTTGTTTTTTTTGTTTTTTTGGGTTTTTTTTTGTTTTGTTTTTTTCTTTTCAGAGAGAGATATTGCACAGGATAGGTTCAAGATACATCCTTGAGGATTTATCTTGGCAGGCAAGATATGAAATATTATCCATTTTTTCTTAGATCCAGACATTTTTCACCCATCCACTGGACTACTCATGTGGACCATGGCACCCCAAGTTGGTTGAAAGGATATTCTTGCTTCTTTTTTCAGAACTTGACATAAGAATATTTTTTTAAAAATAATTTGTTTCTAATCTTGACTAACTCATTTGGGCTAGAGGGGTTCTAGGTTGCATTTTGGAAACTGGTATAAAAACATAATTGCTTTGCATAACTACATCTTTGTATGCCATGTAAAGAAAATTGCTTTTCACATTGGCTTTCAAAGCGACCAATCACCTGTCTGTATATATATTTAGATGTATAATACTTCATATGAATGCATTTATTTTTGCAACAAAAGCATGAACTCAACAAATAATTAAAAATCTTCTTTGGTCAAATTTCTATTGCACTAATTGCTATTTGATTCCCTGCTCATCAAATAAAACTAATATTACTAAATGTCTTTCACACTTGTGTCTTTAGATTCTGAGGTTACAAGAAGTTTAGGGGTGGTTAAAGTTCTCTTCTTTCTGTCTACCCGTTCTGATTTCTGTTTTTATTTCCTTTGATGGCCCTTAAAACTTTACATTACTACCAGATTAAAATGTCTCATTATGAACACTGCTGTGCCTTTCTGGTAACAAGGAGCTACATCTGTTCTTCTACCTTTTCCAGTGTTTTGTAGTTTTTATTATCTTTTTCTGTCTTTAAGTAGGTAATGATTTCCCAGTTATCAATCACAATGTAGATTGCACTGTATGCACATGACACATGGAAGAAGTTCAGGATTGAGCTCACACCAGGTATTGGTATTTCTTCTACAAAGTAGAAATAAAGTTGTCTCAGTCTTATCAAAATAAGAAACATTGTGAACAACAAGTGTAATTAATTACCATCAACATTATAATCATGTGTATCAAACCAGTTACAAAAGAGTTTCTCCTTGCTATGTTGCTTCAACATATATCCTTCTCTAAGGGATACCCAGGAAGGGGATTTGGTGTATTCAGCCATGTAAAGAAGCTGTTACTAAAGAGTTTATTCCTTTCCTCTGACATTGTCATATGTTTTTCTCTTTTTTTTTTTAATGAACTCATCTGTTCCAGTTAGTTGCAGACAAGTCTGTATGTACAATATGGATTATTTTCCTAAATTTTCACATTTATTACAAGTGCTGTGTGAATACTAATAATACAAAAAGAAAAAAAACCACACAAAAGTTTGCAGCAGAATGTGAACAGGTTTATTTTTATAACTTGGAGCAGAGAAGAATGGGTGCATACAGGAAGGTAAGCTTGACAAGTTCAAGGAATGGAGTAGATGCTGCCATATTTGCTACAGAGTGACTGAGGATAGCAATAGTTGGAAGTTACTTCTTCTGTGTTTTCACAAGTAACAACATCTGTTGAAATCTTTCACTGTAGTATCAGTTACTACAATAATACTATTTTTTGTTGTCACGGTAGCTGATAGAAAATTCTAGTTTCTCTTTGATTTCTCTCCCTCACTTTTTCCTTATACTGCTATAATATTCTTAGGACAGCAACTTTCTTTTTTTTTTTTTTTTTTTTTTTTTTTTTTTTTTTTTTCTTTTTTCTTTTTTCCCATGATGGAAACTACAGCACAGTGTTGGAATAGATTTTCTCAGGACCATGATAACTTTCCTTCTGGGACATGCAAGATCTCCCCTGCAGAGCTTTGACTCTTCAAAGGGGGAGACAGAATTGCAGGAGTCAAAAAACAACATGACTCCCAGCCTTCTTGTCTCCCTGTAATTTCCATGGAGAGGTCATGTTCTTAAAGGGGCTTCAAAAATATGTGATCATGAAATTGTCTGGATTAAAATATTAACATGAAAATATTACAGATAAAGGTGAAACGATAACATTCTTGGCATCATTGATGGACATTTCTTGAACCAGTCAGTTAGAGACCTCAAGGTCTTTGAGAGAGTCTTTGGTTACATCTTGAGAAGTGTTGAAAGCATTATTCCAAACAAAACTGACAAATAGAAGTGAAATAAAGCAGTGGTAATACTAACCCTTACAACAGGGGAAAAAACTCAACAGATTACCATGTAGTAAATATCTATTACTAAAATGGAACAAACAAAATGAGGAAGAAGGAAATCATAAGTCATGGTCAAATGGGAAAAGATATGTATGGCACATGAGAATTATCATTGTTTCCATTGAGAATCTTTGGTATAAACCACAAATTAAGCATGAATTTATATAATTCAATAAAAGTTAATGGGATCAAATGGAAGCATAATTATTACAACCACAGACATCTCTCAGAAAGAAAAATCTGTGTCTTAATGGAGAAAACTGAAAAGAATTAAATTTGAAAAGTTAACAGTAGAAGTATAATAGGGTGCATGAGAAAAGATTTTTATAGACAGCATCCTCATCCTAACATACTTTAAAATACCACAGAAGTGTAAGTTGAAAGTATACAGCACTAGGTTGTGAAGCTTGTAAATGATGATACTATAAAAGGAATTAGACTTTGCAAAACTAATTAACATTTTTCATTGGTTTATGTAGAAGGATTTTGGGAGGTTGTCACACTGATGATTTCTCCTTGTACTTATTATGATGAACTGTAAAATTGAAATGCAAAGCCATTGGTAGAAATGGCTTTGCAACAAATTGCTAAAGTTTAAAGCAAGAAGTTGCCAAGTATTTTCAAGAAACTCCAATTTAAGATTAAAAAAGAGCTCTCTGTAGATCGTAATCTGCTGTTTACCTTGGATTTACCATCAGGGAAAAAGACATTAATTTTTAAAAATGAGGTACTTTTACAAAGATCGCCATACACAACACAACTGATGAGTGAGGTCCCCAGAGAAGGAAAGTTGGAAGGATCAAAATAATGACCACAAAATTATTGATAATCATGAAAGTATCAAAAATGACCACAAAAGTCTTTAGGCAGTTGTCAAGGGCAAGAGGATCCAGCTGGTCTCCTCAATCCTGCCACTGAGGGGAAGAGAAGGGCACAAATAGGACAAGATAATAATTGGTTGCAGAACTGGTGCTGCCTGGGGGTTAATACACTTAGTATGGGGAATAAAAACAGTGAGTGAGAGATCTGTATTGAGTTTGCAGACCTATTATCTTCTTGGGATCATGGAGGCATGGTGGATGGCTTCCAGGAGTGGAGTGTTGCAAGGGAGGGATACAGGGTCTGTAGGAAGTACAGGAAGGGAAGACAAGAAGTGAGGGTTGTCCTTAACATGATAGTGCATGTGGAGTGCATGGAGCTTTCCTTGAGGGTAGACAAGGAATAATATGGGTTAGGATTAAAGAGAGGACAGGTAAAGGTGACATCATAGTGGGTGTCTGCTAGAGGCCACATGACCAGAAAGAACAAAAGGATAAGGCAAGAATGTAGGAGCAGCATCACATTCACAGCACCTGGTCCTGAACAACCATCTGAAATCTGTTGGAAGGTAAATACAGCACAGCATTAGGAATTCTGAAAGTTCTTACACTGCATTGATGACAAACTCCACCTCCAACTGAGGACTTAGAAGCCAATTAGAAGTGTTCTGTTGGACTCCCTACTCACCAAACTGTGAGACTTTTTAGGGATGTGAATATCAAAGGTGATTTGGCTCCATGACTATGAGTTTGTGGAGTTCAGGATACTGGGGACTGGGATGAGAGTGAAAAACAAGCTTTATAGCCCTGGATGTCAGGAGAGAAAATTTGGTCTCTTCAAAGATCTGATTGGAAGATACCTGTGGGATAAGGCCATGGAGGGAAGGGGAGACCAACAAAGCTGGTTAATATTCAAATAACGCCTCCTCCAAGCCCAAGAGAGCTCCATCCCAGGGAATACGGTATCAGTTAAAAATGCTAGGAAGCCTGCATGAATGAACAAGGAACTCCCCAGACAAACTCAAGCACAAAAAGAAACCTGAAGAGTATGGGAGCAAGGACAGGTAACCTGGGAGGAATATAGAAGCATCCAGGGATAAAGTTATGAAAACTAAAGTTCAAATGGAATTGAATCTTGGCAGGTATATCAAAGAGTAGAAGAAAGGCTTCTCTAAGTACATAAGCAACAAAAGGAGAAATAGGGAAAATGTGGGCCCATTGCTGAAGACAGGGGACCTGGTTGCACAGAAAGTAGAAATGGAGGAAGTATTGTAATGCCTTTTTTGCTTCACTCTTTACTAGCATCATAGTTCCTGGAAAAGTGATGGAGCAGCTAATCCTGGAAGCCATTCTTCAGGTACACAAGCTGCAAGAAAATCATTAGGAGTACTCAACATTGCTCCACCAAGCAGAAGTCATGCTCAACTACCTGGATAACTTTCTACAAGGAAATGAATGGTCTGGTATGTGAGAAGAGAGCAGTGGACATTGTCCACCAGCACTTCAGTAAGCCCCCATAAGGTCCACAGAGTGAAGCTGTTGGGTTACAGTCTGGATGAGCAAACAGTGACATGGATTGAAAACTGGCTGAAAGGCCAGGCTCAGAGGGTGGTGATCAGCAGCACAAAGCCTGGTTGGAGCTGAGAGACTAACACTGTAACCCAGGGGTCAATACTGGATCCAGTTCTGCTTGATACCTTCATTAGTGACCTGGACAGAACGTGACCTCCAAAATTTGCCACAAAAATAGGATCAGTAGCTGATATGCCAGAGGGCCATGCTGCCATCCAAAGGGACCTCAACAGGCTGGAGAAATAACAGGAACCATATTAAGTTCAACAGGGAGTAGAACCAAGTTATGCCCCGAGGAAAGAACAACCACATGTGCCAATACTTACTGGGAGTTGCCCATCTGGAAAGAGGCTTGGCAGAGTAGGATCTCAGGATCTTGGTAGACTCCAGGTTGAACATGGGTCAGCAATGTGCTCTAATGGCTAAAAAAGGTATTCTTTGCTGCATTAGTAGTAGTGTTGTGAGCAAGTCAAGGGAGGTGATCCTCTCCCTCTACTCAATGCTGTTGAGGCCACACCCAGAGTGCTGTGTCCAGTCCTTAGCACAAGAGAGTCATGGAGATACTGGATAAAGTGCAATGAAAGACCACAGAAGACTGAAGTATCTTATTCATGAGAAAAAGCTGGGAGAGCTGGGACTGTTCAGTCTGGAAGACAGAAGGCTCAGAGAAACATTGTCAAAGTCCATAAACACCTGAAGGTAAGAAAAAAAGAACAGAGCCAGACTCTTTTAGGGGTGCACAGTAGCAGGACCAGAAGCAGTGGACACAGAAGGCTCCATCTCCACAGACACAGGAGGCTCCATCTGAAAATCAGAAAACACTTTTTTACTGGGTGACTGAGCACTGGTTCAGGTTGCCCTTGGAGATTCCAGAGTTTCTATCATTAGAGATTCTGGAACCTAAGGAGGATTCCAGAGTCTTCTCCCTAGCTCTAAACAGCCATGCTTGAGCAGAGAGGTTGGATAAGATGAATTTGAGATGTCTCTTCCAGCCTCAACCATTCCGTGATTCTTTGAAAAGGTTCTGTACTAGGACAGATAAAGATATTCAGAAGTGGTCAGTCGAGGGATGAACTGTCATACAGAGCTTATAATAAGAGTGAAATATTTGGAGTTGATCTAAAAGAGACAAAAAGTCCTTGCAGAAAGATCTCAGCGATACCATGTGGCTGAATGACATTATGATGAAGGAAAAAAATATTTATTCTTGTTCACCATGAGGGACAAGAAAATGAGTTATGTGGAATTTTGATCTAGCCCTACACAACCACTGACTTCTGACAGTTTGCTAGGATCAGAATATACAAAGGGAATGCTTATGGGCTCTTCAGACAGTGCTCACAGACTCCTTTTATCACATTAGTGGAACAAATCAGGTAGGAAAATGCCTGCAGTGATTCACACAAACCCCAGTCTCTTCAAGCAGGCCAAAAGTCCTGAAAAAATGGAACATTTATTTTTTGAATAGCAGTGCCATTGGGTGAAAGATCCAGCGACTGCATGATTGCCTTGTTTATGAGCCTGATTTCTACTGAAGTTAAAGCAAACACAATAAGAAATATCTGTTCATAAGTTCACCACCTACATGGCACTAGCCAATGAATCCAGGGCTAACATGCTTTGTGAGCAATTGCTCTAAATCTGATTCATTACACAGATAATAACCCTCATTTTTTCATGAACTAAACAGTTGAGTCCTCCTCTCTCCCACTGAAGTTTTGATAAACAAAATGTTATTTTCTGTGGATGTTTTCACTTCACTTTGTGTATCAAATGACACCAGCTTTTGGAGTGAAATCTGCTCTAGAAAAACATAATTTTGGAAGAGATTTTGTAGAAGATGCATGCATGCTTCATTAATTTTGGGGCTACTGCCAAGAATCTGTTCAGTGTAGAAAAATATTAGGAAATAGGTTAGGGGATTTTAAGCACTGTATAAATGGGGGCTTGACACCTTTTCTTCTGTATGTATATCAGCCTTTTAATATGTGCCATCCTAACATAGATTTACCAAGTTTTTTTATTACTATTTTTGCTCTTATGGCATCAGATTAAAACCCACACCAAACAAACAAAAAACCCAAAAACATATCTCACTTTCACAAAGTTAAATTACAAGTGCTGGTGTTGGCTGGTTGTTTTGAATCCCACTTCACAGGAACTGTGTCATCCTTCACTGTTTTGTTGAAGTCAGTAAGTATTCTTACTAAATTGTCTAGGAATTTTCAGCCTCAATTAAATCAGGATGCCAAATATAAACCATGTCATGGCTGGATTCTTTCAGAAAATACAAGAGTAGTTAAAGATTCATGTTGCAGGTAGCATTGTGCTGGTCAAGAGAACAAAAAATGGTTACATTGCTTGTCAATAGGATGTGTTCTACAAAAATAAAAAATTCAACTTTTCGTTGGAGTCCATTTTAGATAGCATCACCACTTCTGAATGAAGCAGCCAGTAAAACAGACCCAAGACTCTCATTAATGAAATGAAAGCTTAAAAGGAGGTGTGGACTTGTCTATTGTTCATAAATTGTGCTCACTTATCCAATTCAGAAGAGGTACTTTATACTTTGACATATGCAGCTAAAATTAATTTGCCTGTGGGAATCTGCAAACATTTCTTGTAAAGTTCTGGCAGCACAACAAATATGGTACAGGTAATATGGTATTCTGGAGCCTTCACTTGTCAAGCCAAGATGAATGTGCATACTTAAAAGAAAGTCATCCATCTAGCTTGATACTTCTGTAGGCTGAACAAATTCAATATGCTTCAGATATGATAGTTCAAGTAAATGTGTGAAGCACCATATGGAAGAAGTGAACACCTGCTGCAAGGTGTCACCTAGCAATATTGCATATGTCTGATGGAAGATTGCTGACATAATTCACAGAAGGGACAGAGTTTGTCTCCTACAGATAAAGAAATGATGGTAGTGTGACTCACAGGGGACTTGCAAAAAAGAGCAGATCCAAAATCTGTCACTTTTAGTAATGTACCTCAACAACTGCAGTTGCCATTTTTTGCAAGGTACTTTTTTAAACTGTTGTCAGCTGTGTGGTCTTCTTTTGCCCTTTGGCTTTATGGGAATGAAGGACATACTTTTCCTGTGGCATATGGTCAGGTGCTTCAGAAATTACATTGAAGCCTTCCCAGTACAGTCTTTCTTTTTCATTCTTATATAGTCCCACTACATTCACATTGATATGATAAAGAAGTGTTATGATAGAGAATGTGGAATGATGTCCTAGTTTATGAATAATTTAGCAAAGGTTCTGTGTTCCTGAAAAGTAACAGAAATGCCAAAAGCTATGTACACAATATGATAACATTAGCTAAAATGAAAGTGCTATCATATAGGAACTAATCACAGAGAGGGCATAGAAGTCTCTGGAAAGAAGAAGTAGAGGGAGAAGCAGTCAGGATACCTTATTCTGAGAAAATGGCCAACACAGTAAGCAAGTGGATAATTACTATTCCTGTATTGTTTTAATGAAGAAGAAGGCACATATTTGTTAAAATAAGCAGTGAAAAAAAGTCTTCTATCAGTTTTTTTTAGGAAAAAACATGAAAAACATTTACACATAGGGCAAAGCATTTAGAATAGCATCTGAGCATTGTTTCCATGTGATATTTTATGGGGAGGATTTTCCTTTCAGCTAAGCTTATCAAACTTGGTAAGAATTTATATGAGAGTAAGTAAAGAAAAAAGCATAGACTGCAGGAAGATGACAAAGGCAAATGGTGCTCTCACTATTCATTCCAGGTTTTGTTCTTTATTTAGTTAGATTTGCATAATGAAAATAAAAATTGTACATAAAGCTCTAGGCTCTCCTACTTAATCTTTCAATGGTGTTCTACATCCAGCAGGCTTCAAAAACCCCAAACATTCAGCATGAACAAATCAGCTCAGGTTAGTCAGCCAGTGAATGACATAAACCCCAGTATTTTCACTAACAGTTGTCTCCTAAAAAGTAGCACACCTTTCTCTGAAAAATCCTTATACCCAAATGGCTTGGCCCTGTTCCTGGATTGTTCCTGAATACAATCAAGTCATATGGAACCAGGAGTACTTACAAAGCACATCCTGCTGGCAGCATGTATCCTGATAGGTGACAGAGAAGCTCTTAGATAATCAGGTCTCTGATTTAGGACTAGAGAGACAATGATTAGCAAGTATGAATATTCAGCATAGATCCCCCTAGACAAGCCCCTTGCTTGGTCTTTTGTCTTCAATGCATGAGTAACTAATTTGTAGTAATAAATTATGCATTGTAGTAACCTAATGTTTAAAAGGCTCTGGACAGCAGGGGCCAAATCTAAAAGCGAAGCTGACGTAACACTGCAGCAATTAAATATCAGTGATACAAAACTGACTCTTTTAATTTTCAGTGTGATCATCATCAGCTGGTAACAGAGTACCAACAACCTAACCTATTAAAAACTGAATAAACAACCAACCACTAAAGAGCTGTTTATGAGGAAAAAGCTGGATCTTGCCTTGCTCTTTCCTGACTATTTCTGTGCTGACCATGTTTACCTACTATATAACACAATTATTTTCTTTAATTTCTTTTCTTCTTATTGAAAAACTCTAGTTAAATTAATTTTCGTACCTTTTCATGCATGATTGTAAGTGTATTTCTATACATGAGGATGTGTCTGTCAGAAGATATTACTGTGAGGTAAATACGCATGACTGCTTAATTCCAGGGAAATAACCTATGCATCATCTGGCAAGGCTAAGTGCACACAGGTTATTATGAACCCTGCAGCTACATGAATTTAGTAAAGTTTTCATAGATGTATGTCTACATTAACAAGGAAGCTATTTCTTTCCCCTTTGTCCTGCTTTTGTTTTGCAATTACATCCCTTCTGTGTCTACATAATAAAGAAGGTCCATTTGTACAAAGAATGAAAAGCTGCAATGAGTCACCTAAATAAAGTAATTTTATAAAGAAAAGGTTGTTCTGTAATAATTTGTTTCAGAGTTGAAAATAATTGGAAGCAATGCTCTGAAGACTTTCCATAAATGTGGCATTCTGGGTAAAGGAATTATTGTTATTTTGGAAATTAATCTAATTTTTGTCTGCACGTTGTCATTTATGTGAATAGGACTTGTCAGCTTGATTTGTTACAATGCCTGAATTGATTGCTTAATCCCCAAAATATAAATAAAACATTTAATTGCTTTAACTGGGAATGTTAACCTTTTCAGTACTGCTCTCTGTGTGTGAATTTCAGAAGAAAGTTTTATTATTGGCTTTACACCTTTCCATATACGATGTCAATAAAATTATTAAAGGAATATGAAAAAGATACATTAAAAGAATGTTACACCAAAGAATCCTTGAGTGTGAAGAACAACAGTGCATAGAAATTGAGTCTGTTTCACACCAGACTCATGCATGAGACATGCAAAGAACATGTGATTTTTGTGAGTCATCTCCATTAGCTGTAACAGCCAGTTACAGAGGTCAAACTTATAAATGGGGTAGAGAAGCAGACAATTCTAGTCAAGGGATCTGGGAGTTTTACAATAAGCTCTGTATTTTGTGCTGTCCCAGAAGCTGAAGTACAAAGAGGAATAATTCAGATTAACAGTGCTTTCAGTTTGAATGTCATCCAGATAGGAGCGCTACAGACTGAGAAAGAATAAGTATTTCATGCAGCTTTTTCCAATACATGAGAAGCATCCAGCATGGTAGCCCTGTCCTTTGAAATAGAAAAACAGGAGCAATCTTCAGAGACTATTCTGCCTTCACGCTCAAACAATTCTGAGAGCAGATAAATAAAAGATGGGGTGGAGCAACCATATTTTACACTGATATTCACAGTTGTTCAGCATCAGTAGAGATACTTTATTAGTACACTGACAGCTGTTGCAGGAGAACCAGTAAATGAGAAGCAAAAAACTCAGGAGGGTTATCTGTTGAACTACAGCTTAAGAAAAAACCGCAGGTTGTCTAAATACATCAGAGAAAAACACTACAGTATAAGCACTCAAGTTTAACTTCTCTGAGAAGTAAGGATGGTGTGTACAGCCAGTGTGTTAAGGATCTTTGAAATTTTGCCTTACAATGTAATACTGAGCAAAACCTATGATCTTACTTGAATAATTTATCTTTAAAGAATTGTCATGGATAATCCAGACGTACAGTGGCATACAAAGAAGTTTTGTACAATTACTCAGCTGCTCTCCAAGAACTACTAAAGAGTT
Organism: Chlorodrepanis virens; assembly: GCA_003286495.1. Classification (NCBI taxonomy): domain Eukaryota; kingdom Metazoa; phylum Chordata; class Aves; order Passeriformes; family Fringillidae; genus Chlorodrepanis; species Chlorodrepanis virens. The sequence goes on along the minus strand of LTAT01000004.1, from coordinate 111,332,298 downwards.
GTCAGATATTAAGTAAGTTTCTTTTTCTTATTCTTTTTTTTTTTTCCTTCTGGATATACTGCTATATCTATATATACTAGTTCAGAACACAGAAAATCAGTGTAAGTTATGTCTCAAGTAGTCTCATTATACTATACATGATAGAACAGAGATTATTTTGTTGCAGCAATCGGTGGTAAAAACTAAAGTCCTTGATTTAGTTTATTTCTTATTGCTTTTCCATGGCTGAATGGCATAAACTGCAATTTAAAATTATTTTAATACAAGAATTCTCTACTAAAGCCATGTAAAAATCAAAATGGATGAATACTGTAATCTAATGTTTTATTGCTGCCTGGTAGTAACATTTTGGGAAGGATTGATTTTAAGACTATGTAGCTGTACTGCTAGTATATGGCACTGCAACTTAATTTTATCAAGATTTTATTTTGTTATAGAACATGTTTAATCTGTCTATATGCAGACTTGGCTTTCAAAGAAGACTCATATCCCTATACTTTATTCATTTTTCCTCTTGAATTACTTCCAAAACCAGAAGCCTGATTCTACTGGAGTTAGACTGTTGGAAACATTCTGTGATCAGCAACATTGTAGTATTTTTAGGCTGGCAAATTGTGCCACCAATTAGGTTTTCATGTATCTAGTGAAAATTACTTCTGAAGTTCAAAACAGTCTGTTTGAAGGCTGTAACTCTGTAAACAGAACATAAAAGATCAAGGAAAATACAATATAATTTTTCTGTGAAAATCATGCTGGCTTAATTAACTTTATAATTTTATAACATGCATATGACATGGACAATAATGATGTTGAATTATTAACAAGTCAGATCAATGAACTGTTAGTGATACATAGAAATAGCCAAATCTCTTCAAAAGCTGCCTATTAAAACTCTTATTTTTATCTTTAGGAGCTAGAAATCCCTGAAAACCCCATGGAGCACAATCAATTTTATTTGTTTTTAAGAGTAGCATTTGTTATGATTGTGAGCCTAAGGGAAGGTTAAGTCAACAGAGATCCTTTAAATCAGGAAATATTAAGGCAACCCTTAATATTGGCTCTTTCTACTCTAAAAGACAGTGAAAGAGAGTAAAATTATCAATATACAATGTTCTCAATATACAAGGACTGGTAACTGCACATAGCTTATTGTCAGGCAGATAAAGTGGAGTGACCTGGAGCAAGGCTCAAAGGACACCAAAAAATGTATCTCCTGGTTTTCCTCTTTCTAATCTTGAGATTCTTGCACTTGGAATGTCAGTAATATCCTCAATATTCTGCTTCTTTCCTTCCCCTTCTTGTAGAGCAAGTCTACAGGCAGGTAAGGTTGGCTGGCACCAGTCAGGGTTGAGCTTTTTGAGGGAAGACAAGCTAGAGCCAGGGGTGACCACAGGACAAACAGGGCTGATGCTGCCTCCAAAACCAGCAGCACCCTCTGGCCCATGAACAGGAGCAGCAGGGCAGGGCTTCAGGCAATAGCAGAACCCACTGCCAGCCCAGTGACCAGCAGGCAGGAAAGCAGCAGCCTGGGTCACTGCTGGTCCCCACTTGTCCACGGCTGAACTCGGCTGAGTCTGTGAGCTCAGGCCTGAGGTACTGTGGGGCTTCTCTACAGGGGGCACAGGCGTGGATGTACCAGGACAGGTGGTCAGAAAAAACAAGGACCAATGGTGCTCTGAGGGCTCTAAGTTCCCGTGGCTGAGCTGATTGTCATTTCAGAAAAAATTACCTTTTTGGTAGGAAAAGAAATTCAGTGCTTCATGTGCTTCTCGGGTGCTTCCTCCTGCAGGCACACTGGCAGATGTGGAAGCAAAGCCTGGAAGAATTTTGAAGTAAGGAGACTGGCTACATGCAAATTGCTCTGTCACCAATTTACTGACTCGTTGAACCCTGTGAAGAAAAATTTCATCCTTCCTTTAAGCAAACATGTTGGCTTTTCCTTCAGTGTATGTGTACACCTTCCCTTCACTATGGGACTACCTAAAGTAAAATTTGTTAATACAGGTTGAAATACAGAAGAACTTCCCAAAGCTGGCAAAGTCCCAGTCTCCTATAAAGTAAATTAGGAGAATTGCTTTGATCCTCTTCTACACGGAGTACATCTAACAGTTTAGATTTTACTTCATTGTTTTAGTAATTTCTTTATTAAATAAAATCTAATAGCAACTACATCTGTCACACAGAGACATCTTGAGAGGTCTCATTCTACTAGAAGCTTTCTTAAGAGAAAGAACCAGACATGAACTTGAAGCAGTGCCTCATAATAAAAACATTATTTCCCTCTGGTTATGATTCAGTGCTGCTGCTGCCCTGATCTTCTTCACGAGGGGGTCTCCTCACCTGAATTATTCTCTAGTGACACTGGATATAGTTGCAAAGGAAGTATCACAGTATCATGCTTCATTAAGTCAGCTCAAATGATTAGTATAGCAGGAAAATGCATAGTTAAAGGCAGAAGATCATTAATTCACTGCATGTTGTTAAGTGAACAGTGTAAGAGGGGGATGATGCATACATGGCAGCAAGGATCTCACATATTTTCCCTGGTTATTAAAGATTCATGGCTGTCATTATTAACCTGCTGCGTTAATATGTGGAAGTCATTTCACCTCCTCATGAGTCTCTCATTTTCTTGGCTTCACCTTATGTTTGTCTTACTTGGCAAAATTGTAAACAGCATGGGAAACACCTCTCAATCCTTGTCCAGAAGTACTTTGCCCAGGTAAAACTACTTTAGGGAGGAGTGAAATTAGCATACATAATTGTTTTTGTACAGGATTAAGATAGCTTTATCTAAGCATTTTTATGCCCATTTCACGTTACGGTGCCATGCAGCTCATTGTGTTTATATTGTTCAGTTTAAACAACAAAACTTTTGTATGTGTGTTAAGTTTTTCAATATTTTCTGTGGTACTTAATGCACTAGGGACCTCTTCAATGCAGCTGCAAGGCAACAAAGAATAATTAGTATTAGGAATAAAGGGAAATGCTGAGCACTTTGTATTTGTAATACTGCATAAAAAGCATAAAAACCCATAGTGCCTACCACAAATAGCAACTTATTCCTAGCCACAAAGAGTATTACTATAAACCAAGCCCATCTATGGTATCACATTTACAGAGCTATTTTAATGCGTGGTTCCTCTGCTATAGAATTGCAATGGAGACTTATATGAAATAAGAAAAAAATAATTCCTCCTAGAAGTTTATGAGAGTTGACTGTTCCATTGGAGCCATTATGGTTTATCATATATTTAAGGACTTCTAAAATATGAATTAT
>LTAT01000004.1:111296082-111326076 GCA_003286495.1 Chlorodrepanis virens | reverse complement strand
AAAAAAAAAAAAAAAAAAAAAAAAAAAAAAAAAAAAAAAAAAAAAAGAGGAGGCACTACTAACAAAAACTTAATTGTAAAAGAAAGGTGATGTTAAATAAATTGAGAATATTACTTCTTGCATTCATTGTCAATAGGCTTGGACATCAAAAAAAAAACCCCAAAAAAAAAAGGAACACAATGTAATGGGAAAGAAGTTTGAATATTTTTAGCTTTCAAAAATACATGATAATAAGGATATTTACTTGTCAAGGTTTTACATTCTCCAAGGTAGGATCTTCATTGTCTAGGTTCCTATCTGTATGTTCCTGTAGGTATGGGCAGAGTCTCCAAATATTCAGAAACTGTAAATAAACATATATTTTTTATAGTTCAGTGGTAGTGCAGAAAAACTGGTATATTTTGCTGGTTTGCATTAGTTTCACACTATAAATATCTGTATATTTTGGATGTTTAAAGGATCCCTTAAACTGAGCTTACGTCTGCATTGAAGAAGTAATGCACATCAGCTGAAAATCAGCGGGGGAATAAGGCTTAATAAGTTTTAGGGAGGTAGTTAACATCTCTGCCAGAAAAGAATTTAACCATGTAAAATGAGAAGGGAAAATTCTTTATTCTAGGTTTTGTCAACTTTCCAAAATTTCTGTTTTGAAAAGAAAGCAAGTAAGTAGCTAAACGAGTGTGCAAAAGCCCCTAGTTCTATCATAACTGCATGTAGTTGGGAACTCTTTTAAACTGTTTTTTTTTTTATTTGTCTCTATTGGCAGAATAAATAATGACAGATGTTGAGTAAGTCAATTATCTGTAAAATATCATCTAACCAATAAAAAAATCACAGTATTCTGGTTCTGTTCAAGTCTTTCATAGATGATCAAAGAAATAGCATAGCTTTCATGCTGAACTTGATTTATCAGTTTCAGTGTTTTCAGGACAAAACTGGATCTTTGAATACATACAAATAGATATCAAACTCAATACCTTTTTGAAATGCAATGATATTTTACTTCTGTTGATTTAATATTTTTTGAGTTTAATGATGGAAGTTATTTAGTCAACTGTTATCCACCACTTTTAACTGTCTTTCCTACTTTTTTTTAATGACTGGTACATGATATACACAGAGAAGGGAATTCATCACAAATTGGAAGTTTGTAGAATTTTTTGCCATCTTTGGTCTAAATTTTCATTTCTTTAAAAGTTTCTTTTCTACAGATAGTATAAATTGGGTTTCTCAGAATGACAGTTTCCACATTTATTTATTTCAGCTGGAATTTTATAATGTCGCTGAAGAACCTTTATCACTGTAATCTACTTTTCTGAAGTTTAACTACACCTGCTTCCTTCAAGTTATATTATAACATCTATTTATTTGTTTAAGCTTTTATCAGTTGGGTGGGTCAATGGTTTAGTTTTGCTGAATCAAATGAGTCTGTGCAGTAGGACAGTGCCAAAAAAATGAAATCAAGGAACTCTTAAAGGTCTCTAGATCCTAAATATTTTGAGAACAGAGGAGCTGAAGATAATATTTAAAACCCCCTGTACTAACAAATAGCCCTTTCCTTTAAAAAATTAAGTAAAATTTTTATCCCGTGTTTCTCTTTTTTTGTCTGACAGAACGTTTGCATGGTCTATATATTCTCTAATTTTCCAGGTTTCTTGGCAAAGGCTAATTTTAGCTCAGAAAAAAAGTCATACATTTACAAACTTGATGTTAACAGCCTGCTGAGGGTGAGAACATGGAATGAAACCAGGACTAGATTATGTGGGGCAGCAAAGGTTCAGTGTGGTACCACATCTGGCCAGATAGACAGAAAGACTACTTGTCTCCTGAGGCTTTTTTAAAATACTAGGATGACCAATATCTAACCCAGAGAAAATAGTAAGACAAGCTTAACATCATTGTGGCTTTCTTTTGCTCCCCAAGGCTGTGACATGGTTTGTTGTTTTTTTTTAGCAAGTATATATTCTCAGTTATCGTGTCTACGAAATAGGAATCCATAATCCATAAGAGGATTTTCGGATGTAGCCTTCTAGAATCCTGTTTTATTTATTTCCATACTGTCCATCTTAATAGAATTTCTTCAGAAGTCAAAAGACAATAACAAACACACAGCTGAACAAGTCCAAACAGCATTTAGGGCACCGAATGCAGAGACAGGAACAAAGTATCTGGAAGAATAAGGGACAGCTAAAGAAAAAGCAAAAGCAGCTAGTGAAGGAGAAATCTTCTGACATTGACACTGACATTCATTTTCTGGTAAGGTTTTCAGTGCTCTATTTAACAGCCATTGCTAGGCAGATATCACTTCTAGATGGTATATTCAGTGCATTCAAACTTGGCCTAAACAGGACTGAGGTCAGATCAGATTATTTTGAACTGACCAAAACATCACTGATTCCAGACACGAAGAATTTGTTTTATTTAGGCAGTAGGCAGAAATTCTCTGTGTTTTTCCTGTCAGTTGAAGAAATTTTCATTCCAGAATATGATTTGAAGAAGCAAGAGAGTTAAATATCAAATCAGTAAAGAGATTTTCCTTAAACCACACTAACTCTTGCAATAAGAAACGCCCATCATTTTTGGAAGCTGTGCCTTGGTTAAAAAGATAAGGATAATTCAGAAGCTGTTTCATTTGATTCTTTCTATTCAAAATCTGGAATAGTTCAAAACGCTAGCACTGGAAAAAAAAACAGTTATTGTATAAGGCTCAGTTTGTCTTCATATCTCCCTGGCTGTCATGCCAAGAAATCGCTGTCATTAACCATAACAATAAAACATAGCACTGTGTGTCTCTTATTTATCAAGAAATCTAAGAGCTTTGCAAACAGTCCTTATAACAGCTCTCAGTAATTGGAACATGCAGCATCAGCTTGTCTTTGTTAGATAGCTTCCTAATGCCAGTACACCACACAGAGATATTTTCCCAGAAATCTCTAACCTTCATGGGCATTGCCTGATTTGAAACCTTAAAGCAGTCTGGGGATTTTCATACACAGTTACAGAGAATTCAAGGAGTAGTTCTGATAAGGTTTTGCTGTTGCTGCGGTTATCTGCAGCTCTTTCTCTGTATCAGTTAACAGAAGAAAATTGAGTCTATTTTGTAACTCTTTCATTTCTCCTCATGTACTCCTTATGTTGGAGGTATTTTCATTTCCTTTAATATTCTTGAATCGAACCCAAACTTCATAACAAACATCACAGTATTAGGGGAAAAAAAATCCTTATTGGCAATTTATAAGATCTGGATGAGCAAAACAGTTTGTATTTTGCACTAACTATAGGTAGTCTCTGCAAGAAAGCTCTGGAGAAATTCTGTCTATGTGAATTACAATGACATTTTTCCTGATACCAAAAAACCTTTACAGTATAGAATTTAAAAAATAATCCTTCTGTATACTTCAGGTGTTCATATGTGTTTAATAGAAAATACAAAACTTTTTTATGGAATCTGTTTTACTTAGTTCAACAGAAAATGTTCCACTGTTTTAGATACAGTTATGCTATTTTTAAATAGTTGTTCATCTTCACCTGTTAGATTTCTGAGTACACTTAATAAATCTAACTATAAACTTGATGTTTGATTCTTCAGTTCATTGAGTCATTTCTAAGGAAGGAGATAACTTTAGATTCAAGTTAGTTACAGTGGTCTAAAATTGCCATATATTAATGGATAATCCTGGTTTGACCACTCAAATTAGCATTTGGTAAAAACAATAGTATAAACTGCTCTCTCTTTTACTTGTCTTTTAAATAAATTGGGTCTATGTGTATTGTTACTTACTCAAACATAAACCAGGAACAACTCCATTAATGTTAGCATAGTTATACCAGCTTAAAACTGTCATGATAGCAGAATCCTTTATGGAAGTCATAATGGCAGTAGAATGCCCTCTAGCATCAGACAGCAGATGTGATTTTTAAAGGAAGGTGGGTTGTTACCTAAAAAGATTCATTGTTGTTTCAAAAGGTGACCTGATAGACCTTGTGGGTCAGAAAAGGTGAGAAACCCCCGGTAATCTGACAAGAGAGGAGAGGATTATTCATACTTCATACAAGGAAGGGTGAACATGTAGAGACTGAGAGCTAAGGAGTGTTTATGGCCACTACATATGACTAAGATATTTTTTAGCTCAAATATGTGTCTATGTAACTAAGTGCTCAAAATAAGCTGTATTCAAAAAGCACAAGTTTTATTTCAAAGGATAGCACTAAGGCTGATATTATCATAAAGACAGCAGCTGCCTTTTTAATTATTTTTTTTAAGTGGTTAAACACATACACACAAACACAGACACAGACATAGACACACAGAATGACTATGACCTTTTGGGACACATACAAAAACCTGACAAGGAAGTAACTTCTTTTGAAAAGTGGCTTGTACTGGATATGTTTAAGCATCAAACAGCATTTCTTTGTCAAGCTGAGAAACAATTAATTCAAATACTTGAAAGTGGTGGGTTTAAAAACTGTGATCTTCAGATGAAATAAGGACCCCTCCTCAAACAAAAACCACCTTTTAAGGAAGAACTGTGGCTAATACATGCTAATCTTCTACAGCTCTGCTCTTCACTCAGCAATGAGACAGTGAAAGGAGGAACAAGGGGCAAAGACTTTTGAGCAGAGGTGAAAAGAGGGCTCCATTCTCTAAGTTACAACCCCATTCTCTGGCAGTCCCTCACCTCTGTCAGCAAGTGCCCAATTCTCTAAATAACCTACATTTAGGCAGAGATTTTTCTGTCCCTTAGAGCTGCCTATTTTCCAGGTACTCATGACATTTCTTTATATCCTTGTTCCTTCAACTCTCTCACCAAGGAAGCATCCTTTGAAAATGTCTCAAACTGAACTTCTCTGTCTTCCTTGGATATGCTTTTCTTGCTGAAACTATGTCATGTTTATTGTTAAAAACCAAAATGTAATGGTGGCATAAAGAAAATAATAGAAATCTATAAAACTAGTGTGTCTTATTTCTCTTATTTACTGTAGAACACCTACTGTGAACCTAAAAATCCACAACTATTGCATAAATATAAGTAGATTTGAAATTAAATTTACAGTAAAATCCAATTTATCTAAATTTTAAATAAAATAATTTACTGAAAAAATAATTTCTATACACACAGACCTCAGTACTAAAGAAGCAAATTGAATTCTTAGGAGAGAAAATAATATGTAGTTTTTGACAATGATATGCAAAAGAATGTTGTGGTTCAGATTGTCTTAGCCAAGAAAATTACAGCTTATCATCAGCTGTGCAGATAAATACTCTCAACAGCGAACAACAGGCATCCAATCTCTGTGTCTCTAAGGACAAAGGACACACAGAGATAGGTGAGGTTTGAGGATGCCTGCCAACATTTCCTGAATTCAATTCTGCACTCTATTCCTATTCACTGAGTTTGATTACATAAACATTGCCATCCTGAGCCTGGTCCAATTTCAATGTATATAATAGGACGTGAAATATGATGGGAGTAATTTCAAACCATGCATGTGTTCATTGTAATCACTGATACTAGAGGTCATCTATTTTCATGCCACTCCAAGCTGAGGCTATTATCACGGTGTAGCTGGTAGAGGTTCAATACTGCAGAGCATTCCTAATGAAGAAGGGGATCATTGTAAAAGCAGGGCATGAAGTAATAATAGCATATAAATGCTGCTGATGTTCTAAAAGAGCCTGAAAGGCGCTCCTTCTCTCAGCCAGCAGTGATGGCAGAAGTGCTGTAGAAGGGCCTGAAGGCCAAGTCACATGTTTTAGTAAAGGTCTCCCCAGCTCACCCTTGTATGATGACTGAAGTAAGTTCTTTCTGATTAGGTATTAATATTAATATGTATCTTTGATCTGTTTCTGCTTTTAGTTAATTAACTCAAAGACCACCAAAGTCCAAATCAAGCTTACTTAAACTTTTATATCTTAACCTTTCTCCAAAAGTGGTCAGGTTTTTTCACCAGATGATTTTTATGCTCTTATCTGAAATCTTCAATGCAGAGATAATGCAGATAAGCAAGCCCTACCTCTATATAGTTCAGGTTCAGAAAAAAATATTTTCTAAAGCTGAGTTTAAGTAGAAGTCATTACCCTGAAGTTAGGGAAGGAGGTTCCTGTTCCCAGAGGAGCTTCCTTCACCTGGGAGTAGAATGAGTGACAGTGTAACATTGTGAGGTAGTCTGACTCATGCTGTATGATAAGGTTCTAAATACTTATGAAGAAGAAAAATAAATGTTGCTTTGTCTTACTTTTGAACATTATAATCACAATCACAAACGTACCATGTTTAAAGTTTCTGACACCTTTCTACATAATAACTAATGTGGTTGTATTTTTAGAAAAACCCTTCATCTTTTTAAACCAAAACCAAAGCAGTTATTATACTCTGCTCTCAGTCTTAATTCAACACAATATTTGTGTGTGAAATGTTCTGTCATTTTTTCAGGCAAAGAAATAACAAGAGAAAAAATAGAAATAAATGCTGAACAAATTTAGGATTAGAAAAAGTGTTGGTTTGACTGAAAACATAGTATTGCTTGAAATAATTTGCAAAGGTCTGTGTGGAGTCTCTGTAATGTGAGCTTTTAAGCTGAAGGTGGAACACTTTTGGAATTTCTTTTAATTTCCTTTCAGATGTTATTCACTCTCTTTTCTCTAAGAATAACTTGAGCAGTTCCACAGCCTCCAATGCTCAAGATGCAGGCTGTAATGATGTCTTTGGGCCAAAAGTCTATACATACAACCAGAAGACTTTCAAGAGTATCTAATTGTCTGTGAGTAGTTACTCAACAGCTAAGTTGTCTGGTTTTGCCGAATCCTCGCCGCCAGATGTTATTTAATCATATACACATGCACAAACACACATGCATAAAAGTTATAGAATAGCATGTTTATATGCCACAGCATGTACAGCAAGAATTTATGAAGTTCCTTCAGTATCAATAGTGGGACAAGAGTTTGACTCAATGATGCTTGTGTATGATTTTATCAGTTTTCCATATGATGTTAAATGGAGACATTCAGGGTGATTCCAAATCTCTTCTGACTCTTTGTGCTTAGTCAACTTAGTCCAATTTTTCTATGGATTAATTTCCTGTGCCCAACTGGTTGATTTTAATAACATGGACATTTCTGTAATGACTGTATATTCATATGCAAATAGAAAATACAAATAAGGAATCAATTTGACTCAAGTAAACTTTCAATACGCTATGCTTAATATAAATGCCTTGAGGCTTTCCAAAGGAGTCTGGTACCAGTAAAGGACTAGTGAAGAAGATGTTACTCTTTTGCTTAAGATTATAAATTCAGTTATAGTTGCAGAAGCATTTACTAAATTTCCTGACTGGAAGACAGGCAAAATAAAATTCCTTAAACAGGATGCTACAGGTGCTATGATACTGCTGCTAATTCAGAGATCTGTAAAGATGTAAAAGACCTCTTTTATTTTCCTTTTGTTGTTTAGATGTTCTGAGAGACAGTTAATACTTTATCTCTATATTCCATTATGAACACTGAAATATGTACTCAACACATACGAGATCTATGGAAACCTCTACAAAAAGATACTTCAGATGTTAAAAAAAATGTGGCTTAGAGAGGAAACTAGACAAATACAGGGCAGAGAATCTTTTGAGAATTACCAAATACTGCCATATGTGACACAGCAAGATACTTAAGGTGAAATTTCTGGAGACTGTGAGAACATGATGGAAAATATTGTGTAGGCTTATCCTAACTTTTGTCTGCCTTAGATATTTCCCCTCAGGGAGAAGGATTATAGGGCAGTCCCAAGATCCAGCTGGATCTTTCTCATGGTCTTATGTACAGAAGCATAACCATCTTTCAAAAATAATAGCAAGATCCTGAAGAATTATTGATACCTCTTTCTTTCATAACTAACCCTAATTATGTTATATAACTACAACAAGTCACTGAAGCAGCTATTCAGTTTTACTATTTTCTTAGCATTCTTGCCTTTGAAATATACAAAAGGAAGGCATATCACACTTTTCCTTAAGTTTCTTTATATCCAGAAATTCTAAGAGATGGAAACATCTCATTCAACTTACGAAGCCTTCTTGGAAGAGCAAGTGGCCTCTTGGAGAGTACATTATTCATCCTCAAGGGGACTGGCTAAGGCCATTCTTCATCTTGCAGTTAAAGCAGTCTCTACTGACAATCCTTTCTACACAAAAGTTATGTTTTTTGTGGCCAAGAAATTGAGGCACAGAAGGCAGCATTCTGACAAAATATGATAGAAATATAATATCTGGGATCTAACCTAATTAAAAAGAGTCATGTTTGGTCTTGGAATTATTCCATGTGGCTCTCCAGAGAGAAAACTAGTTTATGAGATCTGACAGCTTCAAAACCCAAATGTTTTTATCCTCATTGATTTGAATGATAGTGAAGTAAAGTTTCAGTTTTGATAAGAACCCTTTGATATGTACTGATAAAAATAATGCAGAATAACCTAGACAGATGCAAGTTCCTATTTTCTCAGTGGTGAGAAAAAAACACTCATAGTACAGAGAACAACATTTTGCCCTGCTGTGTGATTCTTAAATGAATTTGCCAACTGAAAGGATGGCATAGAGAAAATCATTCATGAATTTGCACATGTTGTTGCATGTGTCAGAAAGCTTAAAAAAAGAAAAGGCTAAGAGGCATAGTGAGACTATCACTACACTGCAACATATTTAGGCATGAAGAAGCAATTTCTGGAAGCATCAACATTTTATTGCCAACTAGAATCTTATCTCGATCAGACTACTAAAGGCAGTCCAAAGGAAAAAAAAAAGAAAACAAAAAGGGAGAAAGAAAGTGGCAACTAAGTTCTGATTTAGGGAAATAAACAGTGGCCTCTTTTATGTTAAAGGAACTATCACAATATTGTCTTTTTGTAGATCCTTCAGCACTGAAAAGGCTAAAGGAGTTTTACTGATATTGGCAGTGGAGACATCCTAAGTCTCTTTGCTATTTACAGAAGATTCCTAGCACAGACATTTCTTATCAGGCTTGTTTACATGAAGAACACTTACCTACAGCAATTCCCTGTCTCTTTGAACAAATATTTACACTTACAAGTAGCTTTACATGTGTGAGTAGTCTCATGTGTGATTTTAGTAGGGCTATTGACGTGCTTGCAAAATTAGAGCAAGCTTTTGCAGGCTGTGAAAAATATGTTTCTTTTCTACCTACTTCTGAACTTGCTAAAATTCTTCCTATGCACTCTAGTGTCCAAGAAAACCCTGGAACCATTCAATATTCATTTATATCCATTACAGCAAGCTAGAAAATATAGATTGAACGTGTATTGTTTAGAAAATCTGTGTTTGCATTTTTTTTCTATTGTGTAGCTGATTGCTTATTTTTACAAATGTCAGCAGTAAACCAATATTTAAATATGCTATTTCATGGTATTCATTATATGAAAGAAATCTCTCATTTTCTCCTGTTGTCACATACTTAGAACAAGAATACAATTTGTGGTAACTGCGCTGCTATTCCATGGAATAATACTCTCTGCCTCTGCTCATTCCTGAATATGCCAGTAATCAGATGGATTTTTGAACAAAGGATTAAACCGTCACTGCCATTCCACAGAAAATTCAAACAATATTTTAGCATTGCTGAAATACTTGAAAAGAATCCATGAAATATACTGTAAAAAATGTAAAGAACAAAATATGATCAACGAATTATTTCAGCTTTCATAGAGGAACTTGAGGCCTGGTTGCTACAGGTACACGATGCATTTTCTCATGCAGAAAAAGAAATCTTTAAAAAGAAAACAACGCAAGAAAATCTATTCTGTTGCATCCACATGCATATAAAATTTAAGAGTGTCAAATCATTGAATTTTATGTAATTTTAGTTTATTCTTCTTTACTAATGTAAGGAATACTATATCTAATTTTCTCACATTTATAGAAAATAATTGATACAACTTAACCTTTTAATGTCAGACTATACAACTTACGGACTTGGAAGTTTCACTAGTTCTTTGAGAAACAAAAAGAAGAAATTCAAACCTCCCTCTGGACCTTCAGAAAATAGCTACCTGGTTACTTTAGCTGAATCTTCAGATTTGGCTAGATATTAAACTAGACATAATTAGGTCCTATTTATTTAATGGAAATTATTCATAATACTTTAGTGAATTAAATGGGCTTAGGTAACCCTAAAGTTCATTTACTAATTCAAAATATACAATTTCTGTGACACTGGGTAAGTCTGATAAAGTTTTGCTTTGGTTGTTGATGGCCAATATTTACTAAATAATTTCTCTATGTGCAACTGAAATGAAAGATCCCAAATGAAGTATCATAAGGTCTATGCTAGCTAAATTCATTACATAGGGAATCATAGAATAATAGGCCTGAACAGATCCTCAGTTTGTCATTCAGCTTTTTCCTTAGTCTTGAAGTAGAATCAACTATGTGCGTGCCATTTCTGTCAACAGTTATCTCTGAATCTCAGATATTCTTAAAGCTCTGTAGTTTTCACACACCTCCCAATCACTAAAATTATTCACAGAATTTTTTCTTCATTTGATTGGTTTTTAATAGCATCCTATTTTGTCCTCACACACTTTTTTGGATATTTTTGCCCCAAAATCACACCTTACAGAGATGCCAGTTATTATTTAAGACAAATTGCTACTAGTTTCTGTGACTACCTGGTATGATGGCAGCATTCTGTGAACATTAATTTTGCACTCTTCTCTTATACTGCCTTCATGATTTTGTGCACTTTGATGGCGTTCACACACTCCAAACTAATGCTTATCGGCATTTTTGCCCTTGATGGGTATGTGCTCCATCCCTTTAGTTAATTTAAACAAGCCTGATAAGAAATGTCTGTGCATTTCTTCTGAAATGTCTGTGCATTTCTTCTTCTTCTTCATCTCATTTTCTCTGTGCAGTCACTAACACTGTTAAAGCCTTCATGAAATACAGGCACAGGAACAGCACCCTGTACTTGAGATGCTCAAGATGTAGAAGATGCTTCTTCTATTGCTGTCATTAGTCTTCCTGAGGTTGTTCAACAATTGGTTGGCTATTTTGGCTACCACTGAACATTGAGATGGTGGTTTTGGAGAACTGCCCATGACAACTCTACGTTGTTATTCCTAAGGTGCTACTGCCTGTTGATAAGAAAAGATTGATCACATAAACCATTTCTTCTCAGGGATGTCTCATGCTTCTAGCTACTCAGACATGGTCGGGGTTGTATTAAAATAAAGTAGCTAGTGTCCATTAATTCAATTTTCTGTATATTCCAAAATGTTTTCTAAATAGAAGAGTTCTAGACCTCCAAAACTAATGAAAACTGGATTCATTTTTAAACAGCCAAATGAAGGAATATGCTATTAAAAAAAAATAAGAAGCTTCTGAAGCTAAAGTTTTGTGCTCCTACTAAAAAAATTACTATCATAAAAGCGGGTACTGAAGCTCAAGAAGGAAATTAAAATGTCATGTTTTGTTCAGTCAGCTTCTTTGAGATTCTATTTCTCATATAAATGAGATTCAACACTCCTGCTAATGCTCACGACGAGTCTGTATTTTACTTCTCAGGAACTTTATGGTCTATTTTTTAAGATAATTAAGGGTCTCAAGTGTGTCTTGTCTTTGAATGGGAAGAAGGCCAAGAAATCTAGCAGCACTTGCCAAATTTGCAGGAGTACCTTGTATGATGTAGGTGTGGATAGCTCATCTGTTAACCAGTGAATCATGCAATGGCATATTACTTGGTTTCGATTTTGAAGACAATTATTGTGCCAAGACATATGCAAAAAAAATTAAATATATCTATAACAAAATGGTTCTCACTGTAATGAAATTTGCTTGGTGACTGAGTAGCAATTGAAAGGAAAAAGCACGAGATGGGATGCCACATGTCATGGGACTGCCTCCATGGCCTAGAGGTGATATGCAGTTTTTCAGGATGCATAAAAACAGGAGCTGAAATAAACAATATTCAGAAGTATGAGTATTCTCAAAAGAGAGCTCTGTTAAAATGTTGTGCCTCTATAGGTCTTATATAATGTTTCTAGTGGTTATTGAAAATTGTCTGTCCCTCTCAGTGCCATTGATCAAGTTATTTTCATTCTTATTTGTAGGGAAATTTGAGGTAGTCAAGACTAGGTTTCCTGGAAGATCCACAGAATATTTGCCACTTTTAGGGAAATTATCAAAGTTCTTTTATCTAAAACTATTGGTCTATCTTAAGAGGAGTTGCAGGATTCCTTGCATTTGCCACTAGTTCTTCAAGTCACAGTCAAAGAATAGAGTAAGCATGAGTTTTATGATTGTATTAGTTTTATTAAACTAATTTGATAAAATGCAGCGTTCCAGAATCACAAAGCAAAAGAAACATACTTTTCAGATTTGCTGCCTAAAATAACCTTTCCAACAAAATCCAAAATGCACACTGCATTAATGTGCCCCAATTATTGCATCTGAATAAGTACATAGTATGCCATAGTACATTTTTGATTACATAAGTCAGTGCCATTTTGCCCAAGACAACAGCTAACATTGACTCATAGTAAATTGCAATTAGAAGGCTTTAATATATCATAACTTTTGCAGTATGTCTGATCCATGGATGCAAGAAACAAGAAGTGAGCCATGTACTCTACACCCCTCCATTTTTTTGGTACACAGTCAGATAAGCCATTTAGTTTGCCGAGAGGAATATTGCATGTGAAAAGAAAATTGTGTTGCATTTTACATATTTTTATGTCTATGTTAAGCTACCAGTCACCTTATGGCCTTGGAAGTTTCACTAGTTCCAAAACTGGAAAAGAGTTTTGTTAAAAGCAAGTATAACACCTGACAAAACTACATTTGGTCTAAAAAAGAGCGCGTCAAATATAAAACCTTCAAGAATTATTCCCAAACAATATTTGCATGCTTTCAAATCCAAGAATACAGCACAGTTAGTGAGGTTCAGACTAGGTATAAAATTAACATTTTAAAATAAATAAACTTGGTAAAATTTTGATGCACTCTTTTTCAGCAGCAGATTTTAATGACATCTGTATAGCTTTTTAAAAAAATAATCACAAGTCAAGGCTCAAGGCTCATATTAAAAAATTAATCACAAGTCAAGCTCAACAAAAAGTCAGGAAGTGATGAAGAACCAGTGTTCTATTACTGAACATATAACAGACATCTTACTTGCATATGTATTATCAGCATTTTTGAGGGTGTTAGGCGGAGAAAAGGGAAAAAAAGTTGATCTATATTTAAATAGATATTTTTGTGAATTCAGTCTCAGAAAACTGTAAAAATTACAGATTATTTAAAATTAACTTTTTAAAAGATCTTAATAGAGGAAGCAAGTAGGGAAACATTAAATTTCCATTAAATTTTTCAAGAAAAATATTGCCTGCATTTTGCCAACTGTTTTTCAATAGAAGACCTTAAGATTGCTCTGGCATATAGCTATAGTCAGAAGAGTCTCATTCTGCAATTCAGTTCTATGCCAGAATAATTCCATTTCTTCCAACAACTGCTCTCAAAATACAATAGTAGAAACGAGCACACTAGTGAATTGTTAGAATGATGTAATTTTTTTTACTGTCTTATCAATTTATTGTTTCAAAAAGTACTTCAAAAAGGGAAGACCAGCCAGTCATTACTCAGGAAAGGTAAAACCGCAAACCACACAACAGTTTGTACCAATAGCTGTCAAAGGAGTCCATTAATAAAATGAAGATGTCTTCTTTATAGTCTAAATTCTCCATAGTCATTTCTCACTTAGGATAAAAAAGGCTTTGAGCTTGAATTGTTGTTTGTGTTCTGACCAGTGTAGATGCAAAGGACCAAATCTACTTTTAATGTGAAGCTCCTATTTGAAGATTGATGCAAAGATACTTTTATTGAGGAAAAGTTTTGATGCAGAAAATCTGTGGTTTATATTTTTATAATTCACAATGCATTTATGTATATACAATTTCTGTTTTATATTAGAGCTAAATATTTCTTTGGGTGTATACTACTGCTACATTTAGGAAGTTCTGGAGCTGCAAACAAATGGAACCAAGCCAACACAACTGCTCAACAGGTATTGTCTTAGAAACAGGAGGAAAAAAAATTAAAAAATAAAAACAGCAGCTGATTTCATCCTGACACCTTTTAGCAACAACTTTTTAGCTGAATTCAGAGGATAAAATCATGAATGCCTCTTATTGTCTTCCACAATTAATAGTGGAAAAGTGGTTAAGAGCAGAACTTGAACTGTCTTTCAACTGTGATTTTTTTCTGCTCTGAGAGTTCCAGACTGATGGCCATGGCCAGTGTGTTTTTCTGTGATTGAAGGTGAGTCTTGTTGCCTTGTTAAACCTGAACTAGTTTTGTAGAAGTTATCTAGCCTAGGATGGAGGTTTGACAGCTGAAAGAGGCAGACTGCAAAGCTTCTATCTCTGATAAGGAAGTAGATCTTATTTTGCACAGTTCCTCTTTTAATCCTCTGAAGATTGTGAGTACCATTTCAGTTCAGGCATCTTTGAGTCGCCCTCAGGCAGAAACCACCTGTCTCTCTTGGTTTTCTGTTGCGTTCAGCCTTTTCTTTTTAGATGCTCTGGCTTGCATCTAAGCTACCTCACAAAGGTAAAAGGAAGATACAGTCACTCAGCATGCCTGAGGGGTGCACAGTCCAGTGCCAGGACTGGGGCTGATGGTCAGCTATGTAGGCTCTCAGCTTGACATTGCAGCAATCAAAATCACTATGCTTATAAGATTCCACTTTCCACCCCTTTACCCACACTCCCAAAAGAGGGTGGGAGTTGAAATTTTGCATCAATCACACCTTGTCTGCAAAACATTAGAGATTATTTAGGAGAATTTGTAGATTTATAGGGGGATTGGGATGAGAGCAATTATTTAGGATTTTGTTCTGTGTTTCTCAAACTTGAGAAAACTATGTATGCTTCTAATCTGAGGCTCTGGAGAGAGGGTAAGGGGTTAAGAGATTTACCTGACATTTTATTAAAAAGAAATTTTATTATTATTGCTGTTAAGAGAAACTACTGACAACATGCACACTGTGGTTCTTATAGACACAGAAATAAGATCAGCAGGGATTGAGGCTCTTAAAAATATTGTTGGTCAAGACAGTGTGAGGGCAATGGAATTTAAGACAAAACCTTTACACAAGTAAATACACCATCATGTGCACTTGCTCTTAAAAGCCATGCAGTATTTTGCATGAAGTGTACACTTTAAATTTCTCTACATAGGAGACCTTCATTGCCAAACTTTGGGCTTTATCTGGCATATTGGGCACTTGCAACCCCTAATGCTTCAACAGATTTGTTATTTAGACTGAAATGTTTCTCGGTCTACTTAAGATTAAGTGTTTGGCTTAGGGAGAAGTGGATTTCAACACCAAGAGGAAAAGGCTTAAGTTACTCTCATATTAGGGATTTTCTTTGGTGGTTTTTCGGGTCTTGGGGCTGGGAGGTATGGTGGGGTTTTGCCTCCTGGTGTTTTTTTGTTGCTCTTGTTGGAATGGGTTTGGTTTTCTTTGGTTTCTTCTGTTGTTGTGGTTTTTCAGTTTGGTTTTGTTCTTCATTTTGTTGTTGTTGTTGTTGTTGTTTTTTGTTTGGGTTTTTTTTGTTTTTTTCATTTTATTTTTTTTAATTAGAGGTAAATTCTTGATATTATGGACTCTGAACTACCAGTGATGGTAGACTTCAAAACATTTAGATATATAGTTATATATGTTTGTACATAACCTTTTTTATCTTCTTGCTTGACAGGGAATAGTATGTCCCAATTGCAGTACAAAATTATTTCTAGAGAAATTCAATTATAACTTCCTTTTTCTCATACCAGTAAGGCATTCTCACTCCAGTTTGCCATCTATAGTGGTTTCAGTGTCAGGAAGATCAGGTAAACACTGTCTTATTTGTTTTGCCATCACAATTTGCCAGTTCTGGGACAGATCATCACAACTAGTAATCTTGTCTTTCAGAAATCTCAGCCCATCCAGAAACATCCAGGGAGAATCTCTGCCTCAAGTGTTGAATCTAATCAGAGACCAAGCCAGGGAACAAATTCCCCTGCTGCTCACTCAGCTTTTTCCAAATGCAAAAGTTTACATGACAAACTCAGCTATAAAACAACCACAGTTTTAAAAGTCTGATCACATGCTAAGAAAATAACTTGGAGGAATATGTAGAAAATCTTTGTTATTGTATTGCAAGCACTATATCTTGTGGAAGGATTATGTACTGTAAGAAGAGTCAAACTGTGAAAAAGCCTAGGAACCAATTGAGAGAATATGCAGTAGAAAGAACATTACAATAGTAAAAATAATACTGTCTCCATTTTCTAGGCTGCTGAAACTGTATTTATATTTCATTGGGGTTTTTTGTTTTTTGGGGTTTTTTTCCTGTTTTCTTGGTCTCATAGAGTTTCTGCTGCAGCATTTTGCTCATGGTATGGCTGTTTTGAGAATTTGAAGCTTTGGTCAACTTATGTCACTGTGACATCTTTAATGCCTTTTAGCACTGGTGGGACTCAGCAGCCACTGGAGTACAAACCATAACTGTAATGAACAGCCTTTTTCCCTATAATCATCCCATGTCAGTTTATGTCATCCTCATCTTTCTGAAAATGAGGATGACATATCCCTGAAGATAAAGGGATTGCTCTAGAAATGGCATCTTCTGTTGAATAAAGACCTGCTGCATTCACGTCTAAAATTTCAAATCCAAATTAATCTCTAGTATGCTGCTACCAGTGTCCAAATTTACAGTTCCTTTTCCTGGAAATCTTCTGATACTCAAGGACATCTCAACTGTCTGGTCATTAAATTTTAAAGAGCAGAAAACTGAAAAAACCTCCATTACACAGAAATACACATTGTTACACATTCCTATTTTATGTATACGCATATATATGTGAGAGAATAGGTATGTGATTATGCTTATTATTTATGCAGATTTTTTAATATAAACTCTCATCTGTTTGCTCAAGTTGTCATTGATAAAGTAAAATTAATTCTAGCCTTCTGGGCTATATAGATAATGATTCAACTTTTATATCAAAACCATTGGAACAGAAGGCATTTTCAGACTTCTTAAATGATTTTACCATAGCCAGAATAATTCTATTAAAAGGTATTTAACTAAAAACCCAGAATGCAAGCTTTGTAATTTAGAGACTTATTTCAAATTTAGATAGCAATTCAAAGGAAAAGAGAAGCTACTATCTGTGAGTTCTAAAATTCTTTTTATACAAGAGAGGATTTTCTGTCCTGGAGGATAAATTCTAAAGGGTACTTTGAAAACCTGTAAGAAAATAGTATTATGGCATTTCCTATGTCTTGTAGCATTCTTAGAAATGAGAAAGGAAGAAAAGCATTGCAAGGGATTTCAAATCCTCCAAAGATAATTTTTTTGCTTTTTAATTTCTTATTTTTTTTCATTTAATATGCTCTGATTGTTATTTTTTAAACTTTGAGTCAATTTTCAACTTAATGTATCTGAAGAATTAAAAGATTCTGAAGTGAACAAAAGCCAAAATGCACAGATTCAAATTTCATATCTAATTTAATTAACTTTTTCAGTATTCTATTAGCATATCAGGATAGATAAGCAGAGGATTGACACCATTTAGAGACTTAAAATTTTTATGTAAGACATAGTTTGCACAGTTATTAATCAAAGAGAAACACATGTTAACTAAATTTAAAAAAATTCATTGTCTTGATAAAATATGTTAATTCAGAGCGCAATAACTGCCCTGATGTGGTAAAAATACTGCATACAAGTATGTGATCAGAAAATGCAGAATAATATTAGCAGTAATAGTAGCAGTACTGATAGCAGCACCGGCAGGAGGAGTAGGAGCAGTTATAATGATAAATTGATTAGCCAACTTTTAAAAAATTTTATCAGCATACCTTAAAAAAAAAAAAAAAAGAAAAACTCCCTCCTGGTTGCCACCAGGCAAGCAGCTGCCTGTCAGCTCTTAGACACTGAAGATATCAGTACACCAGCTCCACTCTCACTTTGTCCACCTGCCAAGGTCTGCTCTCACTTCCTCCCTGTGCTGCACTGAGAAATTGCTTACTCAGTCAGTCTGAATGCCAGGCACCCTTTGTCTGGGTCCAACTGAAACCCAGGTCATTTAATGGAAGAGAAATTAGGAGTTGCAGCCAGGGGTCTGCTTTTTATTGGGAAGGTTTAGTCCAAAGATCCTTGGAGAAGGTCAAGACAGAAGGATTCCAGGCCTACTGCATAATCTGTCATGTGGTCCAGTGCTGAGGTCTCACAGATTGAGAGAAGAGAAATTAGGATATCTTTATTGTATGTGCTGCAGATGAGATGCTCTGAGAATAGTGAAGTGAGAGAAGTCAGCATTATCCTGTAACTTTAGAAGCAGTTTGTTTAAATACTTACATAAAGCAACTTGCAGATTACTAGTTTAACAATTTCCAATGCAATTTCCAATTTTTAAATTGATAATGCTTCTTATTTTGTGATGTTAGTGCCACTTTTTTTCTGTACAGTGTTACAATGTGATTTTATTTGCTTTTGCTTTTTATATTGTGCCTGAGCCTCTATAAAGTACATTATGGAACCCCAACATGTGTTTTCACAGTGATCACAAGCTATAAAACTGCATTTGCAAACATTTTTGGAGGTAGGTCTTGAGTTCTAATCCAGTCTCATCAGTGAATGTCTGTGAAATTTATTCATGGGTATTCACATATATGAGGTACTGTTATTCTTGTCAGTATTGTCTATTTACTGTGGAAACTCTCTAGAAGAATGATTATATCTCTGATTCAAATCTCCTTGAGTCTAATGGATTCCATCTGGAGAGCCTACATGCTTGTAAAACCTCTGGTACAATTGGGAGGACCCTTTGTGTGGTATTCTAATGTAGTCTTCTGAAATCTTTAAGTGTTTCCAAGACAGGTCTCTATTCCATTCACTTTCAAATGAGTTATTAATTTCAGTGATATTACTTCAAGCCTTGCAGCATCTTTTGCATGACAAAAACTAAGCTAGAAATCCAGATAGGATCCACATCACAAAACAGCATAATGTTTGGTCTAATGATTAAGCTAAGAGCCAGAAGGAGCTGGTTATGCAAGCTCAGAGACAATGAGCTCTCACTGTTCAGCATCCTGCTTCTTCCGTTAATTTATAGCAGTAATTCTGTGATTTTGGAGCCCTTGGTTTTGAGCATTGTCATTAAATTTCTCTTTAAAGTTGGACAAAAGTTCCTGTGAGTTTACTGCAGATGAGGTTATTGCATGTGTGAATCCTGAATAAAGTATTAACTTCATAACCTCAATGTTCTCTTATACACTGGGTCTCTGAAATAGTGAGCTTCTTATCTTAGAACACCAAATAACTTTACAGATATTTAACCCTCCTCAGTTCCTTTAGGGTTTGATTACTCTGTGCATCACAGAAGTTATGAAAAGCAGGGAAATCATATAAAGACAGTATTGTAGGAAAATAAAGGTGCTAAAAAATAATTTTTACAGTCTGAAGTAAACCCTGCACACTTTCCTGGGATGCATGAATAAATTAAACAAATGGCTGTAATCTAAAATATCTGAAGACCCTTACTCAGACATGAATATTTTTAACTTACATACTTGACAATTATTTTTAAAGAGTTCTTTACTTAATTGTTGTTGTGGTGCTCAAAAGGATTTTTAAGTACTTCCCACCTGATTGTATTTTTCTCTGATAGCTAGGAGGTTGTTCTGCAGCTCAAAGGAGTTCTTCAGATTTAGAAGAGTCAGAATTTATATGAAATCATTCATTTCTGTTCCCTTCTCTCCAACATCACAAATGGATATCTAGCGTCAGTGTATGCAGATAAAAAGATCTTCATAGGTAGTAGTGAACTCAGGCTGTGCTGGAGGAGACTAGAGTCACAGGCAAAATCATATCAGTTCAGAACACCTAGTGTCTGCAAAGTACAGCCAGGCACTACATAACTCTGGAATTCTGATCTTCCAAGACAGGGAACTTCTTGCAGCATACTGTGACTTCAGTCCAACTCTTTTCTGCAGAGAGAAGCCAGGGTGGGTGTGTGCAAGTGTGCGTGTGTGTGAATTGGCACATACAGGCAACCAAGGCTTCCACCACTAAGCCACTGCTGAAATGCAAAGTGTAGATTTATTTCATTTCCTGGCTATCAACGGGTGACAGAGACAAGTGGCAACACAGCCTCAGTTAGGATCACCTCATCCCAGTGGGCAGAGACACACGGGCATGTGGGCTCTGGTAGGCTTAGTCCATCCTAGTAAAAAGAGACACATGAGAACACAGGCTTCTTTAGGATCATCCCTGTGGACAGAGACATGGGGACACAGGCTCCGTTAGGCTCAGCTCACCCTAGAGCACAGCAGGGTAGGAGGGGCCGCTGCCTGCCCCAATACAACAAAAGGTTTCACATAAACAGTTTATCACAAGGCTGGGCTTTCGTGGCCTCACTCTCTCCCTTGAGCAGGAGGCTCAGGCATGTCTGTGAGAGTGTGGAATCTCTACACAGGAGTTCTACTTCCCACAACATGCAGAGGATGAAAAACATTAGGTGTAATAAATGGAGTTTTCCCGCACCAATACTTTTAGCATTCCCAGCTGCCAGGTCACTTTGAGTAAAACTCTTCCCTCCTCTTTGCCAAATCTTCCAGTTTTAACCCTTTCCTTCCAACAGAGTGTGAGCAGAAGGCCTGGCAAGCGTGCTGCTATTAAACAGATACGGATCTGTGTCTTGTCTAGAATGCATACCCATCATTTTTCTCAGCCTCTTGGAGACTGACAATGCCTAGTGATGAAATCACCGATCCCTGAATACCTGTGTTGCTTGTTCATGACATGCTTAGGTGGTCCCAAGCATCTACTAAGGGCTGTTTCCCTTCAAGGGAAGGGGTTTGTCAGAATACAAGTCTGAATGCAAGATTACTAACACTGGAGATTACGAGCCCAGTATAGCAGGAATTGCCATTAAATGCTCAATCCCTCTTTAGCTGTGTTTTACCTTGAGATTAAGATTATTAGATTTAAAAATGCTTATTTCAGTATGGTATGAAGTATGTGCTTTGATCTTCAATTGATAATGCTGAAATACAAAGATTGCCCCTGATACTGTCGCCTCACTGACTTTGTGTTATTGTTGCCTTTTTATCTGTAAGGTAACAATAACTCTGGCTACTCTTTAACTCTAGTTCCACTCTTGCCCTCTAGTAACTGCATTTCAGAAAGCAATTTTATACAGCATTAAAACAATTTTTAAAACTATTGCTTTGATTTTTTTTGTCCTGACAATGAGAACTGTATATTTATAACTTATGAACAAGTCACCAAAAATGCTATCTGCAAATGCTTTCTAAACTAATGAGAATTTAAGGAATTGTCCTTGATAGAAGTATTTTGTATGACTACAGGAATAAATGTGATCATTACTGCACTAAGGAACAGTGCTAGTGCAAAAATGTGGGGAAAGTGTTCAAGTAACATTTACGCATACAAATAGACATGCACATAAATAAACATATATAAATCCCTATTTCTACCTTGTACATATATATATGTGTAATGTGTACACACACACACACATACATACACACAAAATGAGTCTTTGCAGAAAACATCTGTTAGTGATTGTGGTTTGACTTGCTTCCATAAGGCATTAAGTTCCTTTATCATAACCATCTGTCATTTTTGCCGTGTTTACCGAATTAATTACAGAATTTTAAACAGCTCATTTAAAACAAGCCACAAACAAAATTATTATCTGGTGAGAGCAGTTTATAAATAATATGTGTATTCTTACTGTGAGGAGAGTAGCCACTATTAAAATGAAGTCATTCATCTAGCCTCTGAAGTTTTTGGGATATAATATTAAGTTATGTAACGTAAAAAAGCTCATGCTGTTATGAACAAACTCCAAATCCTTCAGAATTACTGAGCTACACAAAAATCAGTGTAAAGGGAAAATAAATTTAATCTTTAAATTCCATTTCTTCATTCAACAGTCGGAGATCAAACTTTTGAACTGTACTTTGAAGACAAATTAACTTTTGGCATAAGTAGGAACAGTTCTCCTATTCAATAGAAGTACAGCATTTACATTTGCTGATGTAGAGCCCTGGATTTACTTTAAACCTCCATTTTTTCAGCAGAGGTGTAGAAAGCTTGCTTTTAGAAATCTTTCCTGTCTTAAACCCCTGTACATTTTAGGATGGATTTGCATCTTTTAATTGCCACCATCATTGCTATAATGCTCTGGGGGAGAGAGTATTACTGGCCCTTGTATTACATTTTCTTGTTCCTGTTTCATGTGGGACAAACTGGGAGCAAATGCAAAAACTGACCTTCTCTTGTATGCATGGGCATTCTTGACTAAGCTGTGTAATAAATATTAGAAATGGTCAAACTGTGTCATTAAAAAAGAAGTCATTCTATTATGCATTGCTTATTTCTGAGAGAGTACACAGTGGAAATATTTGGGTAAGCTCTTGCCAAGTGTCAGGGTTGAACAGTCTATCTCATTATACAAACTGTGCTCTTTATTCCTTTGTTTTTACAGTCTGTACTAATTATGGAGACATTAG
The DNA here is from genome assembly GCA_003286495.1 of Chlorodrepanis virens. Lineage (NCBI taxonomy): Eukaryota > Metazoa > Chordata > Aves > Passeriformes > Fringillidae > Chlorodrepanis > Chlorodrepanis virens. Next base: position 111,303,476 of record LTAT01000004.1, on the reverse strand, counting down.
TAAGATTAGATGTCCCCCCTTGTGCCAGTTATGCAACAGTGCATCCTTATTTTTGATATGAGTATGGTTTCTGTTGAAGCATATATCTAGTGGCTGTTACCCTTCCACATTTCAAGATATAACCTCTGACAGACTCTAAACATGTGGCCGGGCTTTGTGTTACGTCTTCATTTGCTCTCTCACAAAAGCTCTCCACCTTCCCACAAATTGCTAAACAGTTACTTTGCTTATCAACTGCAATGTGCATTATAATTTCATCACTTTCAATCTGAATTCTTGCTGAAGATCCTGGGTTCCTTTGATCTTTGAGATGAAAGTAAAATTCTCAGTATGTTTTTACCGGCACCTTTCCAGCTTTCCTTTCTTGTTCTCTATAACCAAACAACTGCATACTAACATTTTAAAATACAGAGTTGTCACTATTTTAAATACTCAGTCCCATTTGCTCTTAATTATTGCACATTTAAACTGAAAACTCTCCATTTCTAAAGACGATATAGGCTTGTATGTATTCTAATTAGGCAAACTAAATTCATTTTGACTACATAATAAAGTAATCCAAACAACAGCAAAGCTAAAGTGGGAAGTCCACAGAAAAAGCAACTTTATGAGTACCTTAGGAACTTTTAATTTAATAATAGAAAGTTAAGAAATGTCATAATTGAAGTTGCCATTTCAACAAATGTTTTATGACAGTCTTTAATTGCATGTGTGAGCAACTGGAGAAAATGATTATTGGCTCAAAAAAACAAAGACGCTCTGTGTGTGCATGTATGTGTGTGTGTGTGTGTGTGAGGGGGCAAGGCAAGCTCTGTGAAAGGGGGGTGCTGTTCTGGCCCACACTCTGTCCCCTTTGGAGCCTCTAGAGCAGCTCTCAGTCACTGGCAAACCTGAAGAAATCCCCTACAGCCAACCTTTGGAGCCTCAGTGCAGCCCCAGTGGCTAACCCTAACCCTAACCCTAACCCTAACCCTAACCCTAACCCTAACCCTAACGCTAACCTTAACCTTAACCCTAACCTTAACCCTAACCAGCAGCCCCATCCGCAGGGAAGCTGAGGCCACAGGAGACCAGAGCAGATAAAAACCATTACACAAAGATGCACATGGTTTGTTCCTATTTTCCTTGGCTTTTGTAGCAGCTGAGACAGTGCTGGATCCAGCGGTGGTACCTATATCTCTCTTTTTTTCTGTTTCTCTCCTTTTCTTCTCCAAATTTCCTCTTGAAATCTGAGAAATTTGATTGGATGGGTTGAGTTTGCAAAGTCAATACTATGTGAAATGCTTTGTTTTGATTGAATATTTGCTTAACATGTTGCTAATTTAGAATTTGCCATTACAGTTTGGTTCTCTAACCACCTGAGAACTTTTTTCAAGTTCTTCTTTGCACCACCTCAAGTAAAAGAGGTACCTTTAGTTCCTTTAAAATAAACTCACTGAAAAGGGCTTTACAGCATGACCTTACAGTATTTTCCAGCTATGGGGAAAAAAATGCCTTGAATACATGACTCTAAATAATCTGTAATAAAGGCCTCTTTAAACAGCGACACAATCATATCTTGGGAAAAAAATAGTGTGACAAAGTAAAAATTATATCATACAGTTTGCAACAAAAAGTACAACCCTAATTGAAACATTTCATTTTTTCAGTTATCTCATAACCTTGAGAGCTGCAATTAACAACTTTGTTCTGGTATGTAGCATCTTTATTTGACTCACCTTTCAAGAGTGATTTCAAATATTGTCATATGAATTTTTTTATGGATTACAGGAATAGTACGGACTTGCAAAACTGATAGCATATAAAACAGTCTGTGTAGGACATGATCAAATTCAAACAGTAATGCCAGAAATAAAGAAGAATTTCACTGGGTTTTCTTGCACCTTTTTCTTGTAGTAGTTATATCAGCACATAGAAACCAAGATTTCTCACTGGATTAGTGCGTCTAGGTTTCGTTACACCACTTACCTTGCTGTGTAACAAAAGTGTCTAAGCTGCTCCCCTCCAAACCTCTTGATTGTGCACTCCCACAGACTTCATGGGTGCATTCAAGCTGGGACTGAGAGTTGTAGGAGTTTTCCTGGGCAGTCCACAGTTACTCCAAGAAGCAGGTTTGTGAAGTTTACAACAGTTTATCTTCACATTTCAACTTCTTTTAGTACATGAGCCTGGTTTATCTACCAACAGGCCAAATTTCAATGCCATCCAAAGTTCCCCAGAACAAAGCACGTATACCCAGAAGTTTCTATTTTCTACACTGCCTCTGCTGTCACAACAATTAGAGCTTTCTTTTCTCCAAAATTTTTCTATGAGACCCACTAAAGATAATATGCACACCCTCAGCAGAGACCGTAATATTTGCAATCCCTCTCCCAGTGGTTTGGCTTCTGAGCAGTGCTTTCATCTGGAGCCTGTGATCTGACATTACACTTCAGCACTTGTAACCACGAGAAAGAGAATTGAGAGATTCAAATTTGCCAGACAACCCTAATCAAAAACACTACACTGGGTAGCCAGCCTCACAGACAAATGCTGTGGTTTGTATGCAAGATACCACTGAGACCCATGGCAGCCACCTTACAGTCCCTGTTGATACCTGCCCAAGCCCAGGCTCTCCCTGCTGGGACATCCTGAACAGCCTATATGTGTTAAATTTTAACAAGAAACAGCCCCCATGTGCAATGGGGATCTCCTCTCCTTCACCAGAAATACAAGAAGAAAATGATCTAATGAAAGGGAAGAGGAAAACTCCTTCCAGACTGTACAGTCACTGCTGCCAAAGCCCCAGTCCCGTGCTAACAAAGCTGATGCTGGCAAAGCTGATGCTTACAGGGCTGCTAATGCAAGGACTCAGGCAGTGTCCTGAGGTGGCTTCCACACTAAAAGGTCAGGGGACAGATCATAAAGTGTGGAGACAGCACAATGATTTGTGTGCCAGCATTGTAGCTGAGGTCTCTCCCTGTGTGCTGCAGCCAGAGTGTGCATGGGCACACTGGGGCACTGCTGCTGCAGCCAGGTCACAAAGGACATTCTGGGGTCTGCAGGTGAGTGGATGTGGGAAGCCCAGATTTTCATGCCTGTATCATCCCTCCAGCCCTCTCCTCCTTCCTTCTCCACCCTTCTCCTTCTCATCATGTTATGCTGGCACAGTTGTAGCTGGGTTGAGACTGAACACCATAAGATAATCAGGCAGGTTCAGGAAGGCTGAAATTTCCACAGGTTTTAACACAAAAAAGACAATCAAAAATATAGACCAAACATTTTCTGAAATGCAAAACTCTCCTGTCTGACTATTACAGATGAAAGTGACTCTAGCTTGAAAGAGGTGACCTCCAACGAAGTTGAAAAACCTGGCTGACTCTATCCCACTGCGTTGTGCAAGAATGTTCTTTCAAAGACAACCATGGTACATAGAGTCTTGTGCATGTGGTCACGTATATTTAGTCAGCCATAAAACCCAGGGGGAATTGATCCTTTCAACCAACAGGTTAAATATCTGTGCACATAAATAATGTAATCGGCATTAGCTGTATATTAATATAACCACCATGTGAGTGGCTTATTGTTACAGAAGAAATATTTGCATTTTTAACTGAGGTACAAGTAGTGGAAATTTTCACCTTGAACTTATTTTATTTTCCTATTTTCTATTTCTTTATAATTCTGCTGAGAAATATACTGCATAATTTTGCTCTCAGAGAAATGTATTATGAAGCTGCACACTGACATTTGTACAATTTTATACCACATAGCACATACAGAATAGACTAGGGAAATTATTCTCAGATTTATAAACAAAACTTCTTACACAAGTGACTCATTTTAGTTAAATGTGGATGGCCCTTAATGGGAACACATATGTTTATACTAAATAACCTGCAATACCAACTAAGGTGGCACAATTCTCTCAGCCATTAGCAAGATTGATTTTGCCTTGGAGTGCCTCTACTCAGCAGAAGTACCCTTCAAGTAAGTTGAAAAGTTATCAGGTGTGTAGTGTAAATGAGCAGTGGAGATTCTGGAGATGAAGGAAAACTCTACTATGCCATTAAAAAAAAATCACTTTTCCCTCAGATCATAAACATTCACACATTTAAAATATTTAAAAAAATAATTGTAATAACTAAATGTTTCTTATAAATAGCCTAACAATTAAGATATGGAAAAAAATTTCTAAAGTTGAATTTAAAAAATCCAAACGAACCACAAACCAAACTCCAGAAAAGCTGAAATTTGACCTTTGAAATTGTAAAGAATATCAAGTATTTAACGACAAGAATAAGGACAAGAATAATTCTGCTGAATTGCTAGCAATACTCCACTGTAAATCTACTCAGAGATCATATTAAGTTTAGATTGAGTATAGGGTGGTTACAAATATGGACAAGCTTAGAAGGTGATTTTTGGGTTGATAAAGTGCCTAAATGAATATGGCAAAGTTGGTATCGTCATTATTTTGTAATCATTTTATAAACTGCAGTCTAGATACAGACAAAACACTTAATAATCATGCAAGGCAAAAACGCTAATGAAAACCACAGGATTGGAGGGTAGAAGGAAAAGAAAGGCTATTTTACTACTTGGTCTGACATTTATATATCTAAATTAAGTTATTGGATTTCAGCTCTTAAAAGCAGTTCCTCAGCATTTGAGCTCCTATGTCCAATCTTATCTCTTTCTGACCTTTCACGATTTCAGAGAAGGATGAAGTCTAGATACCCAGATGGACTACATACATATTTATACATACATATAAACCTCATCCTTACTATATAAACATATTGCACAAAGCTGACTTATGCACTTCAGTATGGTATTATCAGCACTTTGATTTCGTAAACTCTAAGGAAATCTATGTCAAAAGAATGTCTGAAGGTTTGGGGTTTTAAAAATACATTTATTTATTTATTTATTTACTTTTTGCTCTCTGATGCATGTATAAATAGAAATTCAAATGTTATCTCCCTGCACCATTTAATTTGGGTTGATGAGGTGCTGGGAAACGAGAATGGAGGAGCACTTAAAAGGGGTAACAACCGTGCTCCAGTATCAGGTTGTTCAGATCAAAACTGTCAGAAAACAGTAAATTCTTTTAAGAGGTAAAACTAGATTTATTTGATTTTTACTCTGGCACAATTTTTGAAGTTGTTTTATTTATGCTTAAACTAGGTGGTAGAATAATAAAATATTCCAAAATTCTGTCATATTCCAAGAAAAGAATTCACTTCTATGGAGTAATATTTTAGTTTTCTTGAGACACACAAACCATATATTTATCTTATTGCCCAAAAAAACAAAAAACAAAAAACCTTTCCTTTGCTGCTTGTTCTTTCCAATTATTCCCATGGAGTGGAAAGAAATTAGGTGGGGATGGGGGTGCAAAACATGAAACTTGATGTAATCACATTATCATTCACCCCAAAGTAAACATGCACTGTCCCAGAGCACTTAAATCCCAACCCTATTGATTTTTGAAGATGGATTGCAACATGTACTGTGTATCAGACAGATCTCAAAACTGAACCTATGACATGACAATCTCCATAAACCATTTATCACAAGTTGAAGAGGATGATTATAAGTTCAAACACAGATACCAAATTACTTATTGTTTTGAAATGTAGAGAGCAGTAGAAAAAAGGTCCTCTAAGCAATCAAAAAGAAAACATATCAGACGTTGAAGCTCAGTTGTCAAACCCTGGAGCAATAATAATCACAATGATAACAACAATAAAGTTGTAATAATAATAATGATGACAATAAAAATAATAAACTTCATTTTGTGTCAGTGTACTCTTTGAATAGTTGTAAAATGAATTCCTTATCCTAATGCCTGTAAAATGTTGAATGCTAATAATCAGAGTGTCATTGGCACCTTTTTAGAACACAGACATGCAGGACAAGGGCAACAGCTCCCAGGAAACAAATGAGGACTCTATATAGAGTGAAAAATAAACAAAAGAGAATGACAGATTTTTTTTTTTTAAATCTTGTGGGTTTGTATTAAAGGGGAACAATCTTTTTCAGAAATAGAGGACTTAAAATGATACTGCTGATACTTCATTTTTTATTTATTTATTTATTTATTTAAATCAAAGTCTGTCCTTCTGGAACTACTCAAGGAACCTGTAGATTCTGTTCTGTCACAGAACAGAATCTACAGGTAACCAGAGCTATTCCTATAAGTAGCTGCCTGAATCTTCAGTGAGTTAATAACATAAAACACATCTCCTATTTCTCAGGCAGACATTTACTTTCATTTTCTGAGGCAATTACTCCCATTTTTCACAGAGCATGATAGGATCTGTTGGTAGGAATATAATCCTTCCAGCAAAAAAGCTTCATCTTGCACATTTCTTTAGAGTATTCCAGTAACAAATAAGACCTCAGAGCCTGGTGGAGCATTGCATTAGAGACCTTCAAAAAACTTGGTACAACTGCACAGTGAACTGGGGTGTTGAACGTACATTTTTCTGAAACAGCAGGCAGGATCAGCACAGTGCTGTGTCCCAGCTAAATAGATTTGCCTTTTAGCAGGGCTTATTAGCTCAGAGCAATCACAGTCATCTATGCATTTATATGTCTTCCAGCTCTGGAGTTTAAATGCCTTTTGTTTGCTTGGGGATCTCTCTACTGGAACCTGCTGAGGAAATTCACCAGTCCCTGTCATATGGCTACAGAGCCAGCAGGGCTCAAAAGGCAGAAACACCTCAATCCTCCCAAGCTTATTTCCCCTGCCCACAGAGAGCAATTGAAAGAGCTCCATGGTTAGACAACCCCAGAGGCTCAGGTTAAAAAGTTACTGGTCCTCAAGTTGTCCACAAAACAGCCAGTATTTTGAGGGCATGTTAGACGTTCTAGCAACATCAGGGTATATTAAGATCTTAACATAAGATAATAGTCAGCTAGACTATTAACATTCTCTCCCTGTTATATGTCATTTCTCCGTACACTGAGAAAATATTACATAAGTTTGTGTTGCTATCTGCATTAAAGAGCTCTACAATGTTTGTGTCAAGACAAAATTCTACATTTAATAATTATTCTGTATAGAAGTGTTAGTTCTACCACTCTGCTTAGTGTCAGAGAGGACCTTGGATTCTCCCACAATTTTTCTTCTACATCCAAAAAATATGGAGCTAATATAAAATGCATTAGAAAAGTCATATCTCCTGACTCTGTATGGCTGGATTTTACAAATAAGTTAAAACTTTTCTACCCTTAGCTCTTCTGGTTCAGCTTTTGGAAGACAGCCTGATGTACTTACTATTATCATTACTTAGTGTGAAAAACTTACTCTGCAATTTTAGAAGGAGCTATTGAAATATCAATTAATGAGCAGGATTTTATGTCTGTATATTTCTGGGTCCTTCTAGCTGATTTATTCAGACTGC
>LTAT01000004.1:111269729-111296072 GCA_003286495.1 Chlorodrepanis virens | reverse complement strand
GACAAAATTCTACATTTAATAATTATTCTGTATAGAAGTGTTAGTTCTACCACTCTGCTTAGTGTCAGAGAGGACCTTGGATTCTCCCACAATTTTTCTTCTACATCCAAAAAATATGGAGCTAATATAAAATGCATTAGAAAAGTCATATCTCCTGACTCTGTATGGCTGGATTTTACAAATAAGTTAAAACTTTTCTACCCTTAGCTCTTCTGGTTCAGCTTTTGGAAGACAGCCTGATGTACTTACTATTATCATTACTTAGTGTGAAAAACTTACTCTGCAATTTTAGAAGGAGCTATTGAAATATCAATTAATGAGCAGGATTTTATGTCTGTATATTTCTGGGTCCTTCTAGCTGATTTATTCAGACTGCACTCTGCATATCTGCAGGGGAAGTATTTTTCAGCAAAGTCATGCACCCTGATTCTTAAAAACAACTGCAGTGAAAAGGATTTGGGTTAATAAACAAGGAGTTTTGATAGACCATTGCCAGATGTGCAGAAACTTTCAAACACTACTGCTGCACCTTTTCCTACTATTAGATTATCTGAGAAATCTGCACTAGTACGTATGAAAGAAATGTAGCACCTTTCATTCAGTAGGGTTTTTTTCCCTTGTATCCATGGAGTAGAACTAGACAGATACTGAAATATTCAACATCTCATTCTGCCTGAGTAGTTTTACAAATACATAACCCAGACACAAGAACAGTACACTATTTTTCTTCCAGAGAGCACTGCCTGTAAAAAATATCATTTACAGGAATAATGTAGAGAGAATGGGAAATGTGTTCTGCTTCAACTACCAGCTCTAATTCAGCTTTCTAGAGCTATTGCTTTGATTCTGCATTAGGAAGACACTGAAGTGCTGAGCCCAGTTCCCTTACTGCTTACAGTAGGCATTACTGTGACAAGCTGGTGTTCAGTTTTGCTCAAAAACAGCATAATGAAATTGAACTGTTGATAGGCAATATAGACAATGGGCAGTAAAGGCTACAAGCTAGATATTTCTCAGCAAAAAATGAACCTACAAGACTGGTTTTACACAGCTTCCAAACCTAGAAAGGAAGAAATAAATGGATTTCCTAACAGTTTATTCCCGAAACATTCATCTAGCATTCAAACATGCTATTCAGCTGTTTTGACAGAAGATATAACAGAAAGACAGGCCATTAAAATTATAATTTTTAATTTCCACAGAATCACACAGACTCACAAAAAATCATTAGGTTAGAAGAGACCTTCAAGATCATCGAGTCCAAGCCATGCCCCAGCACCTCAATTAGACCACGGAGTGCCACATCCAGACTTTTTTTTTAACACATCCAGAGATGGTGACTCCACCACTCCCCTGGGCAAACCAATCCAATACTTTATTACCCTTTCCGAAAACACTTCTTCTAATACCCAACCTATACCCTTGGCACAGCTTGAGACGGTGTCCTCTGGTTGTGTCAGTTGCTGCCTGGTGAAAGAGACCAACCCCCAGCTGACTACAGCCACCTTTCAGAAACTTTTAGAGAGTGATAAGGTCACCCCTAAGTCTCCTTTTCTCCAGGCTAAACACCCCCAGCTCCCTCAGTTGTTCTTCACAGGGTTTGTGTTCCAAGCCCCTCACCTGCCTTGTTGCCCTCCTCTGGACACGCTCAAGCCTCTCAACGTCCTTCCCAAACTGAGGGGCCAGAACTGGACACAGCACCAGGGTGTGACCTCACCTGTGCCGAGTACAGGGGAAGAATGATCTCTCTGCTCCTGTTGGCCACACTATTCCTGATACAGGCTAGGATTCCATTGGCCTTCTTGGCCACCAGGGCACACTGCTGACTCATGTTCAGCGGGTTGTGGACCAGTACCCCCAGGTCCCTTTCTGTCTGGGCACTGTCCAGCCACACCATCCCCGGCCTGTAATGCTGCAAAGGGTTTTGTGGCCAAAATGCAGGACTTGGCACTCAGACATATTAAACTTCATCTCACTGGACTCTGCCTATCTATACATTCCAGGTCTCTCTGCAGAGCCCTCCTACCCTCCAACAGATCAACACGCGCTCTCAGCTTAGTGTCATCTGCAAATTTACTAATGAGAGACTCAATCCCCTCATCCATGTCGTCAATAAAGATATTGAACAGAGCAGGCCCCAGCACAGGCCCCAGCACAGACCCCTGAGGACACCACTGCTGACTGGCCCCAGCTGGATGCAGCACTGTTCAGCCCCTCTCTGGGCCCGGCCATCCAGCCAGTTCCGAATCCAGCAAAGAGTGCCCTGTCCAAGCCGTGGGCTGCAAGCTTTTCCTGGAATGTGCTGTGGGAAACAGTGTCAAAGGCCATTCTGAAGTCCAAATAGACAACACTCAAAGCCTTTCCTGTATCCACCAGGTGGGTGACCTGGTCATAAAAGGAGATCAGGTTGGTCAAACTCCTGCTAAACCCGTGCTGGCTGAGTCTGCTACCCTGACCATCCTGTAAGTGCTGCGTGATGGCACTCAATATAAACTGCTCTAACAGAATATATTCTAAAGAGACATAAGTATGGGAAGGTATTTTGAGTGGTTGAAAATAAAAAAGATGCTGAAGGTATGACAGTATTTTTACTTCTTTAACTTTGTCTTTCTTAAAGCTCTTCTTATTTTTGTCTACTCTCATGGCACTTTGGGCCTTTGTGAAACTACTGATTTAAATGACAGGCACAGAAGCCCAAGCTAGCAGATCCAGAGGCAAGATCAGGGCACAAGGTGGTTCATAAATAAAAGTAAGAAAAGCGGGTAACTCTTGGGCCTGTGAGATTTGCAGCTACCAGCTTCTCATTTGGGAGAAAAAGTGAGCCTTAAGCTTTCAGTAAATAAAGCTAAAACAAAATGGCTCTTTGCAAAATGTCTGCATAGAGCATAATTATGAAAACTGGCCTTCATCAGAAGGAGATAACTCTTTATTCCAGATATGCTGCAGTTGAATGAGAGTACTGGACATTGTGGCTCTGATCCTTCAGCAGCCACTGTGCTATAAGCTCCACAAGCCCACCCTCATCCCCCAGGTTTTCCAGCTGCAGGAGCCCCTGCTCAGTGCTGACACAAGGGCTTATACAGCTACAGAATGGATTGGATTGGTGAACTAATTTATCCTAAATTATCTCTGAAAAAAAATTTTGAGCTCTTTTACAGCTGGATCAATTCCCCAGTTCACTATACAAACAGCTGGATGCAACTGTGGGTAGCAGCAAACACAGAAGGCAGATTGATGATGGGAAAAATTGCCTGGCAATAGGGTGGATGTACGCTGATTCAGCCGTGCCACCAAACTTGAATCCCAACCTAGAAAAGAGAATTGCAGCCTAGGAAACACAAGATCAGAGCAATGCTGTGATAGAAAATCTGATATATCATGCAATTTGTAAATTTGGTTATCTTGACTTACTTCTAAGGTTGCAACCTTTTCTGCAAAATGTAAAGCAATTAAGGATTAAGTTGGACTTGGTCATCAATCATGAGTACTACTGTGTTGTTTATCAGGAAATAATGGCTACTCAACTTCACTCAGTAAATGCAAATTTAAACATATAAAAGAAAATAGCATTTAAATTAAGGAACATTAGGATATAAATATTTATCTTTTTTTATTTGATGAATAATGCCACATACAGACACTGCATTTGGAAAGGGGAATAAAAGGACAAAAAATCTTCAATGAGGGAGTTTATGGTACTTAAGTAGTAATGTGATAATTACCCATGCATAACCACTCAATTATAAATATGGAAATGCTTAATTAATTAATAGATTAAATTAATCATGACACAGAAGGATATCAAAGGGTACATTGCAGCATTTAGCTAGAACTTTGTGGTTTGTGTACAGCTGCGGTGATCCTAGAAAAGTTTAAGGTCAAATTATAACTAATAACACTAGAACTTCTTATCAGAATCCTGTGATATAGAACTACATTACTGAGGGATTTCTTCTTTCACACACACTCTTGAGATGCTTTAGGCTGGTTTTGAAGGGAGATGAGACCTTGACTTTTTCAGATTAGTTAAGCCCATATGAAATACTTTTTGTCTTTTTCCATGCTCCTAACTGTGGGGATACTGTATTCCTCAAGGTCCTTAAGAAGAGAGAAGTTTGAGTAAAACACTGTGTATCATCTGTACCTCATGATGTTTCTGCAGGCAAATGAGAAGTATGCTAGGTATATGATATATAAATATTATTTTAATTTTTCTTACAATTAAGGTGAAATTGAATTCTGCTCTCAAAAAATCTGCAAATACACATTTGAAACCAATCACTGTGGCTCTACATAACCCTCATTTGTTTCTCTGCCACTGTTCCAACTCATGATTTTGTTGGAACGAATATTTGTGGAAACTAGCTATTTTAAACAAATGTTAGGGAAACTGACAAAATTTAACCTTGTGTCTGTACTTTCGTGCTTATCCTGACCATCTGATTCTGGGCACAGTATTGATCCATATCATATGACGTGTCTAAACTGACTAAGAGTTTCCCTATCAAGGACTAACAGAGAAAACCAAAACAGAAGCTGCAGTAACAGATGTCACTGCAGCCTTTTCTAGTGAAAAGCACTAGATGAGGGTTGTATGTTATGCTTGGTTTGGCCAGTGGTGCTTAATCAGAAGCTATGTAAGATAAGTTCTCGAAGGTGAACAGTAGCTCAGTAAAGGCAAGACTGAAGCCAGAAAATTGAGGCTGGAGAAGCAGACTGAGAGGGACCAATATTGTTTTCATTTATCTAATAGGTAACTATCATGCTGTAGTTACCATCAGGATCTACTGGCACTTACAACAGAGGCATGATTTTAAACTTCCAGCTGACATTTGAATTGCTGTAAAAGTGCTTGTCAGTTTTTTACCTTCTGAAGTTTATGATACACATCCATTGTTTCATGAGGAGTGTTTTTCCATGCATTGTACAACTTAATTTTACAAATTATATCATGCATCTAACATGGTCTGTCATACAGTTTGTCATATTATGTTACCACACATAACACAAATCAATAGTAGAATATCAGAGTATTTGAAATATGTCAATATCTTTCACTAAAACTCACACAGAACTGCAGCATATTTTAGTACCATTCAGAAGGTGAAGATGTCCAAATTAGAAACAGATATTCAGAGTCTAACAGTGCACATTTATATTTTCATGGAATTTATAGATTTGCTTATGAAATATAGAAAGTTGAAATGATGCATGAAAAAAAATCACTTCATTCTTCATATTCTGTATCACCCATTGGGTCAGCAGAAATGCTTTAAATTATATTATTTTTTAATAAAATAGAAGAAGGTCAGTTGCTGGAGTGTTATGATTCCCACTGTGGAATTTTGAAACTGCGATCCTTTTTAAACCAATTCCAATGGCGTGATTCTTCATGAAGAAATATCTAAAAAAAAATAGAAAGTGTCTGTTTATAAAAAGAGTGTCTTTTTATAAGTAATGAATTAAGGAAAATGAAGTTCATATAGATCAGGTCGTACTTGTATCACTGAGATTTATATTAACTATAATTATTTCATACTGTCTAACTAGTCTTCACTGTTACAGTAGGTAAACAACTCAAAGACATAAGTATTAAACTTAATTTAAAAAGTCTTGAGATATGGTGTATTTTTCAAATTGTCAAAAAATTCAGAAGCTTTAATCTTGGGTTTGAGACTTCTTTTCCATAATCTACAGCAAGAATTATGCCAGTAATTGAGTAATTAATATGTCACATAATTTCATTGCTTACCATAACAATATATGAATTTCAGAAAAAGTGACGCTGCTTGTTAAAGTCAGAAATTGTTTGTAGTAGGAGTAGTTGCAGCAACCATTGTTATGACAGCAATATTTTAAACTGGTTAATTCTATATCACTTAAAGGCTTGCTAATGCTGAAATTTTTCAATTTGTTTTATGCTAATAGTCTGCTACTCTTGCTTCAAACCCTACTGGGCCACTAAGACAGGGCCAAAATACGCATAGTTGTGAATCTACCAAAAACAGTCCTCTTTCCAAAGAAGGGTAAATGTGTTTGAGTAAATGTGCACTTACAAAGCCGGAAAAGGAAGGAAAAGAGTAAGAAATGTGATATCATTGTGTCTTTTTTTTCCTACATGCAACTTCAGTGTTGGTTTCCGGGCATTAATACTTCAATACTTGCTAAGTGGGATTGAAATATTCATTGGCCTTAATAGGGGTTACCTGCAGGTCCAAGCTCCATTTTAATTACTTATAAAAAGAAAAAGTCACAAAAACATGCAAATTCCTATGCTTTGCTGTAAGCAGATGCCAGTTACTTCAAAAAACCTTCCAGTCTCTACCTTCCAATAATTTCTCTAAATAAGTTCTACGAAGAGGAAATTTTTCAGTAAAAATCACATTACTTTTGCAGCATTTCCTTGTATACGTAGCTTGTATTACTTGAAATTAACTGATTCCATGTTCGAAAGCTATGTTCAGAGCAGCATTCAGAAAAATTAGAATATTACACCAGAAGATGTAAACTATGCATACAGTGAAAAAAAAATCAACCAGACTGTGGGTATTGACTTGAAATTTTCTATTGCTAATGTATAAGCTAGAAATTATAGCAAAAATGAGGACTAAAATATCATATTTAAAGACACCAGCAATATGAAAAAAAATTACTACGAAACAAAAGAAAGTGTAATTTTTAAAATTTATTTTCAAATGTTTTCAAAATTTTACTTCATGGAAATTGTATAAATTATTGGACTACAAACTTGTATGCAAAATAGACCTTCCTTTATTCATATTCATGAAAAATAATCAAAGAAATGAAAATTTATACTTGTTCTTATATTGAGTTTCCCTGTCACCTCAAAGCTAGGGAAAAAAAATAATCATTTTCTTTATTATGAAGGATACAAGTAGCAGAAATGCATTTTCTTTGGTTCTTCTTTTGTCTGGATTGTACTGGATATTCTTAATAGCATAAATGGATATGATTTATATGAGATGCTTGCCATTCTACAGTTATTTAAGTGTGCCATTATAACTCTGAAATTAGCTGAAGCAATCCTACAAATCATACAGAATATACCATTGTGATATGCATGTTGAGCTATATGGTGATTGGCTTGGAAGCAGGGCCAATGACCATTTGCACGGTAATGAAGCGTTCTTTCATAAAGGTGTCAAAAACAATCTCAGAGGCTAATGAAATTTTATGCAAACCACCTGCTGGTCACCTTCACTTCAATTAAATGCCTTTTGGGGAAATGGAAGAATCTTTCTTATTAAACACAATTTAGAATGCAGATAAACACAGGGTAAGCAATAAGTACAAAATGCAATGTGTAGGAATAAGACCATGTGCGCTGCATAGAAGATTAACTGTGATTGTTCTGTAACAAGGACTATGTTTTTTTAGTCTTGAATATTCAAAGGAAAGTAGAGGCAGTCATGTGTGACTTCTGCTAGTAGTATTGCTAAGAAAATGACTAAGTTCAGAAAAATAATTCCTTCTTCCTTCTGGATTCTGAACTTTAAACAGGAATTTTGGTTTCTGTAAATGGGTCAGTTCTAGATCACAGAAAATTTTAAGGGACAGAAAAAGAAAGAACAAAAGAACAAACATACAAGCAAACAACAACAAAAATATTGAGAATTTACCTTTTACCCTATAAAGAAGGGAGTGTGTCCTTCTGGCTAGAGCATTCTCAAGAAGGAAGACATTCAGGACTGTAGCATTTCATCAAATCAAACAGGCGAAGGAAAATATTGTGTACTTACAGTGGTTTCTAGACATATCTCTATTTTACATAGGTAGAAACATGAATAATTCCCCACTATCATATAGTATTTTCATGAGTCAATTTTCACACAATAAAATTTTATACAGGTATCTATCTAAAAGTGCTTCATATGTTAACAGTGGAAAACTGAGCAACATCACACAGTAAGGGTTCTTAAGAACTTGTGGATTAAGAGATGAAACACTTGGGAAGAAAGGAGTAAATAAATGATCACTTTTCAGACACATCTCACAGGGATTTTTGCCTTGAGTTTTGCTGCTCACCATATTGAAAAATAATAGGAGGGTAGTTAGAAAGGTGACAAAGTTTCCTGGTGATTCAAAATTCCTGAGGTCAATAAAAAATGCTGGCTCTAAAGCGCTACGGAGACTATCATGGTATCAAGAGATATAAAGTGATACATGATACTCAGGAATGATAACTTCAAGGTTACACACATGATGAAAAACAGTCCCAAACATATGCACTGAGTGATATGCTTTAAGATACCTAATTTAAATAGGAAAGAGATGTGAGAATCATTGTGAACAGCATTAATCCCAAAAAGAGACAACATGAAGGAATTATTCAAAAAGAATAGAGAATTAAACATTATGCATCATTATAAAACTGCATAAATCTATGCTGTGTCTTGACTGCTGAGTGAGAACTTGGACCCCACCACTCAAAAAAGTTGCAGAGGAAACAGTTGCATTTTTCATGAGTAAATAAAATATACCTCAACTTTTAAAAAACAGTGTAGGGAAAAACTACCCACGAGGTGCAGAAACTGAGTCATTATGTAATATTTGTGATGATGAAAGCACTAAAACTAAAGCAAAGAAAACACTATGTAGAGCTTTAAAACAAAACCAAATGCTTGTTCCACAATGCAGTCAGACGGTGGAAGAAACTTGTAGCTGAAGGAAGTAGTTAATGTCAAATTATAAATAGATACAAAAAGCAATTAAACATGGTAATGAAGTAGAAACTGTTTAAAGTTTTAAACAAAAAGATAATATCAATCTCTTGAAAAGCTTCTAAGCCACAGTGCTGAAAGATGGGTAAGAATTACTGTATGGTTTATATTTCTTGCTTGAGGAATGCTATCAGCTACTGTCATAAAGTAGATAATAGTCTTTCCTGACCTAGAATTACTTACTTAGGATTCTTTAAGCTAGCAAGTCATATACCCTTGAGAAGGGGTTTTATATATGGTCATAGGGAAGCAACTGTGAAAGAAAGAAAGACAAACAAAAGGCCCCAAAATTATAGATCATGGAAAAACATTTTTCTTCTTTTTGTCATTTACCTTAACGCTTTGGTCATTTCAAAGTTGTATCCTGTAATATTTTTTAAAACATTTTTGAAGGTTTGCATATATTACTATTATGTTAATGTCTGTTTATATTTAGGGGAAAACACCAGATATTTTAGGTCTTAAATAGAAAAGTACTCTTACATTTGAAGAAGCATTTGAATAGGAGTGCCTTCCATGTTCTGGCTACACATTTAAGAGTGCAAAACAGGTAGGTTATTCAGTTAGTTTACTTGTGTGCTTAAATTCCTATCTTTACTAATAAATAATTTTACTTTTAGTGAACAAATGTGCATCTGAAACTTACGTGTGTTATTTGACAGTCTAGAACATTTTCATATTTTTTCTTTGCATTTTTTTAAGTACTTTGAAAATTTCTTGCTATGAATTTGGAAGACTTTACAGTAAACTTTTCAAGTTATTTATTTTCTCTCCTGTTTGAATACATGAAAAGATACAAAAAATCCCTTAGAATTTGAGAGTTTAAGAAACATGTATTTTTACCTTAGGATTCTAGTAATGATATCAGGCATGAAAATGAGATTAAAATAAATAACAATTTATAAATATATCCCATATAAGGACAAAAACAATCTTCTCATGTTTTTAAGAATCAGAAATAACATAGAAGCAAAAAGTGTCACCCTGTAAACAAAATTATTTTTACCTGGAAGCACATTCAGCGCTCCTTGAAGGGGAAGAGAAAGGAGAAAAGGATCCCTCCTTATAAGAGTTTTAAGCGTTGGGACCTACATGAAAAAAATGTTTACTTTTGCAAGCTGTAAGTAGAAGTTTAGGTCTACTGGATTTAGCAAATTAACAGAACTTGAGATTTTGCCCAGAGTTCAAGGTAAGTTTGTCCTCAACTGAAAAAGTGTGTTATAGTTTATGATAGAAGAAAATAAAAACAAGTTTTCTCTCTACAGAAGCATGTAAAGACAAGTTCTTAAATCCCTTTTTTTCCTGTTTCTTAAAGAAGTGGTGTTGCAATAACGTAGAGATATAAAAAAACCTAAATGGCTTATTTACTGAGATAAAAATTTATCAAATTGGGTCAAATATCATCTCCACCATTTATTTATTTATTTATTTGTTTATTAAGCTACTTCCAAGCAAGCATTTAATATGATTAATCACGATATCCAGACTGCAGGTTTTGGATCATTCCCTAAATTCAGGTCTTATCCTGGGACTGAAATATTGAAAGTAAATAAAAAGTATTTTCTCCACAGTTTTCCTATTCCTGTTTACCTCTGCTCAGCCACTGCTCATTCATGTTGCCAGTGCCTCCTTCCATGGATACCTGATGTGCACACAGAGCAGCTAAGGCACCAGAATCTAGATTCCTTTTCAACAAATGTTGTCTTGCAGGCTTGTTAAAGTTTCACATCTTTGTGACCTTACATCCAAACCATTGCAAATCAAATTCCAATGATGCAAGGACCACCAATTTAATTCACTCTATTTCCTCACTATGGAAATGTTGCCATGATCATATTGTGATAGTGGAAATATTTTCAGAATATCTATCTAAACTCCAGCCTAAAACAGAATGGAAAGTTTCCTCTCAAGTGTGAATGAGCAGAAATTAGATAAATCTGTGTTCTCATGGTATTATAGGTAGTATGTTTCCTCTTTAGAATAAATAGTGCTTTTCCTGTCTACATTTATCAAAGCATTGCAAATGATGTTCGAAATAAAGTAGAAAGCATCTAATAACTCACTGGACTTTCTGTTTAAAAAAACCAAAACCTGCTGCATTTATATTCACCTGATGCACAGCAGCACATCTCTCCTTTTCATCTGCAAAAATATGTAAATTCAAGGCAATAGTAAGTGATTAGGAGATGTTAGGATTTCCAACATTATGAACCTACCGAAAATTACATTAACATAGAAAGATGGGTGGTGAGGAATATTAATAGATTTACAAAAGTATGATGCCCCCAGTAGCTGTTCCTTAGTTTAGCAGCTCTGAAAGGACTGAGAGAAAACACAGGCACAGTCCATTAAATACTGATCAAAAATATAAAAGAACATTTATCTATAAGCGTCAATATATCAGAAATTTTATTGAAAAGGAGTCTAATTTCCACTGAAAAAGTTTTATTCCCTAGAGGTTACTTTTGTTAATAGAAAAAGAAACAGAGGTGTGTGTTTATAGAACACAGGCATGCTCCAGAAATCCTGCTCTTATCAAAAGAGCAACAAAATCAAATTATGTTGTGGTTCAGTGAGTGCAGAAATTTGAGTAATCTTTAACATCTGTTTACCACTTGTGTTTTCCAAGACAAGTTTCAGAGCTTGTTGGGTTTGTTCTGAAAACTCCTCTGAAAAGGACATGAAAGACATCGTCTGGAGTTTATCAGCTGGATTCTCTGCTCTCCTTTTTTTTCATCATTGTAACTCTTGTGGTTATAAGGGAGTTGGGTAGGAATTGAAAAAAACTTTCAGACCAAACCTACCCTGAACAATTTTCCATTTTTGCTCCCTTTCTTCACATTTGTTGCA
Organism: Chlorodrepanis virens; assembly: GCA_003286495.1. Classification (NCBI taxonomy): domain Eukaryota; kingdom Metazoa; phylum Chordata; class Aves; order Passeriformes; family Fringillidae; genus Chlorodrepanis; species Chlorodrepanis virens. The sequence continues at coordinate 111,284,481 of LTAT01000004.1, read as the reverse complement.
TTACCCTAGGTGAGATGGGAGATTCCCTTCTCCTGTATGTAAAGATAAGGAAGTAACAGAGTATTCTAAAGATTTTACTGTCAGAGCACAAAAAACCCCCTGGAAAATACATTACCAATATTCAATACCAATAACAGTTTTCTATCCAAAGCAGAGATAAGAAGCTAAGTAATTTATCGGTGGCTATTTAGATGCTTACTTCCCACTGTTACAGTATTGGTATAATTTGAATTTGAAATTAGAAGGGAACTCAGATTACCTAAGGTCCAGAGCAGTCCCTTGTCTCAATATTTTAGTCACCAGAAATTTCATTAACTAGAATGATGAGTGCAGAAAATGTCTTTCATGGTGGAAATAATTTAGGAAGACAATAGAAACATTTCATGTTCCTCATGAGCAAAAGCTTTTGAAAAAGTAGGGCTACTCCACTAAAATACTTGTTAGAATACAGAGATAATAGAAATATATATATAAACATGTAAAATTGGTTCTAAACCATTTTTTTCTCAATTGGATTCACCTCATAAGCCTTATCTCCGTATCTTAGATCTTTAAGAAACACCAATACATCTCAGGCTAAATTGAGTCAGATTTTCATCCTGTGATCCTGCCTATGAAATGTTGTTCCTCTTGGCACCAAGCACTAACCAATGCTCTAAACCTAAAACATTGCTGCTGATGATGTCACCATTAATCAGGAATGATTCACTAATCCCGGCTCCTCCACCCACACAACACCGTCGATCAAAGCGAGAAGCTTACACATGCGGCAGATGAAAAGAAGTATTGTTCCTACTTCATTAGACAGACACATTATCTGCAGCAGCAATAGGCAGTATCACTGACACCTTCACAAGGTAACATTCTGTGCTCTCACAAAAGCATGGGAGTTTAATGTTGCAGGTAGTCGGTGTTTCCAAGGAAAATAATTGACATCCGGTTACTACAAGCTGGTGTGACCCCAGCTTGTGAAGCCACACGCTGCTTATTGTCTGGGAGGATGATGCATGTCGCTACTGAGCACTCAATTTCTGGTTTACAAAAGAAGGATCATAGAGTGTATTCACATACTAGAAAATTACATGTCAAAAGCTTGGCTGGCACCACTGCCCTTTTTGATCATTAATTAATTGCAGTGGTTTTCTTTAATGAAGGCTTCCCACCTGCTTTTTGTTTGGCTTTTTTTTTTTTACTGCAGAGCAAGAAAATCAGCTTTTTTCTTCCATTTTCAAGCAGCAAAGCCTAATCTGCAAGTTAATGTTAAACTAGGCCTCTATATTTGTACAGGGAATGAGAAGGGAACAACTTTTATCTGCCAGATACTTTAAGCAGTTCATGCAGTTTAATGCCTGATTATGCCACGTTGAAATTCTTAAATTGCATGTAAGTAGTGACATACAGGTGGGCTGCTGCCTTCGTATGGAATCAGTGGGGCTGTGTAGAAGGATAATTTCTTACCATCTAGATGAAAAACAGATACTCTATATTACTGCTGCTCAAAGCGTACATTTTATTAAATGTAACAGACCCAATCCTGCAATTGCTATGACCAAAAAAAAGAAAAAAAAAGTATGTAGGAAATCTGCCTATTATGATAGAGGTCCTCAAGGAGCAGGAAACTATTCCACCTCAACACTTATAGTTTCTTCCAGTTCATGTAGGTATAACCATCCTAGACAGTGGAATAGATATTATGATACATTTAAAATGCTGTTAAACTTGGAGGTCAATGCAGCTGATCTGAGTTGCACTGATGATTAAATCCTGAACATTTAGAGGTTCAATCTATGTGGAAAAATGCTATATTGTGCTCAGAAATTTAAAAATTGCATGGATGTAAAGGACAATAATTTGAATTTGACAGGCAGATTTTATTCTGTAATTTTATAACTTCTACCAATAGCTTCATTTTCTATCCATACACTTTTGGTACATTCTTACCATAGCAAGAAATATTACAGGCGCATATACAGTGACATGTGAAAAGCTTCAGTATTGAACAATATTTGCTCTGAACCATAGTATACACTATTGGGAGAAAACAATAAATGTTCGTTAAGTTCTTAGTTATTTGTAATAATATTTTAAAGATGAGAAAACAATATGCACACTACAAAATAATTATCTGCCATGAAATCAAAATTGGCCTGTTCATTAAAAATAGTCAAGGCATTCTCCTACTCTTTGTTATGTGAAGACATCAGGAAAAAATAAAAGAGATATAATGTATTACAGCTTAAAAGGGATTCTGTTATGTTGCCACAGAGGCACTCCCCAGACTCTCTGGCACCTTTCTAAAATGTGACAAAAACATCTCAATGGTGCCTTTAACATGAAAGGACCATACTCTGTGAAATGGAGCGCAGCAGACAGAAACACGCACATAGACCTGTGTTCAGAGAAAATGTTATCTGGAAAATTCCTTGAGCCACAGGAAAGTCAGTCGAGGCCAGTGATTCTGTCACTCATTGTGCCAAATTACTGGAACTACTTTTCTGCTGTTCCTTTTGAAGTCTTTGTTCCACTGTCCAAACATCCGAGGATTAAGGAGACCACAAAAATGAGTAATTTCTCTGCAATTGATTGATGACTTTTTGACATTTAGGTCTGTGATACATACTAGTATTCTATTCTCTTTCAACAATGCTGGTAAATGAAAATGCAATATTTCTTTAAAATTTCATTGTCATTTGTCTGGCATATATCCATTTTTTAAAAATGGTAACTTAAATTTTTTAAACATTAATCTTACTTTCTAGGGCTATATTAAATTATTGGAAACAATTCTGTAATTAAGTAGGCTTTTAAAATGGTTTCAAGATATCCTGCATCAAATTTTTGATACCACTGGACACACAGCAGTCTGACATTTTCCAAGAAAGAAGAAAAAATACTTTCTTTCCTATTAGGTCAGTTTGAATTTGAGATAATTTTTTGGAGAAGAAGCTGCTTATGCCTCTGTGATGTGGAGAAAAGTAGAGAGAGTTGAGTTGAGAAATGTCTACATCTTTTAGAGTCCAATATGGGCTTCTATATTACTGTAGATGATAAATCTGGAAGATCTATAAATATTGTGAGGTACTTTTTTTTCCTTTTTTTATCTCTATGGGGTAGCTAAATCTTCAAAATGCAGAAATTATGTGCATTTTACCACAAGGTAAGAAGAATTAGACTTTGAGTACTCACAGCAAAAGAATTCAAAAGCCATGACACAGAGGAAGAACAATTGTCATTTTAATGATAATGGAATAGAAATTTTATCATGTGTCTGTGAGTGGTGGAATTTTAGGACTGACAAGCACCAAGTTATCTCTGTGAGACAAGTTTTAAGCCAAATAAATTCCTTTTATGACTTTACTAATATTTCTGAAGTCATATCAACAGTGAATGTGATCCTCTTTATGTAGGTATCAAGAGGTGTCCTTATCATGCAACAGACAGAAACATACCATACTGCCCTTACTTTTGAAATTTACTGTTCACTTTTTATCTGTATTTTAATTCCCTTGCAATCTTTGGATACAGCTTCTCATACCTGCAATCTTTCTTTCCCAGGAACTAAAGTAAATTTTCTCAAGTTGTCATACAGACCAGCGGAAGTTCAGGCTGAAATTCAATAAATATAGTTTTCTAATTGCTAGCATAAAGCTTTTTCTATGGTAGCAGGATGTCAGGATTTGTTTGGTTTATCTGGAGCTGAGTCCTTTCTATTTTTCGTTTGACAACAGCTGTGCAGTGGCAAGGTACTAGAGCCTGAACTTTTTTTAACTTTGGGAAATTATGTGTTGTAATGTCTTGTTAGTTACTGGATAGGAATAAAAAGTATTTAGTCAGTGGAGAGCAAGCTATTTATGAACCTAGAACAAACATGATGAGGGACTGCAAAGATGCTGGAGGATACCAGGGACTCCAAACTGTAAGCCCAATGCACAGTGGCCAGTTACTGCTCAATAAAGTACAGCCTTGTAAACCAGTGACCATACATGGACCCTACAGTGAGGGAGAAGAAATCTCTGTCATATTTCTTCCAACAAACCACTTGGGATGTTGATAACTTGCTGCAGCTCAAATCATACCCCTACTTGAAGCTGCTTATTTTGAGATTTAGAGAGACATTTAAAGGGTGAATTTACTCTGGAGGAAAAGATTAAATGACAGATGCTTGTACATAGAAATTTTGAATTTATTATTAGCTATAAAAGTATCATTGTAAGTACACGAATAATAAGCAGTAGGCAATTTGGTTAGACCTTTCAGACCTTATTAGACTAACAATAATGTCTCAAAGGTGTTCCCTTTTCCCCACACAAGATTAATCCCAATTTCTAAACTCTGATATGCAATGCCTATCATAAAAGAAGAACTCTGGATCATATCAGAGGATACAGTTGAAGACAGAGATAATGCAGTGCACTACCAGTCATTATTTTGTATTGCAATGGTGACAGCAAAAGTGACAATTTATTGTCACTCTCTGTTTTCATCCAGTTCTCCTCCTCCTTTCTCAGTTACTCCAGTGCTTATCTTTTTAAGGTTAGTCACCCATTTCCCTAGTTTTATTTAGTTTTAATTAAAACAAAATCTTGTCAGCTGTTCTCTGGATTGTTCTAAGTAATGTCAGAAGACATGGTGCTTGAAGATTATTATGTTCTGTGCTTTCTGAGTTAAAATTGCATGCTTTTTTTTTTTTTTTTGCCTGTGCAGCTATATAAATTTTGGCTTTAGAAAAAGCACAAAACCTCAAAAATCTGTAGACACGGCCAAATAGGTTTATATTTATACTCCCCTTGAGACAAAGGAGGATTGAAAGAATCAGAGATATATGAACTCTTGTTGTACCTCCACAAGGGATCCATATAAATTTGGAACTCGGTAAATTGCACTCCCAGTGGCCTTAACCAAGACAGCAAAGAAAGCAGAGATATCGAAGTGGCATGAGGGCAAAGATAGTTTTCAACAAAAAAGGATTTTATTTTAAGAAACAATGGTGACAGCAGCAAAAATATCTGCCAGAGTTTGCTGGTAGTGATGGTTATTGCTGCTGCCTGTTATAGCTGCAAGTTGGCTGCTTCTCTCCCAGATCTCACACCGTGAAAATAGCATCACTTATTTTTATGCTGTATGCAGTGCAAATACAATAAGGACATAAACACAGGCACTTAAAACTCTTTGTGTCTACAGTCCTCACAAAAGAGACAGGTGAGTCAAGATTTTTTGAAGAGCATTTTATTTTGAATCTCAAGAATTCCTGGAAAGGAAGTGACTACTCCCTAAAATGCATCTTTTCAAGCTCTATACATGCTTTTTTCTCCTCTTTTCAGTATCCATCCTGTAATTGTGGACAAGACACCGTTCCCAACTATAGTTTATTGTGCAATAGCCATGATACCCCACCTCTACTATTGTATTATAATGTCAAATAAGTACATAGTGTCAAGAACCCCAATTTGAAATTGCAAAATAATTGCTGTCTTTTGGACAGCATCACAAGCTCTGTGTGCTGCAGAGACTGCAATTGTAGAACCAAGAGAGCACATGGCTGCATCACACACTGCTCTGCTCTTGTTCTTGATTCTGTGAGCACTTCTGACATGGTGGCTGGAGTCAAGCAAGCTGAGAATGCCAGCATTGAAGGTCAACCAATGCTTTGATTCCACGCCTGTTCCACATGGTGTATAAAACAAGCATACAATATTAGCTCTTTCAAGCATTTCAAAGGATTGTAAAGTCAAGAAAATATTGCTAAACAGATTCCAAATATACACCACAAAAGTAAATGGAAGAGCTGGGATGAGAATAACCTCAATTTATTCCATTGAGAAAAATGATGTTGAAAGAATGTTAAGACCACTTAGAAGAAAAAGAAAAAAAAAAAATGTATGCCTGCCTGAACTCTTACAAGGTTAGAAATGATAAAAAAGAATGCAGTGTAGCCCAGTGTTCTCTGATTCTTTATATTCTTGGTTAAGAATTAGGTGGTTTTGAAAGTTTCAAGACTGGAGACATTTTCTTTTCAAAGAGTAGTTCACACCATCTTGTAGCTGACCTTCCTTTTCTAAATACAGTTCAGGTCTGTTAACAACTCTTGCTTTATACACCTACACTACTACCTTGGTTGCAGTACAGAAATACTCTAACACAGTTTCCTCTAAATACTTTGGATACAATATGCAAGCTGGAATTACAGTGAAGATGTGAGTTCATGATACTTTAACAAAAATATTTTGAATTTTGAGTCAAGATTCTTCATTCTTGTAGGCAGTATCAGTACTGACAGAAGCCATTGGATACAGCAGTAGTACAAAAAAGAGCATTTCATATTTAGTTCTTCTTCTTGCGTGGGCACTAATAATTTTATTTTGCTCTCTTCTAACATGTCTTCTATGTTGCTGAAACTTACAGAAAATCTACAACTTTAAATCTATTAACCTGCTGTGAAAATGAGTTAATGATATGAATTCAGTTTTAAAATTAGAAAATACAATTAACAGAATGGCAAAAAAAACAAAAAAAACCCAACAATCCTGAGAAGATAAAGAGCACATCTCAGACTTGGTTAGAGCTCCACAGAATCAGAGGAAGTCAGCTAGTTAAAACCAGGAAAGGGAGGAATATTCTGTGATAACAGATCCTTCAACTAAAAGCCCTTGATCTGTTGAGCTGAACACATTAATTAGCAAGATGTCAGACAAAGAGCATTAGGAGGAACAGGAAATGTAGTTTAATCTACCCCCATGTGTTCTGTGATTTTCAAAAATGTGTCTTTCTGGTGTATGTGCAATGAAATATGCTTGTATATGCATTGTAGAAGAAGAGAAAAAGGGCTTGCTAAAAATCTGGACTTCTAAATGGCAAACAGTCATGTAAAAATGGGTCTCAAATGCACTGTATTTGAAATATGTAATTATTTAGATTTATAAACTCTAATATCTACAAAGGGTTTTGAAGAAGGATGCTGCTTGGCAAGTGAAACTGTCTATATATGTTACAGAGCTGAGACAAAAATAGTAATTCACTTTCATAGAAGACTTCAGAATTCTAGAAATAAAGCTTCACAGTCAATCTGAATAAAACTTTTCCAAGATTCTGGAAATGAATGTCCATTCAGATTCCTTGCCTTAGGAAAATAAAACCAAACAAAAAAACCATACACATCTTATACACATATGTGTACCTTCTCCAACCCCTCACACCTGCCCCAATTTTGATTGCAATTTCATAATTTAGCAGCATGAGAAAGAGGGAGGGGGGAAGTCTCAGAAAATTTTCTATAAGAAGCTTGTAAACTATGCCATTTTTAACATGTCACAAAAGGACACTTAACTCTGTTTTTTGGCAAGTTTGGCATAATTTTGTAGAGCTTTTTGCCCTTGATGAAAGGTTCTATCAACACCTTCACAAGAAATTCTAACATGGACCTTTCATAAGAAACTACCAGAGAATTTAGCCTTATAAATGAAGATAGTTAACCAAACTTAACCATTTCAAATCAGAACTTTCTAGGTTTAGGACATTTTCCAAATAAGTTCATATCCTACAGTTTTGCCAATCCCTGTCAGTGGGGTCAGTTGAAGGGACTACTGCTTGACAACCCAGACCTCAGATTACTCTTATATCCACCTCAGTAGGTGAGTGCTGAAGTAAAGGATACATTTCTGGTAAACAAACATGACCTAAAAGAAATAGAACTAAGCTAAATTTCTCTCTTAAACATGACAGCAAGATTAGAGTTAAAAAGGAAAGAAGACTGAAGGTCATCGCTTGTTAAGACAAATGAAGGTTTCTTGGAATGCAAGTAGGAAAAATGCATGATTCTAAAGATGACTTTTTTTTGTTGCTGTCTCAGAACAAAATGCTATTTTAAAATGGAAATACAGGTCTATCTTCAAAGAAGCTTATCATGCATATCATCATTTCACATGCTGATGTGGTCCCCATAGGTTTGTACAGAGATCCTTGGAGTGCCATCATATCACTTTGGAACCAGTAATGGAACCATCCCACTCTCTCTATGGATTTCTTGTGAAAGTATTTTGCTTTTGCAGCTTCATTTTGTAATGGCTTCATAATGGAATCCCTTTAGAGTGGTATTGAAATCATCTTGCCATCATTAGTGCATATTGTAAATGCTACCATTATAGGGTCTCCATTAAAGGCTTGCATTAAAATCTTTTTGAAATTGTTACTATGTTATTGTCCCACCAAACTGACTGGGGATGTAGCTTGGAAAATGGCTGGTAATGTTCTCTAGCTACTTTTCAAATTGACCTTTAGTATATTCAATACAACATATTTTGTTTATATTTTCACTCTTTCTATTACCACTGAAATTTTATTGTTCTCTGGTGTACTATAAACACTTTGTCTTTTTGCTAAAATATCAGTGGCTGTTTCTAAAAAAAAAAAAAGTGTATTTTTTAAGCCTTCTAACTGGAAGATGTTTCTTTTAAGAAGCATTGATAACAGTATTTAAGAAGTATAAAGGGGGTTTTAAGAGTACTGTCAGAAGAGCAAAGCTCTGTGTAATTCTTTCTTCTCATTCATGTGACTGAAAAATGTGACAGTTCAAACACATTTCATCTGAAAGAAAAGAAAAAACCGAAAACACTTCAACAAAGACAATCTCTTGAATCCCAAAATACTGAGTTATTTGGGTTTATAATATGGTAGTTGCATTCCAACTGTTATGTTCAAGAGACAGTAAAATCTCTCTGAACTTTGGAATATTGAAACACCTTCTGAAAAGAACGTAGCAGCACTGTTAGCTTCAATGGTGTGATCAGCTGAGTAGTAAAGTGAGAAAGAAACATCATACATGTGGCTAAGACACACCACTGCAGAGAGACAACTCCAGTTACACAACCACCACATAAATATAGATTTACTAGAGATTAAAACAAGGCATTTATCCACATGCCTGACACACAAAGTATGGATAGACATGCTAGCAGTTTTGGGTCTGGGATCAAAGAGTGCCAGATGGGGATCGCTATGTGTAGCCCACATTCAAAACCTTTGAGTTGCCCTGCTGCCCGCCTGGGAGACTGGGGTTGGGGCATTCCCCAGGCTGTGACACAGGGCTTCACATGCTTGACAAACCTGGTGCAGCTCTGTTGGTACTGGAAAACAGGCATCCTGGGTTTCAGCACTGAAGAGGCCTAATAACAGTACCCCACTGGTGTATTTTTTCAACACGAGAATTCACAGTTAATATTAATCAGAAATGAGGAATATCCCAGAGGATCCAGCATTAGACCTGCTTGTGAGGATTAGTTGTGGCAAATTACTCAAGGGATAAATAATGCATTCAAATTACTTTGGGTCTGAGTGGTAGTAGGGAGATCTTAGTTCTGTGTATTGATGCCTAAAAATACATAGAATAACCTTCTGACAACTAGAGGTTAAAGAAGTAAAACACTGGAAAAAAAATCAGAGATGTTAGCAAAAAAGGCAAAAAGCACTACATTATTCAAGATTAAGGAATGCTTTGTTGTAGGTGGAAATTAATGAATGCTAAATTACAACAGAATTCCTAAGGGATTACATATTGCAACCCCATTAATACTGAGAGAATTCATCATAATTAATGGTATATTTCCAGAGAAATGTTGCCCATTACATAGCTTTGTAAAATTTCTTTCATTACTTTAGGGGCTTTATTTACGAAATATACACAGGTACTGCACAAAAAAAGAAGTGTGTGTATATATATATTTCTACATGTGTGCATAAATAAATACATTATGTATACGAAGGAAGGTTCCTATTTTTATTTATATTTAGTTTTCTCATTTTTCTAAATGACAACTGTATCCCCAAAAAGAATACATCTCATCATATGCACATTTCCTGGTCCTATCACACAGTCCAAAAGGGATTCTAGCAAAAGCAAGTGTTACTAACACTTTTAGTTCTGTGTTAAGAAAGGGCCTGCTGGCAGTGTGAAATGACTGATCTTGAATATGACAGGGTGAGAGAGCTTCTGAAACTTTTTGTCACACAGCCAGTCCTGGAGATTTGGGAATATAGAGAAGAAGAATCTTGCAGCTTGGAAATAAATGCCTGGAATCTGCACCTCAACAACCTGGAGATTGAAGGAAGAAAACAGGATTCATATTTGGATCTGTACAGATTAAAAATATTTGCAAATCCCTTCTGTCTAAAACATAAGTCTTAGTTCTGCTTTTATGAATCTCTTGAGAGCTGTTCTTAAAAACAAAAGATCAGGACTGAGAACCTATTTACCTTAATGACTGAAACTACATATGGAGTCTGATATTTTCTTGGAGTTACTTTCTGAAATTTCTTTTTAGGGACAGAATTTTTCATTAGCCTTTAAAAGAAAATTCAGAAAATGCTCAGTTTTATTTCCCAACAACCTCTCTTTAATTTTTATCTCCCTTGTTCTCACTTTGTCAAAGTAATTCAAAGTAAACTTCGAGGCACGCCCACTGAGCCAGTTCCCATTTCCCATCTTTTTTCGGGTTGTTTTTTGTGGGATTTTTGTTTGCTTGGTTAGTTTTTACTGCTTCCTGATAGCAAGTCTGGTCTGAAGCAAACAGAGTGATTTAAATAATGCTTATTGCAATTATTTCAACAGAATTTATCAGATTTATAACATTAAATGAATAATTTCACCTGAGCCATTAACTGAATTAAAACACAAACCATATAGTTTTGATAAACATATCAGGCAGAATATAAATTCTAGTTTATCTTCTGTAATAATTTTTCATTTTTGGTTCTTCACAGAACACTGTGTTCAATAGATCATTTTTAAGAAGGAGACCAAATTGTCTGATACTCGGAGAAAATACAAGGAGTCAAAATGAGGAGGCAAAAGTTAAGGCTGTCTTGAGTTTCCTAGCTCATAGACTAATAAAGAGGTAAAGGAGATTATGAAGCTCACTTGTTACTATTGTAGGCTAATTCTAATTTAGAAAAAAAATTATTCCCAAAGGCAGATGCAGCAATGATTAATTATCATATTTTGATTAAGTCAATGATATGATGTATTTTCTCATTGTATATGCTAATATCTAGTCAGGCTTCACAGCTAGCCCCAGGATAAGGTCAGACACCAGTAATCTCAGTGTGGATAATACTTGTAGCCTGAATTCAATCTAACACATTCAGAACATCATCCTCAAGGTTTTGTTTAAGTTGGCAAGTTTTCCAAGAAATTTTTAATTTTTGTATTTTAATTTTAACTCATCTGAGTTTCCCTTGCAGTGTACATGGGTTCTAAATAGACCACTGACAAGATTATAAGAAGATGATTTTTGTTTGGTTTTAATGAAATGAGACACGGCTCTGTAATTTCTGCAGTGTTTGTGATCAATTGAACACCCTCTTTCTTAGCTATCAGGGTTGAAAAGTGCACTGTTACAAAAGATCTTTGCTCTTTTGAGTCTTCTTGCTCTAGAGCCCCAGGCTGGTCACAACTGCCACCACCTCATCAACCATGAGATTATTTTCAATATTTTAGCTAGTAGGACCAGCAGTGGATTTTCTCAGAAAGACTTTAATTCAGCTGAACACAGTGGCAACTGCTACCTCAAGCCATGGTTGCTTTAGCCCTAAGGAAGTCTTTTTTGCCTGTTAAATATACAGAATAAGTGCCAAGGTTTTGATTTTTTTCCCTGTTCACTGCAGTGCAAAATATTGCTCCTTACAAAGCAACTTGAATAAAGTAGAGCTATGAATGGTGTCTAGTCAAATTCATGAATTTCCATCATGCAAATGAGAACACCTAATTAAGAACCAATGGTCAAAATTTTCATAATGATAGAGCCAAAGGAAATGTGTTTCAGGTTGCCACAGGAACCTAGTTTTTCTTGCATTAGTGTTGATTATACAAAAGCACCTTGTATGAAGATATTCCTTTATAACACCAGGTCTAAGAAGACTTTTTGGGTTTTCTCTTATTTAATTAGGTAAAATTTTTAAAAGTTAGTTGACTTTTCTCCATGAGTTCTACAGCAATCCTGAAGTTTATAAAACGTTGACATCATAATACAATAAGAATGACTAAATGGATTAATCAAAGCTGCTTATACATTATGTAACATTTTAAAATTATGTAATTTGGGAATTGGAACAGCATATTTTTATGCCTTTTTAAATTATATATTATTCCTCAGAGTGAACTATTTTGGATATTGCATTCAACAAAGGTTATCAAAACAAACTCTAAAAGAGGCAGCTTAAAAATAATATATTAAAATTGAAAGATTTGTGCCAGTGAGATAACATAATTGTTTAGTGAACAGAACAAATGACTATGACCATATCCAATATGAAATCTTTTCCACATCTACCACCCCTCATTAATTCTAATGAACTGAATCATTTAAAGCTTTGATGTAGACCATTAAGTGATTTTATGGAGCTCCTCCAGGTCAGTGTCGCAGCGAGCATTTTTTATTATCTCACACTTAAAAGCATGTGCCTGAAATAATATACACAAAAATAATTTTGACTATCTATTAGAGCTCTGTATTGCCATGGTTCATTCATACAAACATAAATTTTATAGAACACCACCCAACTACTAATTCAACCATGCCCAAAAATCATAGAATCATAGAACACTTTTGATTGCAAAGGATCTTTAAAGAGCACCTAGTTCCAACTCCCTGTTATGAGCAGGGACACTTCCCAACTAGACCAGATTGCTCAAAGATCCATTCAGCCTGGCCTTGAACTTTTCCAGGGATGAGGCACCCACAAGTTCTCTGGGTAACCTTGTTCCAGTGCCTCACCTCACAGTAAAGAATCTACTGTAAATGTACCCCTTTTAGTTGAAGCCTCCCCGCATGTTTCTAACAATTCTCTGTTATATATTGAAAGACTCCAGTACATTCTCCCCAGAGATTTCTATTCTCCAGGACAAGCAATCTCATCTTTCTCAGCCTTTCTTTAAAGCAGAAGTGCTCTAGACCTCTCTATTTTTGTGGCTCTCCTCTGTCTTCCAACATGTCCAGGTCCTCCAGAGCTCGACATAGTACTGAGGGTGATGTTTCACAATTGGGAGCAGAGTGATCCTGATCACCACCCTTGACTTGCTGGTCACACTTCTTTTTGTGTAGCCCAGGATATGGCTCTTCTGGGCTGCCAGTGAACATTGCCAGGTCATGAAATTTTTTTTTGCTCACCAGTATCTCCAAGTCTTTCTCTACAAGGCTTCTCTCAATCCATTCATCCCTCAACCTGTATTGATACTGGCGAGTGTCCTGACTCAGGTGCAGGACCTTGCAAGTGACTTTGTTGAACTTTATGAAGTTTGCATGACAAGTATTACAGGTTTTCTTTCTCAACATATCTTCTGTAGGTGTTTGCATGAAGGATCACTGAACTTCATTTATATGGCATTCTTAGTCTTTTAAGCTGAATTTTGGAAATACTAGAAATAAATTAATGCGTTTTGCAAAGGTGTCTCCATCACAGCATAGAATACAGATCTCGTTTCCAAAGCCTACAAAGCTTCTGCTTTTTTTCCCTTTGACCAGAGTCCAGCCTAGCCACATACATCAAATAATTTATCCACTATTCTAATTCTTAATAAAGAAAATGTTTTATTATAAATAGGAATCACATAATTTAGAATCATAGAACTCTTGCAATTAGAGAAGAAAATTGAACTTTCCCTCTCTAAAATGTATATCAATTTATCACTATATACTATCAGTATTGCTATTGATGTTTATAGAGCCCGTCACAAGTTATGGCTTCTCTAAGCCAGAAAATATAAAACATGTCAGAAAAACAAAACAAATAGCAAGTATTTGGTGAGTTGATAAGATTATGTGCATAAAGTAGCCCATGCTGATCCCCATTTAACCCCAGCCAGGTTTCTCCATGAACTTAAGATGGCTGTGCTTTGCAGGCATGTTTGAAACATGAGCAAGAGACAATGTAGTGCAGAGAAGAACAGGAGATGCTCAGAAGACCAGGAGAAGCAGTGGTCACTCCCACCAATACCACAATAGTTGTGCAAATAAGGAGCCAAAAAAGACTTTGAAAATTAAATTAAAAAATTATTTTCACACTGAAAATATTTCCATCACTTCCCTGGCACTAACAGGTTCTAAAAAGAAAAAAATAATTTGGTGATTCAGAACATTAGGCATGGAAAATTCAGAAATCAGAAGGTAACAAATGTGCTCACAGTGAAATCTTAGAGGAACTAGTGTTCCAGGTTTCTCTTTTCCTCCTAATCATGTGGTTAAATACAAGGAAAGTAAATATTGATGATAAGTACAGAAGGGTTTTTCTATACCACATGAAGGCAGAAGAACATTAACTCTGGTAACAAACAGAACAAAACAAAACCCACAGGTATATCTAGTAGGGAAGATACACTTCTACTTACATGGATAACAAAAATGGTAAAGTTTCTTATTTTTTCCCCAACAACTCTTTTGATTTAGAATGCATTTTTAAAAGGTATTTAAAAGACTGAGTTGTAAAGTTTATGTCCAAATAGGCTGCACTTGAACAGGATATTTTTAGCATAGAAAGGCAAGGGAAATAAATACATTTCTATGTATTTATGCTGAAACTGCAGATCTCTAACAATATACATCTTAATTTCACCACTGCCCTTGCCAAGGCTTTCTCTGTCATTGGCTGCATCACTAATGCAGTGTTTACTAATAGCTCAATAGAGGAACAGTATTTCCATAGTAACAAATGAACAATACTAGAGATATTAATCATTTCTACATCATCTGTGTACAGTTTGCGGTAA
>LTAT01000004.1:111242689-111268494 GCA_003286495.1 Chlorodrepanis virens | reverse complement strand
AGGAAGGAAGGAAGGAAGGAAGGGAGAGTGACCAGGATTAAGATTAAGAAAGGTTCTGCAGGCACAGAGCCTTGGTTGAAGAGGCTGAAGATTTGTAAGGCAGGTATAATTTCATTTATTATGATGTAAGACCATAGCTACTCTTCCTTGATCAAGACTCTGTCCTTACTGAATTGTCCTTAGAGAATTTGGAAAATGTATTTTATTTTTATTGTGATCAGCACTGTTTATTATAAATAGAGTATCAGGTTAAAATACAAAAGAAGAGAATATAGTTCAAATGTAGCTGCTAAGTCGTCAGAGCTTCATTGTCTGAACTATGCTTGATGATTTCATATGAACATAGAAAACAAATGTGACGTGTTTAACATTTAACAGTTTTGTGTTAAATATTCTGCCTGGTTTTTTAAGTTCATTAAAACCCAGACCAGGATTGATTCAATGATGAGAATTAAATAACAAGAATAGTTTAAGTCTATAAAAACTTCCATAATTGTATTGAACCCTGCCAGTGACCAGAATAAATCTCATCCAGCAGAATTAGAGCACCTTTCCAGGTGCAAGATAACCCCTCTAAAACTTGTTGCTCAGCAAATTGCCTTTTTCTTTTATCATCATTACCTAATATGATCTAACATAGCTTTTTAAAAGTAAAATAAATAAAATACACTGTGTAATTTTAAAATTATTTGACATATTCTATACTTACTGCCTTCAGGCTTTTTTTCTAGGTTGCTTCTGTTCTCCCATCTCCTGCTCTCATTGTGGTTTGGATAAAAGGGCTGCATTTTTAGTGGTGCTCTCCTGTATTTCACAAAATTGCTAAGCTTGGCATTTTCTTGGGCATCCTTTATGTGTGTCTTTAATTTCCATTACAATAGCTGGACACCACTTTGAGTTACTGTAGCAGATATTAGAATCTTTTCAGTATTCAAGCACTAAACAACCCCTTTCAGTTACTTAAAATATGCAAATTACTGTGAGAGCATGTTGTGTTACATACACAATCAAAGCTGCTGTATCTGAATACCATACATTCATTATCTTCATTTCAGAAGGTCCATATCTCACATTTGGTCTGTGTTTTAGATGTCATTTCTTCAATTCCTAATGGTGCAATATTGACAATACCAAACCAGAAGTTATTTGTTTTTCACTATTATCCCATTAATTGATATCAGTTTCTTCTTTTACTTAGAAGCATTTCCAAAAATCCCTGAGGTTTAAGCAATTCTCAAAGTTATATTACATAATGTTTCCTGTACCTTCATACCTGATGTCATTGCAAGATATTATTGACTTTTAGCCCAACATTAAATTGGTTCTTTTTTCTTAGGGTTTTTTTTGGGTTTTTTTTTGTTTGTTTTGGGGTTTTGTTTTGTTTTTGTCTTTGTTTTTTGTTTTTGTTTCTTGTTTAACACACTTGCCTTCTAAAGATTCAAGCTTTCTAGTAATACATAATACAAATATTTCATTAAGAAATTGATAGCATTTCACAGAAAATGATAGGATAAGGCATTGATTGTACACTAAATGTAAAGATAACTGTCTGTGACAGTGGGGTTTTGTAACTATTGTTACCAGCAGCTGGAGTTGTTCCTACGTATTTGGAACCTAACCCCTTTTCCATGGAGTTTGGAACTCCCCAGAGCTACCTCATCAGAGGCTTTTTCTTTCATCTTTGTAAATTACCTTTAAAGGTACTTATCTGCACTAAAGCAATTTCAAACTAAGTCTTCTGGTATTTAATATCAAATCCTAATGCCATTAAGAGAAGAACTGTTATACTTCTGGAAGATTTGATACACATTTGTAAAAGTTTAAGTTTTCAAGAAAATAAAAAAACAGAGCAAAAAGTATTTATCATAATTTATTAAAATCTTTTACTTGCTCATATCAAGCCCTCATACTCTTTATTTATCCCTCTTTCACCTTCTACTATACACTCACATCAGTTTCTCACCAAATAAACCCATGTATTGTAGTCCTAGTTTGAATCTCTCATCTCCCTACGTGAAGATTCAAGTCCCAAACTCTCACTCAGACTTTTCATCCCTGTGCTAAATCAAAGAAGTTATCCTGAGGACTAAGTCTTAAGATCTTATCCCAAAAGACATTGATAACAAACGTAATCTGGAAGACAGTTGATCCATACATTTGCAGTGTATGTATATTCAGAATGACAAGATCATGACTGCTGTGAACAAATTCGGCATTGTTTCAGTGTTAACCCAATTCACCAAAATAAGGAAGTTTCCATGAAAAGTGGTAGGGTAGATTTCATAAAACTCTTAGTTTAAAGAATAGACCGGAAGACAACTTTCAAATTCACAGACATATTCTCATATGAAACTTTCATATCAACTAGATGCAGCTCAGAAAGGTATTTCTTACTTTCATAGAAAATAGGAATATTTTCAAAATTTTTCTAATTGTTTTATGATTTGGAACTGAAAAGCTTTGCAAACCATTCATAGCTGTGCTTATTATATTTTTCTGAGTAGTTTCAGTTTATCTCAGAAAAATGTCTTTCTCTGCCATTTTAGAAAAACAATATTTCAGTGAATATGGACAGACATCGAAGAGCTGTAGACAGACCTGAACTCTATATTTCGTATTTATTTCCATAGCTTTCCATAAAAAGGTTTATTTTACTTTACTGGTTGGTAGGCTGATAGACCTTCACTGTAGAGGCTCAAAATCAGCAGGAACATTTTAAAGGACTTTGGAAAAGTAGACTCATTACCACTACAGTTAATTAACAAGAAAGGCTTAAATAACCTTGATAAAACCGCTTGTGGAGTTGAATCACCAAACAATTATTTACTGTCTGTTAGCAGAAATGCATGTTATTGCAAAACTACGGGAGTTTCATTCTGTATACATACATTGCACTAAATATTATTCCATATGGTTCTGGCTGATGCCAAGACAAATGAAAAAAATCCCAAAACCAGTATTTCCAGTCTGTTTCTTCTTCCCCAGTTATGTATTTTCTACCTGCAGCTCCTTGTTTCTATTGCTGTCCCTGGAAAAAAAGTACTTGGAGGTCCATCCACAGCTTCCATGGATATGTTTTCACCTTGCAGTTTACCAACGACATGTAGTTCCTTTTTTCTACACCATTATAAAGATTCATACTGTTTGTTATAAACATTCACATAAGAGTAAGTGCTATTGCTGACTCAGTCCAGCTAGCATTTTACTTGTGCCTCTCTGCGAAAACACAAATAAGTCCCATAATCATTTGCTGCTTTGTAAGTGCATAGAATAACTCTAAAATCCCGTATTTTCATCTTTTACAAGTCCTGTTGAGTACTTCCTCTTGTGCTTTATACCCCTCTGAATCCAAATATTTTTTATTCTTCTTAATACTCTTTAGAGAAATTGCTGCTGGGTTTTATTGTTATGGTTGTCTCTGTTTTATAGTGACATTGAATTTAAAATGAAAATAGATTTCATTATTTATTCATAGGACTTGATTCACCCTCATTGTGACATTATTTTTGATGTTGACAGTTGTTGGCGAATAGTGTGAAAAGCTAGAGGGCACTTATTTGACCATAAAATGCCATAAACAATAAACTGATATTGTCTTGCTTTCATTGGAGGCTTTTTAATCTTCAAAATAAGAAATTAAAGTAAAAAATTAAATTAATCTGTGATTTTTATACCATTCACATGAACTTCATGTCTTGCTATGTCAGCTGCAGTGTGCAAATATTAAATCTTACTACGACAATTTTGATAATCCCTGTCAAGATACAAAACCAGCATTTTAAAATTTTAAAAATTTTAAAAATTTTATTTTAATGTTACATGGACAGGAATCTTGGACAGTGATTGCACAGATAAATTTACAGAATAAAACTAAAATATTCCCAAGTCAGGAAAAATAAAAGCAAATTAAAATTTATTGTTTATCAAAAGGAAGGTTTGATTTCTTTCAGAACACATTATTAAAAAAACTATTTGAAATCACAGTTTTAAGATTTTAATTTGTATGCAAACAATATATACAAGTTGTAGAGCATAACTCTTGAACTTTAATCAAAGAATAAGCTGTTCAACAATTCAGCCACATAGTAAATATAGCTAAATTGAAGAGTTGTATCAATCATTGGTGGTTTTGAGGATAAATGAAAGTGCAGGAAATTTCAAACTGTGTCTCAATGCTTCTATCTTGATTCAAACTACCCAATTTATATCTGTCACAGGCAAAAGCTGCTCACGTAATTTAAACCAAAGCAGTTTTTTGAATTATTAATGGCACGTACTTAACAAGCAATCAGTACACTGCACATTCAGGATCAATGTAATTCAGCAAATAAACCACAATGCTAGAAATGCAAACCATTAACAAACACTTATGAATTTCTAAAGCCCATTTTCAGTTAGTCCAGGCAGTACTGGTTGCACACACACACACACAGAGCCGTGCACACCTACACACCGGCTCTGAAGGGCAGCCTGTGCCCCCAGCAGCCCTCCAGCATTCCTTCCTCCCCAGGCAGTGCATGTTTCCTGCCTTGCAGAACCCACCAGGGGCCACACTCAGGACCACAGCATCATACCCTGCGCTGCCCCTTGGCCAGTTAGGTGCATGTCCCATCCCAGCAGCCAGCCTGGTGCCACAGGGGGATGGATGGTGGTGCCAAACCATTACAGCTTCTCCTGCTGATAGGGCTGGTCATCTTTAATGTGGGCATAGCTTTCTTTATTTGATCCTCATACAACTCTTCATGTTTACTTTTGCAGCTTACAAGTGTGATTTTTGTCTGACTTAGGTCATAAAGTCATTCCTGAAATGTCTTTCATTATCTTGGTGGGCTTATATTAGGAAAATGGTATGCTTTTGTGTTGCAAAGCAAAATAAGTGCCATAATAAGAAACACCACCAGTGATCATCCATATTAAGAAATTTAAATGGCAATAAATCACAAAAAAAAAAAAGTCTTTCATGTTTGGTTTTACCAGATAAATGCTTTAGTAAAGCTGTTAGGAAATGCCGTAACTCCCAAATTCTCCATTTGGATGATATGCTCAGGCACATTTACCAAATACCAAATACCTCCTATTTAGCAAATACCTCCTGGAGGAAAAATTCCTAATACTGATATCATTCTAGATGGGGGGATGTTTGTGCTAGTTCTGTGTGGGAATCTCGTTAGTGGAGGACATATATCAAAATATTCCATGCTGTGGTCTGACCCTGTCTTGTCACAGTGTGACTCTGGCTTCAGATGAAGTTGCATAATTCATGAACAGTTTCCAAAGTGAATGGTGGATTTAACATGCCTGGTAGTCTTCATCTCACTGAAAGGTAAGTTTACAAACACACACACACACACACAGACAGGCTCCACCTACAACTGCTCAAAAATGTTTCAGCAGAACACTGTGCAACACTGAGCAAAAATTCAGTTTTGTTAAAATCGAGTTGCTCTACATGAACATTTCAATTTTGAAGAAATTTTCCACAGGAAAGTGTCAAAATGAATCATTTCATCCTTCTTGTTTCAGTATGATAATGCCAAAACATTTCATTTCAAATGTATCACCCTATTTAATTCCATTTGACATTTAGATTAAATGTTAATATTAATTTTAAGAGACATTTAGATTAAATGTTAATAATAATTTTAAGACACTGTATTTATACACTAATATATGTATACACACATTACATAATTTGTAAACTAATTTTATCTGAATTTCTGATATTATAAGATTTTTATTTTACCAAAACAAAGAGTTGGAATTTCTCTACCAGAATTTATATGCTGGAGATAAAAAGACTTTGAAAAAAACAGAAGGAAAAAATATTTTTAGCTCCTTCTTGGAACAGAACCTTTTCCACAAAATTGTAAATTGTGAAACTGGCCAGAGGAGCCAGAGAAGTCAATTTTTTAATGCAGTGGATGCTGGTAAAATCCTTGCAGCAGAGTAAACAGCAAGGCAGTTATATCTGCAAAACACAGTACAAAGATTCAACGCTTTGAGTCAGTATGCCTCTCTTTAAAATAAGCTGCCTAGTTACCAGTCACTTTTAAATCATGGGGAAATCTCACTGTTTCATCATATCTCAGAGCTTTGTAGATCCAGAGAAGGGATGAATTCTTGGATATCTTGTCTGTTTACCTTTCTCATTAGCTTAGCTAATTGGGTTCAGATGTTAATATACATTAAATCATCCTTTTTCTTTTAAATGCCTGTGAAGAACGCTCAAGAGACAGGTTTAGAATATGAAAGCCTTAATGCACAAAATGTCTGTGGTCATGACCACAACCATTCAAACTCACACATATCAGCCATCCAGGGAATCTCACAGCTGCCTGACAGGGATCAGGCAAGAGGAAATATTAGGTAATAAAATCTCAGAGGCATACTCAGTCCTTGGCTCCACTCCATTTGCCAACAAGAGTGAAAAATGAGTAATGGTTCTACTGTGATATACATCTACCCACCAGTCTCATGAAAAAAAAAAAAAAATAGTGAATAGCCATTACTACATTTGGAGGATTTTACCCACTACTTACTCTGAGCCCATTTGTTCCCGGATACATGTCATGGCAATCAAGATGATAATCAGGATTGTTTTAAGGTAAATATTTTATTGTTAATTAATCCACTGCCTGTTTGATTGTTTAAGGTAGTTGCTGGAGTGCTCTGGTGTCTCACACAAAAGATGTGAGACTTTAAAGCTCCAAATGAAAGTGCTGAGGAAAGTTCACGCCACTCTGGGTCTTACTTTTGCAGGTGTGACTGTTGTGACAAAACAAGAGTGACTTGCACACAGATGTAAGATGCCACCAATCCCCATGTCATCCTGATAAGTCAAATTCTGGCTAGTATTTTCAGAAGCCATAGCAAAACACCTCTCCTTTATTTCCATCACTCCTAAACTACTGAGTAATTCTTCAGGTACTGTGACAAAATTTAACTACTCACTTTTCTTGGGGATTCAAAAAAAACACGTTCGTTTTAAAGTTTGGTCAGTCACCTTTGCCTATTAATAGGTAAAATTATTCTTCAAATAGCCACAAGGCCAAATCATGGAGCAGGTTAGCCTCAGCAGCAAATCATGTTTAATTTCTTCTACTACCACTCCTAACATTGTTATGGAAGCTATTAAATTAACAGATTCCCGTGACAGTGTTTCATTTCTCATTAGAACGAAAAAGCAAGTAGCTAACACTGCAGAATTTTCATGAGCTAATGCCTTGTAATAAATCCATTAGAAAGCCATTGGTATCTAATTGTCTAATCACAATGAAGGCCTAGGAGTGACATGGCTGTAATGGGATTAGAGTAGATTGTAGTGCAATGCTTACATTCTCTGATCCAGTCTGGAGATAGCAACAACCTTGCAGGTCATTTCAGTTAATTTAGCCAGACTTGGAAGAAAATAAGGAAAAACTGCTTTGATTAAATAGGCAAAAGAACAGACACTGTTTTGTTTACACCTGAAAGAGATAAAGTGGATGTTATGGCTTGAAAAAAATACAGCATTAACTTGAAAGTAATCTAAGGTATCAGTGAAGAGCTGGGCCCAGGACTGAATTTGGTTGTATATGAGGAATGGCTGATTGTGGTGTGGTAAAGCAGGCAAAGTTCTAAGAGTGCTGGAGGCACTGAGTTATCAAACTTACGCCTCTTCTACGCATAGTAATTTGGCCTCAAAATTGGCACCTCCAAGGCCAGAAGCAGCCTTTTGCCTGATAAAAGTCTTTCTCAAAAGCTATGCAAACAGAACTTAAGGAAATGGACTTACAAACATTGATGCAGTGACTCTGTGAGCTATTAGGCTTCCTTGCTGTGGATGATGTGGAAAAATATCTTTCTTTTGCTGAAATCATTTCAGGCACCTTGGAACATTGCTTTGAAATTTGTACTGCCAAACATGGAAAGATTCTCTATCCTAGACTTCTCGTTAACAAGATAAATGATTTCTACAGAATTGCTGAAGATTTTCAGGAAATCAATTTATCCCTTTCCATCACAAATCTCTTTTGGAATTTCTCTTTAGCTTCTGATGAAAGGTAATTACACCATAGTAACCAAAACCGGGAGAGTGGATATGGGCAAGGGATAAGAGATGGGCTGGAAAATCAAAACAAATGTGTATATATTTAATTACAGTAGCTGCATATTCTTGGTTCATCTTGCTAGTGTGGACATCCAAAGTAATCTGTCAATGAGACATTGTTATTCTAGCAACTGGGAACAGGACCAGTCTTAAAATAAAGTACTCTGGTATCATATGGTGACTATTCAAAATATTTCAATTTATCTAAGTGACACTACACTGTTTAAAACAATTACTGAAATAATTACTCTTTCAGAAGAGGAACACACTACAAATCTGACATGAAATCTGAGCAACTTTATTTAGACTTCTCTACTTATTCCTTTGGCACAATAAAGGCTTCCGTGCCTTGAATACTCTAGTTTGAGAGCCTGTTAAATATTTGTAAAAATATTTGCAGAATAAGGAAAAAAAAACCACAGGCATTCACCTACTGTCATAGTCAAACCTTCAAACCTCAGCTAGAAACTAAGCAGCACACATCACGCTGCTCATTTCTACCCCCCCACCCCTGCCCCACAGGAGAGAAGATTTGAAAGAAAAAGAAAGTTAAACCTTGAGTGTTGAGATAAGAAAAATTTAGGAATTGAAACCATGAAAAATAAAATAAAAATAAAAACACTAATGATGATAATTATTATTATAATAACAACAAAATATTAGTAGTTGTAATGAAAAGGGGAGAGAGAGAGAGAGAGGAACAAAACCCAAGAAACACAAGGGATGCACAGCTGCCCACCACCTGCTGACCAATGCCCAGTCCATTGGTCCCGTTACTGCCCCAGACTGTGCACTGAAGCATGCTTTGGGGTGTGGAATATCCCTTTGGCCAGTTTGAGTCAGCTGTGCTGGATGTGCTCCATCCTGGTTTCTTGCAAGCCTACCTGCCTGCTGGCAGAGCATTGGTGATGTAAAAGTCCTTGGCTTAGAGTCAGCACTGTTGAGCATTGACTAAAACATCAATGTATTATCAGCCTTATTCTCATACTAAATTCAAGCCACAGCACTGCACCAGCTACTAAGAAGAAAATTTATTTTATCCTGGCTGAAACCAGGACATGGACATAGGCAGTGTTCAGACCTTCGGGACAAATGTCACTGTTGTTTCCAATGCATGTTGTACAAACACCCAAACTGAATGTTTCACTGAGAATACTTTTCCTTTTCAGAGTGTACGAATCGTGTAAATTCAGAAAATCACAAAATAGTTCAACCAGATCATTTTGACTTGATGAAACCTGTCTCAAAATTTAAAAGTATTTTTAAAAGGTAAAAAAAAAAAAATCAATACTTTCTGAATTTTTGGCAGGCCATTTTTCTTTAGATAATATCTTTAACTGTAAGCTAAAGGTTCAGTGCAAGGCTTATGATTCTCCACTAAGGGGCTTCTTTAAAATATTAAACACTGTATGTATTTTATCAATATTGTTAATCTATGATGAAAAGGATAGAGACATCTACTGTTTTAAAGATTAAGGCACACAGTGGAACAGACAGTGCAGTGACACACAATATCACCTTTGACAGGCTCTCTGCTGATTATGTCACTCCTAAAGTTTCTGGGACCTCATGAGAGTGTGTCTTCAGTATTAACTCCCTCTTCTAAAGGCTGTTGACCTATTGGATCTATCCTGATTCCATATTAGTAGGACTGAGGATTTACTCCTCATGCAAGCAATGGGCAAACCGAAATTACACCTAAATAAACTTTGGCCAAGCTGCCCTTGTTGAAAATCTGCTTCTGCAGTTTTAAATTACTTCTTTGGTTACTTCAGCAACTGATAGCCCAAAACAGGCACTCTGGTAAGGAGCATGAAATGTTTAACTGTGCATTTATGTGTTCATCTCCAGTCTTCAAAAGCTTGAAACTGAAACTCTCTGTGCAAGACTCAGAGCACTTTTTCTGAGTAATTGGTTGTGCTACATCTAAGTAGTCCAGGGGTCACACAGTGTTATTTGTGTCTGTGGGTGCTATTATTGACTAAGCTTATGCTCTACATAAAAACTGAAGTGCTGTCTAATGCATTTAGTGTGATATTTATCTTCTTTAATGACCTCATTATTTCTTTTCTGCATTTAAATATACAAAAGCAGTATCCTTATTGTGCTTGGCCAGTAACAGAGGTGATTCTCCTCTCTATGGAAGGAGGAGACAATTTTGCACAATTTTACCTGAAAAAAAAAATCTTACATTGTAGCATATGTTAAGATGCCAAACAACAGTGATAAAGCCATCACTAAAAATTTGCTACTTTTCAGAACAAAACATTTCAAACACCTTTAAACTTAACTTGATAGTCTGGCAGTGTCTCTGTGTTGTTAGAGATATAGTTCTGTGAACTGTCAAAGACCTACCTCAAAAATAATCTGAATGGATATGAAATCGTATTATGAGTTTTTTGTATCTGAGATGCATCCAGAAGCTGAGAATAATCTTACAGCTCTACAGCTCACTAGCAAAGATCTCCTCACCAAGCAGAGAGCAGTGCTATCCAATGTAAGAAAGGATAAAACAGGGCAGCTGGGCTTGGCTTTTCTCCCAGTGGCAGAGAGAACACAGAAAAAGCATTAACAATTTTTTTGTCTCTATGAAATTTGGGTCACAAAATAATAATAATAATTTTAAAAATGTTATTGGCAAGCAAATAATTGGACTGATTTCAGCCTTCAGAAAGAGAGTTTTGAGGATGGTTTTTCGGAAAGCTGGGGTTACCAGAGGAAGATACAGCCTGATAACACAGCTGAAAAGAAATACATCAATTTTATTCAAAAGTGGGGCAGGAGAGTGAAGGAAAGGGCTGGGAAGAGAAAGAAAAGGGAGAGGATCTAATCATTACTTATGTCCAGACTTTTCCAAGTAACTTGACTCCAAACTTTATGACTGAAAGATGAACTCACTGAATAATTTACCCTTCTCTTTGCTAGCCTTTTAACACAATGAAGAAATTACTTAGCAAGTATTGCATGATAAAAATGGATATCTTATTGCAATGATGTTTATCTACAAAAGACATGCAGTTACCTCTGAATATAGGAGAAACCTTACAAAAGGGTCCCCCTATAATGAAATGTAAAGCAGTTGCTGCCTGAAACATTAGGTTTTTCCTCTCAAACTCAGAACAGCAACTTCTGATTGTCTGTAAAACACCTGTCAACAACTGCTTTCACAGTTTCTATGCCTTTTTTCTTACTCGAAGCTTTGAAAACTGCACTGGGCAAAGTCACTCCATCTAGGATCAAATTACAGCATGGATTCACAATTTCCCTTTTTCTGGCTGGTGGCATATGCCTGCGGTTTGCACCTGCATTTAATATCAACAGTGACTGTGACAACATCCACCAAGGTGATTTAACCTCCACAAAAGTACTTCTTTCCTCCTATATACTTTTTTCTAATATTCTGACTGAAACTACATGCTTTGCTACATGCTGAGGAGGTCACTAACTTCAGTCACAATTACCCTGGAAAGGAGATAAAAATTAAAAGACTATGATGCCTTGCTGAGAGGGCTTATTGTTAGCACTGCCATTAGTGCAGGGAGTTGCAGGGGAGATCAAATCTTTCTGAGTAAAGTGATATAAGTGACAAAGGGCCCTCAGCCTCCTCGAACTGTCTTTGCTATATCACTGTGCTGTTCATTCAACACTTCACAGCTGGCCTCTGCCTAATATCAGTTAGGAACTAACCAAAGAAGGCAAGAAGAAATCCCCATACTGTATCCCAGAGTTTTAAAGGTTAAGCACCACTGTGTGACAAATAACACAGAGCTAGTGGGAAGGTGTACTGGAAGTGTGCTCTCCAGCTGATGAACTACTGTATTTTTCACTAGCTGGACTTTGAAAAGGTCAGGTAGAATCTCAGATAGAAATACAGCAAAGTGTGAAAGTGATGAAGTTATAGAGAGCAGCCATGAGAACAGATGTTGCAAAGACTTAGATTAAATGTATGTTAAGTAGAAAACCAAACATAATTTAGTCAGGACATTATCCCAGCTGGACTTCAGGGGGTTCTTCCATGTCAAGTCTGTATTGGAACTTTTAGTGATGATGAATCTAAAATATGACAAGAGATTGATTAAAAATATTGGAAGAATTATCTTTTAAAGAACAGGGCAAAATAACTTTGTTTTCCTTGGGCACCATGGGAAAAAAGAGGTTGCATGAGATTTTCCCCACTGTAATTGCTTCCTACTTTTTTTTTCCCCCCATTTTTGGGATGTGGCCAGGTAAAAGGACAGGGGGAGTTACTTTATTTGTTCTGATATATTTAGAGCAAGAGGAGCAAAACAAGGCACACTATGACCGCCATTCTGGCATCACTGGCAGTGGGACTTCTGAGTCTTGCTTAACTTGTTGCACGAGTAAAGAATCAAGAGAAATTTCTCTGACACGTAGTTTGCAGGGAGCCAGTATTAGTCCAAAAGCCAAACAGCTGGCAGTTTATTAGTCATTCTTCAGTGCCTGAAGCTAACCTAGATGCCTTATACCTCAATGCTTGCTCTAAGAACCAGTTTCTGAAGAGCAAAATTCCTCTGAAAAGCAGAGACACAAGATTTACATACAAAGGAAGTCAACAGCATACATAAGGCTTAAATTGACTATAAGCCTAGGAGAAACACTAAAAACTAGGAGGTGGATTCACAAAGATATAATTTGTTCTTGTTTTTTTAATAAATAGCTTTAACAGGAATTAAAATATTCTACAGAACAGAATTCAAGTTTTCACTTGTGGTCATCCTTCATATTAAGCAGGTATAAAAATATAGATTGTAACTGCCCAAGAGTAACAGAAAATTCAGTAAATATTTTATCAAATAACAGATTTCCTAGACTGTTTATAATTACTGTGACTGAAACAAGCTCTAAATGTCTAATAAACACTGGTTCTGGAACCTTAGCAGGACTGGTGATCTTCCTTGCTAGACATAAAAAGCATTATTTTAAAGGAAGCTTAGAATTACTATAGTCATTACCAAGCAAACTGCAATTAAACAAGATCAAGACAAGCTTGACAATGGTCTTTGTTTTGAAATGAGGAGAAAATTGCAAATATACTCTTAAAAGCTTCATCTTTCAGCAATTTTCCCCATCAGAGGACTCAGAAGTAAAAAAATTCCTCCCACTCAGTCCCACATGTCCCCTTGCTTTTCAAAAAAACAAACCAAACCTATGAAAAACCACTCTTTTCATATCTCATGAAAGAGGAAAAAGGTCTAAGAAAATTTAATAGTTGAGAAAATAGTTGGAACCATTTTTTGTATCTAGGGTGGAGGGAAAAATAACCCTAACACAAAAAAAAAACCCAAACCCCTAACATTTTTATTATCAATGCCAGAAGACTTTCACAGTAATGTTTTTGGGTCTTGACAATTACTCCCTCTTTTAAGACATTTGTTTTGCATGCTTCCATTAAGCCACCTCTCCATCCTAGCCTCATTTTAACAGAATGAACAGGCATTTTAACACACTGAAACAGTGCAGTTTATCATGCTGAGAATAGGGTGGGAATGAATTTCTATATTTGGAATGTGTTTTCAAATAAAATCCAGTAAGGCCAAACTCGCCTAAACATATGTCTAAACATAGCATGAGATATCTCTAGGTTATACACTCAGAGGTCTGGAGGAATATAAAGTTAGTAGAGAAGATTCAATGAGTAGATATATATTATGAAAGTAAAAAATAAAAAAAAAACAAACCACAAAAAAAACACCAAACTAAACAAAGCACCTGAATTTTTAAAATATTCTTTTGAAAATAATACATTCACCTGAACAACAGATTAGAAATTAAGGGCTGTGGGAAACAGGAAAAGTTCTATGTGAAAATCTTTTAGAAATGTACATGATAGTGAAATTAGGAATAGTAATAAAATGAGAATATTGAATCTGCAGCTGCAGTGATTGGGACATTGCTACCTCTGGTTTTCTATCTCAGAAATTATGGAAAAAAGGTGCTAAAAAAGAAAAATTCTTCTTTAGTTCTGAGGAACCCTTATTCTGGCTTTGGAAGAAAACGAATAGGGGGGGCTACATTTCTTTAAAGAGGGCAAATGCTGAGGCTGAATGAAAATTTCCTCCACCTTCTTATATCTTCATTAATTTCTGGTTTACTTCCATACTTATATTTCAAATAACCTGAATACACATTTTCTGAAACCAATCTCTGGATTTAGATTGGAAATAAATTTAGGACATGTTTTTCTGGAAAATTGTTCTACAATTATGATTATGTGAAAGATTCCTTGGTTCTCTGTAACCTTGGAAATATTTTTGAATTAGTTATAAACAAATAAGGATCTACCAATAGGTACCCCAAATGTTGGACTATGTCTTAATCCTGACTGGAGGAACCATTTGATTAATTTTTTGTCACACATTTTTGGTGAGTAGCAAACAAAAACTGCTGATGGAAAAGCAGACTGAGCCTTTTTCTCCTAATAAAGCTCTTCCAGTTTTCTCTAGGAAACAAACAGCAAAGAAAGAGAATCAGAAAAGTGCTAAATGCTAGAGTAATTTTGTTTCATTTCTGAGCTCTGCAAGCAAATGATAGCACTGCTTTTCTCCTCTTCTTCCTGTTTTCCAAGCCTTTCTCCTGCTTGTGCGCCAGGGAGAGTGAAGATGAAACACCTGCAGTATTTGCTCCAAAGAAGATCTGAGGAAGCTTTGAGGAAGCAGATTAGAAGATGATTGGAGTGTGTTGGTGGAGTTTGATGTGCTTGCTGGGATACAGAACTGGAGTACTTAATGCCCAGGGAGGAACTGCAATGATTATTTTCAGCTATTAACCCAACTGAGTCTTGTTCTTTATAAAGCAAATATTGATCATACACAAGGCTGTAATTTCCAAGATTGATGAAGTACTGGACTCTAGACTGTCTCCTGTTGAAGATGTTCTTATACTGCTAGATCTTGAGAGTCATAATCCAGACATTTCTAAAAACTTTACTACTTCCATGTTTCTTTCAAATGCATTGTTTTTTCTGCTCACATACTTATTCATGCCACACTGCTGTCTCCAAGAACATTCCTTGTTGCATTTTTTACTGCTTAGTTTAATTCCTATTTTAAAATTGCACAAACATTGTAGGAATTCTCCCTATTCTTCTGACCGCTTTGTGTTCAGGATGTATTCACATTTTACTTCAGGACTAAAACATTCTTGTATTTGACCTTAGGAGAGTACCATGTGAGGAGGAGCTCAGTAATGTAATGTTTGACTACACATTACATTTGAGAAATATTATAATAACTTTTTTTATCTTTTGTTCTTATTCAATAAGAAAACTTACCAAATGAAGAGTGTCTTACAGGTTGTGATGGCTACAGCTGAATTTGAGCTCTTTCCTGGATTTCTCTCTACAATGGTACACTTTTAACTGAAAATTACAGGTTAAGAGATACCAAGTATGAATATGGTCCAGAGAAATCTTATACATACTCTGCTGGTGATGTTGTTGGTTTTCAGTAGCACTGCAGCTTTATGAAATTTGAAAATTTTTTTGCTCTGATAATGTCTTATCTGTGGCAATCATACATATTAGTTTCTCTATCCACAAAAGGCAATTTACATAGATTTATATCACTCAGGTGAAACATACAATTGCACTGGTCAGAAGTAGATGTTAAAGAATGAAGTTTACTAGAAAACATTTAGACTTCCTAATTAAAGTGCTCTTTTAAAAGATTAGAAAAGTAAGGACTTGAGCAGGATCACAAAGTAAAAACAACTGAAAAAGCCACTCTTTTAACAGGGCATTTATGCTCTAATATACAGAAGGAAATTGCCAAAGCATAAATATAACTGCTGGACCATGTGGTGAATACATTCTTTAAGGTCACTTAAAGAATCAACAGCAAAGGTTTCAGCCAAAGCAGGTTTAATATAAAAGTGAAAGCACAGCAAAATTTGCTGTCCAGGTTCACTCTACTACTTGTTAGGTGGTAAAGGACATAGAGGAAAAGCAAACAAAAATCCAGAATCAGAAAAAAAATGAAATAAACCCAAAACTATCTACTTGTGGGCTGGGGTAGGGGTGAGAAATTCCCCTTGAGTTCTGTGAAGTACTCACTTTGGATGCCTTTGCTTTTTCTTAATGGGTGAAGGGTTCAGTCTGGAGGAATGGGTGTATCAGCCCAGGATCCACCATCAACATTCATTGATTGTCCAAGTGTAGCAAACTGGAAACCTCACTAGATCTCTGAGGCATCCTCCTCAGAGGGAGGTTGCTGGTTGCATCCTGCTGTGGTCCAGGAGAGCTCAAAGGATCTCACTTAGGACGGCTGCTTACAGGGTCACAAGAGATTTGGTTTGAAGTGATTTTCCACCCTGGCTGCTATGAAGGTCAGTAACTTTATTTGAAAATTTGATAATGAAAATATTATTTTATTTGAGTTGTTATTCAGGCAAGAAAAGTAAGTTCCCAAGGCTGTTGGTTAAAAACCAGGAGCTCATTAGACAGCAGCAGTCCCTGGGAACAGACTGTGTTTCTGATAAGCTCTGGAGGAACTCAGCCCAGGTGCAGTTCGTAAAGGCCGAGGAATAACGAGCGTTTCTCAGGTCAGAGAGCAGCTTGAAGTGGGGGAGGGAAGTAACACCACACTCCAGTAGCTACTCTCCACATCCAGCATCTAGTGGGTCCATAGGCTTTATCCTACTCACAATATTTGGCTCAGTAATTTCTTTTTTTTTCCCCTTTGGGTTAGTTTTTCCTATTTTATTATTTTTTCTTAAGTTTTATACTCAAGTCTAGCGTCACTATAGGAAGTCAGAGAGCAGCAATCTTCAAAAGCAACCATAATCCTTTCTCTCTTGAGGATTCAAAATTTCTACTAATGGAAGTAGAATAATTTCTGAGGGAATATTTTGAAGTGTTTAACAAGAGTAACGGATGAGCTGATATTCATTAACTTCCAGATTTTTCATTTGAAAGTAAAGAATGCAAATCACTTAAAGAAGACAGATGTGAGAAAAGTACTACACAGAAAAGTACTTAAGCTCAGAAAATTATTTCTAAATGACTATGCAAATTATTAAAAATAAAAGGGCCATCTTTATAGCTGTATGCCCAAAGGGAATATAATATACTTTTAAAAAAAAATATTTCTCCTTATATAGGTTAGATGACTCAAGTAAAGACATTATAAAGTGTATGCAATGTAATATTCAGCAAAATAAATAACCCAATACTCTTTGAGTATTAAGGAATGCAAATGCCCAGATAACTGTATAAAAGATTAAAGGTCTTTTGTGTTTTTTTTTGTATTCCCGCAAACTAAAGAACTTTATGAAGGTGCAAGACACATAGAGAAGTGGATGATTATTTGTTTGGGTTGAGGGAAAACTGGAGAAAGAAAAAACAGGAATTCATATGCAATATTTTTTATAAATCACATATCTCTAAATAAAAGTTTGGAAGACTTGTAAGATTGCAATGGTTTGCTTTAGCAATTACAGTCAACACATTTAAGACAGCTAGATGCATTTTTGATGATGTTTATGATAATTCTTGTTTGTTTAAATGGTATTTGTTCATGAGATTTGTTTGTTTGTTCATGAAAAAAGGTCATTTTTCTAGGATCTGCTGATCCAAAAGATTCAACAGCCTGCACTCACTGTCTCCAGTATAATGGAAGTCCTCTGCCCCTATATACACACTTTTGCTCCATCACACAACAAGATTGTCTGTTTCCTCTGATTGATTTTTGGATTCAAAATATAATGAGTTTTGTAAGAAGACACCATGGACTCACACATGTCAAGGAGATTATCTTGAAAAGGCTAGGTAAGAACTGCATTAAAAATGAATAAGATGCAGAAGCTTATGTGAATAAGAAAAAAGATAATGATGTTTGGTTACTTTTTTATCCAGCAGATCTGAATTCAGCATAGTTCAATGAGGAACCAAAAAAAACCTGGTTGTTTGCCATACTACATAATTCTGGAATATGTGTCTCATCAATGTTGTATGATATTTTTATTACCTGATCCACTAACTTAATGGGCAGATTTGGCACTGGTTGCCTCAATGTGCCCATTTTATACTTGGAGGTTTGTTTGGACTTGTTTAACAGTTCTCAGCTATAATCTTCTCACAGCAGAAATGTCCCTTCAGTCCTCTTTGAGAGAATTTCACCCTAAAAGTACAAACTAAGTAACAGAAGTCCTGTTTCTTGCCCTTTCCACCTACTTCCTTCTCCCCCTAGTGTTAATTTGAG
This sequence comes from Chlorodrepanis virens, assembly GCA_003286495.1. NCBI lineage: Eukaryota > Metazoa > Chordata > Aves > Passeriformes > Fringillidae > Chlorodrepanis > Chlorodrepanis virens. Next base: position 111,250,188 of record LTAT01000004.1, on the reverse strand, counting down.
TTTGTGTGTTACTTCACAGATATAACTCATACTCAGTCCTTTTGATAGAGAGTTTAATTTCCAGTTGAAATAGTGATGCTCTAACATTCAGCTGCAAATCTCATCTCAAGTCAATGAAAAATTTATCAACCATTCATCAATTTGTAGCCTATATTGAGATAATTTTTACCAGAAACACATAGAAGGCAATATGCTGTTTTCTCTGTAAAAACATTTTTTCTTTCCTTGAATACCAATTACACTATTTAGAAAAATGAAACAAAAATTCTCTAGATCATTTTTACACCTCATGAACTTCAGTGCAAGATAGGATGCTTATGAGATTATGTGTTTACTCAACAGGAAAAATATTGAATATGCATTCTAAGTTATATCAGTAGCAAAATTATCAGTGATGTCTTTCTTGAGATATTATTTCATGAATACTCTACACAAAATTAAATCAAAACCAGATTGATATTTGGTTTTCTTCTGCTTGGGACCAGCATGTGTGTTCTCATATTTCATCTTAGCTATGTGCTCAGATCTCAAAAAACCCAAAGACTGATTATTTCTTTAAGGTCATAAAAATATGGTTGCTCCTGACATTCCACATATTTGAGACTATCACTTTATCTTATTGCTTCTCTTCCTGTGACAATTAAGCTGCCAAGCTCAACAAGACTGACAAATGTTCCAAGGTGATGTTGCTCCATTTATACTTCTGAAGTTCATGCCAAATTGATTGAGTCAGTGTAGAAAAATTAGCAGTTTGGTTTTTTTGGTTTTTTTCCTAGTGCTGAGTTGTTTTAGGGGCACTGAAGTTTTAGAGATGCATGGACACAAGAAGCATGAGCTGACCTAAATATCAGCCAGAATACATATTCAAAGACTTGAAGTCACCTTAAAACACAATCCCAACTTTTGGAATGCATTTAGAATAGTAAGTATGAAATAATAAACCAACATGTTGAAAGCTTCTCTGCCCACCACTGAGCACTCATAAGACAATGGTCAACTAATATAGTTCAAAATTTCTTGAAAATTCTAAAACAAAAGGTAATTGAACACAAAATCATGCAATCCCGTCCATTCAACAGTACAGGAGAAAAAAATTGGTCAGATCTTTCTTTTTAGTTTTTGTTTTATGTGTCAACAACATTTTTTTTCCTCCTATGAAATCTGTTCTCATACTAATAAAAGAAAAACAATGTTCTTCAGTAAACAGATTTGGATCAGCTTAGAGAAGCTAAAGCCTTGATAGAATTAAATCTGGCCAGGCAGGTTAATGGCAAAAAAGAGAAGTTTCCATATGTATGTTGGTGGTAAAAGGAAACCTAGAGAAAATGAGCCTTCTCCAGAAAGAAACGGGAGACCTGGTTACCTGGAACATGGAAAAAGCTTAAGTATTCAGAGTTTTTTACCTCTGTCTTCATTGGCAAATGTTTCATCCAACCACACAAGTGACAGAAGGGAAAGGGCAGGGACTGGGAAAATGAAGAACTGACAGTTGTAGGTGGAGATCAGGTTCAGGACCATCTAAGGGACCTGAAGGTGCACAAGCCCATGTGACCTGATAAAAACATCTGTGGGTCCTGAGGAAACTGCTGAATGAGCTGGTTAAGCCACTCTCCATCATATCTAAGAAGTCATAACACTCCAATGAAATTCCTATTAACTGGGAAAGGGGAGATATAACCCCATTTTAACAAGGGAAAAAAGAAAGACCTGGAAAACTACAGGCCAGTCAGTCCCACTCCAGTGCTTGGCAAGATCTTGTAGCAAATCGTCCCAGAAACTATGCTAAGGCACACAGAAAATAGTGAAGTGGTTGGTGACAACCAACAGGGTTTCACTAAGTGTAAATCATGTCTGACAAATCTGGCGGCCTTCTAGGATGGGATTACATCTTTGATGGGTAAGGGAAGAGCCACTGGCATCATCTACCTGGACTTGTGCAAAGCATTCAACATTTTCCTGTGACATTGTTTGCAGGGGTCTTAGGATGAGGGAAGAGATGAGAAAGTTGACTCTATGTTCAGAAGGCTTGGTTTATTATTTTATGATATACATTGTATTAAAAACTATATTAAAAGAATAGAAGAAAGGATTTCTTTAGAAGGCTTAGCTAAGAATAGCAAAAGAATGAATAACAAAAGTTTGTCTCTGACTGAGACAGTCTGGATACATGGACTGTGATTGGATGTTAATTAGAAACAACTAGATGAGACCAATCACAGATCTACTTGTTGCATTCACAGCAGCAGATAAAAAATGTTTACAGTTTGTTCTTGAGGCCTTTCAGCAACTCAAGAAGAAAAAATTTTAAAGAACAGATTTTTCATAGAACATGTCGCTGACATTGTCCCACGTGATATCCTTGACTCTAAATTGGAGAGGTATGGATTTGATGGATGGACCACTCAGTGGGTAGAGAATTGGTGAAAGTGTTGTGGTCAACAGCTCAATGTCCAAGTGGAGGGCAGTGGCTTGTGGCACCCCTCAGAGGGCACTATTGGCACTGGTGCAGTTCAGCACTTTCAGCCTCCTAGGCAGTGGGATCAAGTGCAAGTTTGGTGGGGTCAGCATGCTGTAGAGAGGGGATATCATCCAGAGAGACCTGACGGCCAGTGAAAACTTCATGAAGTTCAGCTTCCAAACCAAGCCATTCTATGAGACTATGAAGCCTGAATACTGCCTCTTAAATATTGCAAATCAATGACTTATAGGCAGGTGAGCTCATCCTGCTAATCCGTAGCCTTTTATGAATTTTTATAAACTACTCTGAATATACAAATTGACTATTCTTGCGCACATTTTTTTATTTTTTGAGGAAAAGTATTCTAGTGCATTTCCTTGCTCTAATTCATTACTTAAACTGGGTTAATACAGAAAGACTTCTTCTGACTATATATTTAGTGAGAACATATTGCCACACACAACATGAGCCCTGAGAGAAATCTATTTATAGGATAAATGCCTCCTCTACCCCATTTGCTATACAAAATACATCCACACACATATAAAAAAACCTTGAGATGGAGAGATGTGTGAACACTGTATATTTTAAAAGGTTTTTCCATTCCAACAACTCTAATTGCCTAAGAACTTAACCTTTATGGTTCAAATATTATTCCCATGTTATGATCCAGACAGTCCTAAAAGCTTCCAGAGGTTTGATGCTAGATTTTTTTATCTTTTGCATAACTTCTGATAAACAATATAAAACTTGCATTATAAATAAATCGCATCTTACACATTTAATTGGGAAATTTGGAAATTCAGAATAATGTGTGGCTCCCAGTCTACCGAGCTAAATCATCAACAGCCATGCTCTAGTTTACAGAAGAAAAAAATGCTTTAGCTGTTGCTAAGTTACGCTGAATACCCATTGAATTACACATGAAACCTATGTTAATTCCAAATACAGTCATTATGAGTGTCAGTATTACAAAGAATACTGAATAAATTTGAAATAATAGAAAACCAAATTAAAGAACTGCCATCACCTTTTCCTACATTTTCTTCAGCATTTCTGAACTTTTTTTAAAGATAGCTTAGCTGTCAGGTGAAAAAAAATTATAAGGTAGACACATTGGTTCTTTTACAGTAAAAACCTGTGTGATAAAAGGGCCAACTAAAATTTCAAAATACAAATCAGAAAATGAAAATAAGGAAGAACAGCTGGACTATGCTGATATAAACACTAAATTCAAAACAAATTCAAGCCAGTTATATTTTGCTGTGTTTTTAAAACATGGTCTAACTTGTCACTGTTCCTTCTGCCACTGCTGCAACTACATTTTGGACAGACCCCAAATTTTAAAGTAGGGCAACTTGTACCAAGCAGGTGATGGTAATTTCTCTTCACTGCCACAGTCCTGACTCTCTGGTCCATGGCACTGTGATTTGGAGCAGCACTGGAACTTTTGCAGGAGGACAGATCTGTGCTCACAGCCAGTGCTTTCCAGTGTAGGATAAGTATTGTCTTTCAAGAATGCCAGGAACAGAAATTTAAACTACATTTACAATGAATCTATAGAAATTTGTTGGTGGGATAATACCAGGTATTTGGCCCAGCAGTAGGGACTGATGATTAACATGAGATGACCCAATGACCAAGGAGATCATACCCAGACCTTTGCCTTATGCTTTGGTAGCCTGCTTAGATATACCTGCTTGCACTGCCCACAAGGCTACGAAAAATTACGTAGGACATTTCTGAATTTGCATACATATATTCTTAGAAAATTAGGACACTCCCACTGGGAGTGGGAAAAATGGAAGGACTTCTCATAAAGTAATGCTGGACAAGTGCTAGAAAATCTACTGTCTAATAGTTTCCATAACATCTGTTGTGTACTACCTGTATAAATACAGCACAAGTTTGGCACTGATCACTTACTCCAGAAATAGAATAGAATAGAATAGAACAGAATATAGAATAGAATAGAATAGAATAGGTCAGTCTCTTCAGTTGGAAGGGACTTAGAATGATCTAGTCCATCTGTCTGACCACTTCAAAGCTGACCAACTCAAAGTACATGGTTAAGTATATTGTTCAAATGCCTCTTAAACACTGATAGGTTTGGGGCACTAACCACCCCTCTAGGAAGCCTGTTCAGTGTTTGATAATGCTCTTAGTAAAGAAATGCTTAGAAATTACCAGTTTGAAGCTATTCTGGTACAGTTTAGAGCAATTCCACACATTCTGGATACACGGAAGAGGAGATCGGCAGCTTTCTCTCTACTTCCCCTCTTAGTAAGCTGTGGAAGCAATGGGGTAGACTGTATCCTCCTTTTCTCAAAACTAGGCAAACCTGCAGTCCTTAGCCACTCCCCACAGGACATTCCTTCCAGCCCAAAATTCCTCTGAAAACTGTGAGTGATCTTTCTTTCTCACTCTATCACCCAGATCCATGATTTACATTTCTTGTTTATCAAAAGACTTGCAAAAGAAAATCACTGGTCTGAGCCCTCTCACTCACAGCTGTGAAGCTAAGTCTCTGGGAGTGCTTAAACACAAACAATCAGAGATTATTGTTTAACCTCTGTATTTGAATGCTATATTCAGCCAGGCTATCAGCTGATAGCACAGACAGCAGAGGTGCAAATCCAGTCACTCCCATTTTTTTCAAAATGTATGGCAAAGCATGACGTAGTCCATGATCCAAAATGCAAATACCATGTCTGTGGAAATTGCCATGATTTGACTCACTGCCATGCTGACAAACATACTGCTTTGTTCAGGTATTTAAAAGCATGACTGTAACAAGCTATCAGCAAATAGCAGTTTCCTCTGTGCTCAAGCCAAACAGCTGCCAGTTCTTAACAGACCTCTCTGGAGTGCAACTCTGACTACCTTGAGTTCTTCACAACCCCACTTCAGATACTTTGTACAAATGCTACTTTTCAACCTGCATGTCCACATTGCATATATAGAATACACCTCTTGGCTGCTTTTAGCATTGTACCATACATTCACATGTAGTTTTCAGACTGATTCCACTGAAAAGTTTTATAAGTCAGACACAGTCGCATTCTTTAGGCAAGTCTGATTTTTCATTTCAAAATTCTCATTACCTTCTTTCTACCTTTGAAAGGCATACCTACACTGCTTTACTTGAAAGGCATACCTACACTCCTTTATTCTCATATCCTGTGTCCTGACTTATTGGTAAACACTGATAAACACTACAGTATTTTATCCATATTGCTCCACTTCTTTTTTGTCCCCTTCCTCTGTAAAAGTGTGCAAATGAAGATCTGCAATCCAGATTAATCTTTCATTCCTGTCAGTCAGTTTGAATGTTTTAAAATATGAGGGCTTTGTGTTCCAAATACAGATATTTTGACAAAATCTGCAACATTTTCTGTCTTTTACATGCAGCTGGACCTATAAAAAAAGCCTACTATTAGTAGCTTACAATGTTTATTAGTAGATGTAAAATATGTGTCTGTGCTTCTGCATTGATATCTCTTGAACTGTACCTGCAGTTATTATTGTCTTATAGATGCAAGGAAGTATCTATCAGTACTTTGGTAAGTGTTATTATTATATTGCATTTTCACTGTATCTCATATTGGTTTTTTTCTGTCAGAAGTGATGGTATCATTTAGAATTGGTGAAGATCATTATACTGAAACAACAGATTTCCTGCTTTTCCTTCATTCTTTCGGCACCTGACTTGCCATTTCTCAGAGATGCTCCCGGATCCTGAGTCTGGATTTTAGCTGGTCATAGCCTCAAAACCTTGTAGCTCTTTTGGATGGTGTGAGGACTATTAAATGCTTTATTGTTTGCACTGCTTTGGAATAGATCTAATGCTTCTTTTTTTAAAGCCATGATCAAAGTAATTCATATGCGCTACTCTGTTTTGCATTTTGTTGTGATTCTGTTCTAGGTCACATTTCCTGCATTTGTAAACACTGCGATTAAGTTATTGTTGTGCACTTTTCTTGTGCTGAAATGTATTATAATGTCAGAAAAGTTACTTTGACTTCCATCAGACCTTATAACATGTCATTCTTCTGAAAAATCTCTTGTGCAGTGGAGTATTGTATGCTGACTAGTCTTTTGAAGTGCCATCTTTGGAGTGCTGAAAGTGGTTAGCTTGCTACTTTCTTCTTCCTGATTCATCTTTACACTTTGGGTCTGATTAATTTTCCCATTTGGGAGTGATGTTGCAATACAGCAAAGGAGAACTGTCAAGTTTTATTATTACTGTTTCAAAGGCCTGCTCAATCTAATATTTGTTTATCTTCTGTGTATATCAAACTTACCTATAATTCCTTCATTTTCCTAATAAAAAGTATCTAAATACATTTAATGTCAAAATTCTTTGGCCCTAACTATTTGTGGCAATTCATATATTACAGGCATTATATTGGCACCAGAAGTATAGACAGTAGAGTTGCCATTGTTCTGGTAGATATCCAATACAACCTAATGCCTTGTCAAAGCAATACTTGTTTATTTTCATTTGCTTGTGTTTATGGATACCCTATGTAGGCTCCATGAACAGATCCATTTTCATGAATTTTCATTTTCATGATTTAATTTCAGAGTTATTTTTGCTAGGTACTTATTACACAGATACCTAGTTATTGACAGTTTTCTTGAACACACTAATGTTCTATGAAGACTAAATATTCAATGAATGTGCCAAATCATATGAATACAGCTGTGGGAACTCAGCACATCACTCCTGATGTCCAGAGCTACCGAGAGAACCCTTGGGGGGCTCAGGAGTCTTGGAATGTTGCCAAAAGCACTTGGTGGCTTGATTTTGATCCATCTAGGGATGTGCCACCTGTGTATGAGGATATGAAACCTGTGAGAATCACTCAGGTGTGAATGGTGAAGGGAAGACATAGTTGTAGGGTCAATCACAGATTTTGGGGTTTTGGTACAAGGGGGGTTGTGGAGACAAGATGGAGGAATCAGGGCGTGTCACAAGGCTCTTCTTTCTTCCTCTTGTCATCCATCTTCTGTGGTGGTGTTGGCACTTGTGGATTGG
>LTAT01000004.1:111202887-111217412 GCA_003286495.1 Chlorodrepanis virens | reverse complement strand
CTTCTTTCTCCTTTCTCCTTTCTCCTTTCTCCTTCCCTTCCCTTCCTTTCCCTTTCCCCTTTCCTTTTCCTTCACCTTTCCCCCACAATAGCTCATCATTTTTAGAAGACATCCACAGCAGAATTTTTTTCTCTTAGTGGAACAAAACTCAAGCTGGTTATTTACCATCATATTTGGTGTGGATTTTTTCCTGCTTTTATTCTTGGGATCAGAATACAGAAGTTAAAATAGTTTGTTTTAGTTTTTTTTAAGTCAACCAAAGATTGAGGTGCTGATGGTAACTGCTCTACAGTGAGACAACGTTTAATGTACTCTAGCAATTCTAGCTAATTTCATTTTTCAGTCTTACTGTAGATGTTCAGACAAATGAGGGCTTTTTGCACTTTACTTTTCCTCAGGACTCAAAAATTCTTCAAGGAAACAGAGGATCAAGTTTTCCCAACTTCAGCCCCAATCCACTTTATTGAAGCCCTCAGTTTTGATACTGGGAGCCTACACTCTTATAAAACCAGCAGTGATGAGCTTGGAGAAAATAAAGAAAGTCTGACTGATAAGTTAGTGGCTTTCTGTTTTATCTTTGTCAGAGTTAGTATCTGCAGACTGGTTTGATTTTTATGGCATGTTTTTTCTCTAACAGAAAAATAGAACCAGCTCTAGCATGCAGACACCCTGTGCTGAATCATCCCATGGTAGTTTAAGACAGGAACTTACGGCGCATGCAAAAGAGGAGAAGAAAAGCGTACTTGAAACACTTCAGTCACTGTCTAGTGTAATCACTTCAGCTGCCAGCAATGGTATTTTGTGCTGCTCTGCCAGAATGAAGCAGATGAAAGATGCTCACAGACTCCCTTTTGCCAGCTCTGCTATCAGGGTTTAACCTCCAGGAAGCACACGAGGCAGGCAGCAGAGCAGTGGTGATAGCTTAAGTAGCTGCAGAGATCTGCTTTGCTGAGCATGAGCAAGACTTTAGCTCATAGCCAGGCTGTGCATTTTTGCTGTTAGAAGCACACAACTCTGTATGCAATGCCTGATGAGTGGAGAGCAGAAACATATAATTTTTAATTAACTTCTTGGGGGGAGAGTAGAATGAAACCACAGCATTTTGCTTATTTTCATTTTGGATTTGATGTAGGTTTGAAACTATACTTCTATACCTACTCCAAATGAGTGATATCCTAATTCCCTGTACTGCCTAAAAGTCTTTCAACACATCTGATTTTTAGTAAATCTGTCTTTTGTAAATTTATTTTATATTATGAGAACGCTTGAATTTCACATGCCTTTAAAAAGTGCAGCAAGTTACCTGCCCTTAAATAGCCACCAGAGAGAAATAATGGGTTATATCTAACCAGAAACCTTATCACAAAGTGAAATGAATATCTGTTTTTGTCGGTCAATAGACTAATCTTCACCTTTTTTTTTCCCCCAAAAGTACTTACCTTTAAATGAAAAAGGCAGCTGTAGCAAATATATTAGAATTTGGTTTACACTCTGCCTGGAAGACTTAAATTTCTTTCACATCTTTATAGGTTTGTCTTTATGTTTAAAACACAGACCTTTCTCTTTTCATCTGTTTTGTTTCATAACTCCCTTCTCTTTGAGTGTCTGTCTCAGAGATGTGATGTAAATAAACAGTTTCACTCAGGTTGTTAGGGGCAGTGAGCAGAGATAAGCAAGCAGATCCGTTGTGTGAACTGTCATTATGAAGCTTTATGATGTTACACCTTCAGCCCAAAGAGGCTACTTGAAGTCATATTGAGTTCCTAACACTGATGCCAGAAAATGACAATAACATTAGGGAAAATACTTTGTCACTTTATACTGCAAATGTATATGATATCCCCAGAGAAAAGTTCAGTTTTCAATTAATTGTTCTTCCAAACTTGTATTATTTTGTTGCGGTTGATAACACTCTAAAGGTGTTTTGAATCCTTGTGGATGTGATTTTCTTTGACAACACTTTCAAAGCTCAGACAAGCTGATTCAATTAAAATAAGATCTGAAGTTGTCAGTATAAGAAGTTGAATAGACTTTTTATACAATTAATTGTACATCTGAAGCACACAATGAAACAGACTGCAAAAAATAGTCCTTTTTTTTAATACAATTGTTTTGCTGAGAAGAAAGTTCTGCATAGCTCTATGACATTCAGTACATCCAAGAAAATGTAGCAACAAGAATAATATTTTTTTAGGTTTGGTCTTTTGGTGTTGTTTTATACCCAATAGTAAAGAATTCTGTTTCTTGTTCATAAATGTTGTAGAAATTTATAATAATCTATAACCATGGGCTCTATAAAGTAATATCACTAACTACCTCACCTGTTCTTTTACATGCTATTACAGAGTGGATGATTGAACAAAAGAAAGAAGATGAAAGAACAAAGTGAATATATAGTTTTCCACATGTATTGAAAACACGTTCTCTTTTTGCCTCTCACTATTATTCAAGACATGGGATACTACACATCCCATTTGAGCATCTGTGGAAGAACAGACAAAGTCAAAATGATAAGAAATACTTCTGAAAAACACAGGAATGAGATGGAGCATCTACAGACTCCAGGCTGTCCAATACCCATCTTCTGTTTTTATCAGCAGGTAGCGTGGCACACCTGTAAAATGCTACAGTGGCACTAAGGACCCAAGACCTGCAGATTTGGTTTAGGATCATTACTCGAGACAGGCTCTCAGCCAGTCTCTTGCACCAGACACTCCTCAGCAGCTGCAGGATGCTACATAAGTTCCTGGAGCATGGCTTACAGTTAGTTTGAACAGAAAGGAAGGCCACTTATGTGCTTAAATAATTCCATGGGATGTGAATCAAGCCAGCTAGGGGACTTTTTCACATCCATAGTGCTGCTCCACATGAAAACACTAATGCCCTTTGTAAGTGCTGAGTGCTGTGAGGCAAGCTGATGAACCTTGTGGGATAATGTTCCTGTCATTAGGATAGATGGGATAGGGGTGTTCAGATGAGGTCACATCAATTAACCCAATGTTAAGCCTGTGAAAGGAACCAGAGCAGTCATACCCTTCTATGGCAGAAAGAGAACCTCGCATTTCACTGCCCACAGTGGATGTTTTACCAAACACATCTCTTAATTGCTTCCTAGATGGCTGTAAACATTTGGTATTCACTGAATTTCACAGTATGAATGTTGGGTGAATTCATGACACCATTTTTATTTTAAACTTCTCATGCAGTGATGATTTCTTCTGAAGCTTCCTGGATAATGAAAAGCAAACAGTAGCTTTTCCATGCATTCTCATGGTTGTTGTGCTGGTTTCAGCTGGGGCAGAGTTAATTTTCTTCCCAGTGGCTGATATGAGGCAATGTCTTGGATTTGTGCTGAACACCGGGTTGATAATACAGAGATTGTTTTTTATTGCTGAGCAGGGCTTATACAGAGCCAAGGCCTTTTCTGCTTTTTGTGCTGTGATGCTGGCAAGGAAGTTGAGGGTGCATGGGATATTGGCAGGAGGCTCAGTCAGGACAGGTGACCCCAGCTGACCAAAGGGATATTCCAGACTGTATGAGATCAAGCTCAGTATATTAAGTGAAGAAGAAGGAAGAGGGAAAGACTGCAATGATGGTGTTTTTCTTCCCAGGTAAAGGTTATGTGTGATGGTGCCTGGCTCTCCTGGGTATGGCTTAACACCTTCCTGCCCATGGGGTGCAGTGAATTCCTTGTTCTGCTTTGCTACCATGTACAGCCTTTATTTTTCCTAATAAACTGTCTTTATCTTGACCCCCCAAATTCTTATTTTTTAAGAAATATTATTTTTTATCATAGTAATTTTTTATAATATTTATATTTATTGTTTACATATTTTTTATCCTTTCATTTCTCTCCCTGGTCTGCTGGTGGGGGAGTGAGCAGGCGGCTCCATAGGGCTTGGTGTCTGTCTGGGGTTAAATCATGAAAATTCTATGGATCCCTGCCATGTTCCCTTTAATCTGTCCTCTAAATTAAAAGATCCTAGTCTGATCAGTAGTCTCTTCTTGTACAAAAGCCAATCTGTAACACTGATTCAACTTTACCTTTGACATACTTCTCTAAACACTTTTTGATACTGTCTCCTTCTTGAATTAGGGAGGTGGGACCTGCTCTTAACACTGAGGATGCATGAAGACTTATGCTTCCCAGATTGTCCTTTGGTATTCTGCACAAATTCCTAACATTCTATGTGCTTCTTTTACTACAATTACTCATTCAGGCAATGCTTTCACAGAGCTGTTTTTACAAATCCCACACTTTGTGGTTGAATATCAACAGCTATCTCAGATCCTCTTATCTATATGTCAGGTTAGAATTGTTTTTCTACATGGTCAAGCTTTAATATTTAATTGAAGTTAATCAGCCATTTTTCCACCCAAGTATTCTGTTCAGTGTAACAAAATGCTTGACAATCGTTTCCAGTTTTCAGTGTCTTGAAGTGTTAGCACCAATAAGCACAGAAGTTGTTTATGCCACCTTAACCTTGCAAGTCAGAACTTGACTTGAGCCTTAATCAAATAAGATATTGCATAAATGTGTATTTCTAATGAAATTTCAGTGAACCCCATGTTAATTATCCCCACTGTTATTTTATAACTCTTCTAAGAAAACCTTTCATGTTTGTTGTACGATTTCTCTAGACATTCTCTAATTAGGATGGGATGGTACAGTGAGAGCACAAAATTCTTTCCCTAGAACAGCTTTTTCTTTATAAGTAGTAATCACTATATTACTACCCTTTCAAGACAAAAACTTCCAATAGTCTTGGCCTTTTCTTCTGAGATCTTTTTTTTCTCAGATACAGTTTCTGACATGGAAAGAAAATTACAAGCTCAGCCATTTTACTGCATTTTGTCATTGTTATTGCTTCCAGACCAGCTTCTTCTGTGTGAGAAATTAGAAGGGCAGATTCACAGCAACAGCTGCACAAATCAAAGACCTTCAGCTCTGACAGTTCTAGGGGATGAACTTAATGCACATTGAACTACATCATTAAATGCTGTAAATGGGCACGTCTCCATTAAAAGCAAAGGAGTCATGTCTCTGACACCATAAGACTGTCTGACTCATATTGATGACATGTCAAATGTCACAGGACTAAGTCAGAAAATAGATTCTCTTGAATATGCGTGGTAAAATACAGCAACTAAAAATGTAAATTAATTTAAATTTTTTTTTGGGAAATGTCAATTTCCAGTTACTTGTGAGGTAGTTGTCAACTCTAAGTAAAATTAGTAAAAAATAGAAACAAACTCTCACAGATACATTTTTCTTTTGTGCTGACACTAGCTATGTGGAATGCCAAAATATGTGGATTGTGGTTGGTTCCTCAAAAAGGACGAAGCATTAATAATCTACGGCATCATGACAGCTTGGTTCTCAGGGTTCTCAGAATACTTTAGATGATGAATACCTACAAACATCCATCACCCTATGCTACTGAAAGTTAAGTGTTCAGTAACAGAATAGGTTGCTGTTCAGACTCCATGACCAGATTAGGTATTCTCATTAAAACTGGTCTGACTACGAGTGACATATCAAGTGGAAAGAGTTTACATTAATTTAACAGACAATTAATCTGCCAAAAAAAAAAATCCCTTGGGAAAATTTCATTCCTAATTTGAGGAGGTTTTTTTATCATTTTTTATTTGGCTATGTACCATGTAATAAACATGGTCCTGCAGCACTGACCTTTGGTGCCATTGGTTTAAAATCTTGTAGCGCCTGCAGGAGGGCAATGTGAAAAATAAAGAGATTGTGCCGCCAATATTACATTCTAGGAATGGAAGAAAGTGACTGTAGTCATATGCATTTATCCTCCTTCATGAGTGGGGTCTCTCCTGATTGTACGTGGGTTGGTAGAGTCACATTGCCAAAAGGGTATGGAGGAGCTGTGACACTATGACTGCTGACAAGCAGCTGCTAAGCAAGATTGCATTTGTTTGTCTTTCCAGGGATTCATGTTATTGAATTTTATGTATTTATTTATTTCTGTTGTTTCTTACTGCTTGTCTGCATTACTCTGCTGCTCATGTAACTGTGTTCTCTTTATGCTCATGTTGTTCTAATTTACATTGTAGTTGACATATGTTTCTTTTCAGTGGGTGTCTGACACTCTCTCCTGGTTTGCTGCTAATTTCCATTGTTATTTTCTGAGATTTCTTTCTACCTGTAGTACATTGTTCTCATAGATTTATCCTGACAAAACAATTTTCTGGGACCTTTAAATAAATAAAGTTCAATATTTCTTTTGGCACTATTGTAATTGAATGCACTCTTCTCTTTTATAAAATGCACCCTGGTGACTGGTGGAAAAATCCGTTTTGGCCTACTGTATCCAACTTTTAAATTCTTATGGAAGGTGAACATGCCCACCTGATGTCACTTGATTGAGTTATCTCTTTTAAAATTTTCTCATAAGGTCTTCCCATTTTCTTAATTATTTTTATTGTTCATATTTCAATTTCTTATCAGTTTTACTGAGTGCAGTTTTACTTGCAAAGAAATGTTCACCTTCCCACTTTTGATATTATGCAGCTTGATTGCTTTAGTATTTTTCTTTTTTTCCCCACTACATCTTCATCTCCCCTCTTCTTTAAAATCAGGGATTAAGTCCTCCCTAACAGCTCCTTCTCAATTAAAAGTCTATATTGTGATTATTTTTTCCCCCTGTAATACATGAAGTCATCTTTTTCAGAGTGAACTTCCTGCCTCTGATCCTTTTTGATTTATCTCTTTGGCCTCCTTGTCATTTGTAATACCTCACATTAAACAGGGCCTGAAGATTGTAATTAATTTGCTGTTTACTGCTTCATGCACTTCAGTAATAAAAAAAATGATGATTAAGTTATTAAGACTATTCTTGACAAAGGGCAAATGTATTTCAATACTGATGTGAAAGACTGAAGCTCAGGAAAATGACTAGCAGGAATACATTTTAACTGGGAAAAGTAAAGTGGCTTGCCAAGAGAGGCTGCAAGCCTTTGTTTCTCTGTATACAGTGATGAAATTCAAACAAACAAAAAATACAGGACCTATTGGTAATATAAATGAGAGGTAGAGCAATGTCATACACTATCACCTCTTTTATCTCACAGAAATATGAGCTGAAGTAATGAAAGTAATGAACAGTGCAAATGTGAAATATTTATAGCGGTTTCTTGGAAGCCTTGCAGCAGTGTCAGACTGGAGGTACAAAGCTTCAAGCATTACTTGGCAGCTCAGAGAAACCTGGATGTCCATGCAGTGTTATTCCTTCTAGATTTCTCAATAGCTAAATGTCAGTTCCTACCATAGCAGTATCAGAACTTATTTCCCTTTTTTCTTGCCCTTATGAATGTGTCTTTCTCTATCACCACCAACCTGAAAAATCAGTGTCATCATAAACCATTCTATTTCCCAGACTCATGTGAGCATCTCTCAGGTCATCACTTCTGTTCTCCCTCCTGCCATTCCAAACCAACATTGTTTTACATCTGAAAAAATAAAGCAACATACACCTGTATTTTTTTACTTTTTTTAAATTCTGTTGACAATACTGAGTTAGGAAAAAAGTATATTCTTTTTAGTTTTGGTTGATTTTTGTTGCACTGAAGAAAAGGCCTACAACAGGGTGGAAAAAGGAGAAAAATGTGGTATTGTCCTAGATTTTTTTTTTTTTTGTTTTAGAATTCATTTAAATTTTAATTACCTTTTTGCCACATTTGTACCTCTGCTGACAAACAAGATATAAATAATTTCCTCATGTGCATTAAACCACAGAAAAATTGAAGTCAGGTCAAGTCATGCTCAGGAAAACAAAAGAGTGTTGTTCCAGCATTTCTTCAGGTCTCATGCTTTCCCCATTTACAATTATATGTATTGTATTACTCCATATATAGAAAGATACTTGGAATTATTATACTTATTATACTGCATAATAAGTTATATTAAAGCTGTATACAAATATACATACCACAGACATATTTGCTTCTTGTATAAACTAAAATCTTCCTCATCTTAAAGGACAAACATTTTGTCGTCGTGTGTCTTTAGGCAGGATGCTCACTTGATGTAAATTGCTTTGGCTTATCTCAGATCTGATGCTTCCAGAGCAACGTGGCTAAACAGCATTGGCCAGCAGATAATGCATTACACTGCTGTATTTCCTGACTGCTCTACATGAAAATTATTAAACTCCATGAACAGCATCAGAGCTACTGGCACCTGCTTGTTTAAAAACAGGTTAGACAGGCAAAATATACTTAAATTACATACATAAAACAACAGCTTCTGTGTGATTTTTGATTTCTTTAAAGTTCAGAGCAGTCTCAAGGTTCATGAAACCAGTCATACCAATTTTATATTAGTTTCTTTTCCTTCTTGGGGAGGAAAAAAGGAAGTCAAAACTGCCCCCCTCCCCACCCCGAAACACAAGTGCAGTTCCCTACCTGTATACGGCCGCACTGAAACAAACACATTTCATAAAATGAAAGCCATTCTAAAGAATTCCCTGGAGGAGATAACAGCCACACAAGGCAGCTCTTACTTGTACTCACAATTGCATCAATCTTTGATCTTTATTGTTACGGTATTCCTTCCATTCTGGTACCATAAAAATGTTCCTTGTGGATTTTCTGTAAATAATATATGTGCCTACACTAAAACTGCTTGGGAAAAAGAGATGGTTGCAGATCAGTGCTGCAAATAAAAGCCAAGCAGCCCTTTTATTTAATTTCATCCACAAATGGCTGTGGAATTGCTATCTTGAGAGAGGAACAAAAATTAAGTTCTCACAATTTTTCTATTTCCATGACAATCTGTAACATGCAGAAAAGATTTTATGCCATTTCCTGTTCTTACTACAACTTTTATTCTGAGAATTGGGAGTACAATAGAATTTTAATTTCCAAATATAGCATATAAAGTATCAGTGGCCTATAATTTTTGGAATTTCTGTTAAGATGTATTTTGTGCTTTGATATTAATGATTGATCATCAATTTACCTAAAGCTTCTTGGACCCTATAAATGAGGACAAAATAAGAATTCAGAAATAGAGAAAGGTGACCCTATTTAGTTGATTTAAAAATTAGGGTTAAAACATTCAGATTGACAAAAATATGGTGAACAATGGTACAAAAGAAGAGGAAATTATTACTGAGGAACCTACTTATAGCTTTCTGCTAAGTAGACACAGGACTCATGGAATAATAAAGGTTGAATAATACATGCAAAATTATTGTGAAATTGTAATACAAATCTTCTTTAAAAGTTATTACATTCAGTTTAGCTCAAATTAATTTTAGGAAATATATGAACAAAGATCATATGCATGCAAGAAGAATATTTTCTAACTTTTTTCCATTTACATGCCTTTTGTATTTTTCCTATAGATTATTTTGTATTTACTAATGTTTTAAAAGTCACAAATTATTTTGTTTACTACTCATTATGTTTGAACTTAATGATCCTTGGATAATTGCTTCTTAACATGCCACTTAATTGTTCTTTATATCTTTGAATTATATACTGCAAACACATACAAATATAAAAGGTTAGAAAGAGGAAAAAGTGACAGTCTTCTGAATTTGAGCTGGGAACTTTCCATGTAAAATCTGCCATGAAAAAGTATGAATGGAAAAGCACCCATATACACCTCATTGTAACTTTCCCCGAGCCTCCAATAGGTTTGGAACACAAACTGAAATGATTACTTTTAATTCAGCCTACTACTGAATGCACAGGCTGCATGGAATGTTATAAGGATTTTAATGCAAGTTGTGTTTGGGGTCACTTCTGGAGCTCTTTATTACATGCAAGTTCTTGGTAGCAGTGTGCTATCTTAAATATAAAATACCTTCAACCACATCAGCTGAAAAGTCAGGTGTCAAATAAGAGCAAGGTTTCTTATTCATTTTCCTCCTTCCCACTTCCACTGGAAATACCAAGACAAAATGATGAGAGAAAATTACAAAAATTTCACACTCCCTTTGCTTCTCCAGAGTCACCTGATTCAGTGATATTTGATTTCATTGAGAGGAACATTGAATAGCTGAAAGTTGAGATGTGGTCCCATGCAGCAATGGGTAAGATGATATGGTTAACAATACCTAAGTGAAAAAACTGGAGGAAAAATAACCTTTTAGCATGAAATATTCTGTTCTCAGGCTCTTTTTCATGCTACCCAAAAGGATACATCCATCTTGAAAGATCTCTGATAGCCCATTTAATATTTAATTCCTTTCTTATGCATTAATAGAAGGTAATCAGTCTCTGGGGCCCTCAATATGCCTGTTTTGTCAGCTATTTGGCTGTTCCAGTAGGAGGTTCTTCATTTAGAAGTGAAGAGTATGTCAACATGCAGAGAGAGAATTTGGGCCTAAGTCTCCAAACAATGATTCAACTCCATAAAACTGGTGTGGACAGCATGAAGTTCTAACTACTCTAAAAAATAAGGGGAGTAATTTCAAGCAAAATCCAAAGGGCTGCCAAACCATGGGCAGTCAAAGGAGCAGTGTTTGGTCTACATTATTTTAAACATTGGTGGGAAACACACTTTTTTCTCTTCACAGTACTTATCCCCTCTCTCACTGCACTGAAGTGAACACAGCCCTCTTCTCAAACTGGAGCCTTTCAGTAGTTTTGGCTCATAACATCCTCTCTCTTACCAGTTCACTTTGATCTGTGTGGCTCAGACTCATTACCTAGTCATTAAAGTAAATAAACCTGAATTCCTCCCATATTCAGGGTGCAAATCTGCAGGATGTTGCTTTAACATTAGGCATAATGGTGCAGAATTACTGCTGCAATATTTCAGTACTATGATACAGACCTGTCACATTCAGGACAAACCACCTAAATGAAATGCCTAACAAAAAAAGCAAGCAGCAGATCCAAAATGTTCAAGTGCAAATGTTAGAAGGAGTGGGTTTTTTCACTTTTAAAGGAA
This sequence comes from Chlorodrepanis virens, assembly GCA_003286495.1. Lineage (NCBI taxonomy): Eukaryota > Metazoa > Chordata > Aves > Passeriformes > Fringillidae > Chlorodrepanis > Chlorodrepanis virens. The sequence goes on along the minus strand of LTAT01000004.1, from coordinate 111,206,482 downwards.
TAAGACCTGAAAAAACTGAAGTGCCAAACTGAAAGAAAACATTAAGTGCCCTCCACTTTTTAACTTAAGCGTATGGAAAGATCATTAACTAAAAATATATAGGAAAAAATATTAAAAACTAAATTACCATATTTTGTATCTATTAACATATATTACCTTGAATATGCTGTCGTTTATTTGCAAAACATGATGCATTCAGGTTTTATTTTCAGTTCAGAGAAGCAGAGGATCCAACTTTCCTCTTGTGTTTACTGGTGCAGTCTGTAACTGAGCTTGAGAACCTGCATAAGAATTGCAGTGTCCATAGTAGTTACATTTCCAAAAATGGAAGTGTCACTAAAACCAGGGGGAAATTTGATTCCCTTAGAAAAATTAAAAAAGAAAAAAAATTAAAAATTAAAAATTAGTGTAATATATCTGAATAAAAATGTCCAAGTTTACCATATCCCTCTATGACTATCTAGATACCTAATGTTTAAATGTATCTGAGAGGGAAAAAAAAATACTTGTGTACATTGATGTAACCGGGACCTAAAAGTTGTTAACAATTACATGTCATTTCAAAACTTTCATCCAGAGTTTTTTCAGTCTTATTTTACTAAAAATTCTCCACTATAACTGCTCCTGATCCATCTATATTGTGTTTTGCCTCAGAAATTCTACACCTGATATGCTGTATATGACACAATGTTTCACTGTTTGATTTTGAACTGGACACATCATCCTTCTAAGCAAAGCATCCTCCTTGAAGACTGCATATCTAATATACAGATTAAAAATTAGATAAAATATTAGATAAGTTATAAAATTTTAAAGGTCAATATAATGTATAATTTTCCAAAACTTGCCACAGGAACAGCAGTGGTTACTTAGGTAGGCAAAGTGGGAAGATAAAGCCTCAAGGCTTATGTGGGGAGATGCTACTCCCCTGTAAGAGATTCCTGAGCAGTGCATCCCTTTTATGCTTTAGCAGCACTTCTGTATACCTTGTCATGCTAATAAAGTCTCATTGAGTGCAATTGTGTCAATTGCACATACAAAGCTCTAAAAGGACGGTAGAATAAAAACTTCACTTGGTTAACTTCATAGCCAGCAGCTTGAAAATGCAATTTTTTGAAGCAGTAGGAAACAGTACACTCTCCAGAAAAAGACAGGTGACATTCAGATTCAGAGCAATTTACTGGTAGTCAGAGTGCAATTTTCCTTTGTATGAGGACAAGCTCATAGTCATACCCTCTTCTCCTTGTAATGTAACTCTAGTAAAATACTGCAAAGAAACTGGGAGAAATGAACATCCCATCACTCCATACATTGTGTTCTTTTCTGTATACATATGTATATACACACACAATAACTAGAGCGATGTAAAACAATGCAAAATATCCAGGAGAAAGTAATTTTCAAAAAGGCTGTGAGAGAACAGTTTTAAGGAAAAAAAAGTAGAGTAGGAGAAAAAAAGAGAAGTAGAAATTCCATGAGAGGACCAAAGCCATAGTGGATTGAAAAGTTCATCTTCAATTACAAAAATTATTTGGTTCATAGGAAAACAGTATGTGGTGAGGTACTAATACTTTCTATTCAAACTTATTCTATGACTGGAACCTAGTTTATAAAGACTTCTCTTTATTCTCACTTTAATTCTAAATATGTTTTTCTGATCCTAGAGCAACTTGAAAAAGTGTGATCTGCTTTGTCAAAAATAGCAAGCTTTTTCTAGGGGTTTTTTAACTTCTTGTCTAATACATTTTGAAAGATATGAATACAATAGCTTAATAAAAAAGCAAAAGCCAATAATCTTTCTTTATTCAAGTAGTGTCACTCATACCTTTAAAAATGAAGAAAATTCTAATGATTGAGTTGGAAGTCATAGATTCATTTAATTATAAAACCCCCATATTAATATTCATATTTTAACCACTAAAATGATGCTTAGATACAGTATCAGAACTTGATTATTCTTGATTATTTTGGAAAAAAAAAAAAAGAATGGCATGGCTGAGACAATTATATTGCAAAGGTTTGCAGTTTTGAGAAGCTGAAAAGGTTTTTACTAAAATGTTTGGGAAACATTAGCTTGCTGCAGAGATCAGCTGCAAAACATGCTGTGCTCTGTTGCCAATAAGGGACCTGACCTTCATCTAGCATTTTCATAGAGCCAAAAGAAAGCTGGCTAGAAAAAAGTGTAGAGTAGATGCCTGCATTAACCTTTGAGAATTGCATTGAGTGCTGCATCTTCACTCTGTCCTCTGAAAGGGACAAGTCCTTGTGGCAGCATACTTTGGTTTCTGAGGCATTGTGGTTCCTATAGTGAGTGGAGTGGTGTGTGTTGGGCTGGAGAGGAGTGGAAGAGGCCTCTGCTGAAGGGAGCAGCTTCAACTGGCTGGCTTGAACACATCCACTGGGGGTCTGAACTTGGTGCTCCACCTTACCTTTGCTGAGATTGTCAAGGAAGCACAGTCAGAGATGAGTGTTTAGACTGGTTTTAGTCTTAATTTAATTTGATCCAAGTTTCAGCTTGCAGTAATTTAACGTCTACTCTATCATCCATGCATTGATAACTAACTGCGTGATGTCCTAACCCTCCTCTGAAAGTTTTTATTCCACTCCTGTGTTTCACAATGGGCTACAAAGGGAACCCTGTGAAGTTTAGCCATTCTTTTAGTGTCATCTGAGCAGCATCTAGCACAGCAACCAACACTGAAGTCAGACTAGAGTCTTCAAGCTCTTCATTATAAAATAACCTAATTTGAAAACAACCCTGTTATACCAGCTTAAAAATCATCATAAGTTAGATTGATTTCTGAGGTAACTGCCCAATAAGCAGTTGGCTGTTTATATTTGCTAATTTTTGAAAACATAATTAGTGCTTTATCATCGTGGTTCATTAACAAAGTACTGAATAAAATAAAATAAAAAATATAATATATAAAATATATTATCAAATAAAAAATTAAGAATTTTATATTTTTAAAGAGAATATAAAACATTAACAGAGCTTCAATGTGACTAAATGAGGAATATTGACACCATTAGACACGAATCAAAGAAATGAAATGTCAACTTCAAATCATGAAATAATGAAAATATCAGTAATGAGGAAATGCTCTAAAGTCAGGATATTCAATATTGACAGAAAAGAATGATAAGTGTAACAAACTGCATGCAAAATAGAAATTCTAGCAAATATCTGGCTGAATTTTCCCAGAGGGTACATAACTTACACTACACTTACATATGTTGAACAACGCAGATTTAGCTACACATGAGAGGGAAAAATAATGGAAAAAATTTCACTAAGTCTGGGAAACAATTTGGAAGTTATTTCAAATATTGAAAGTTAAGTTATACAGAAATTAATAATGCTGGTATTAACATCACAGTATTCTGTGATATTACGCAGCATCAGGAACATGAACCAATCATGAAACTCACCAGTTTCAGAATTACTTTTTATCCTATCTCTCAAATGCCCAAACTTAACAAAATAACTCCATGAGTCTTTTGTTGTTTCACTTGTAACAACAAAACCAAAAAAAAAAAAAAAAAAAAAACCAACAAAACTGAAAAAAAAAATCAAAAAAAACCCCACCCAAAA
>LTAT01000004.1:111169493-111181844 GCA_003286495.1 Chlorodrepanis virens | reverse complement strand
TTGAAATAGATTTGATTCAAGAATACCCATAATCAGTGACTTCAAAATACCAAAAATTCCGACTAGCTTTCTACAATACATTTTTTGAAAATTCTATCCCTGAGTCATTTGCTTGTCTAGAATATATGAAGAGAGAAGTGGTTTTCAGTTTTCAGCACTGTTTTTTCAGAAGACTAAAGAATTATATTCTCCTAATACCCCAACTGACGTTTTCTGTTTACTCAACCTAAACGCTGCTCTAAAGCTTCCCGCTTAAGTAACAGAAAAATTCAGTGACTGAATGCAAAACAAAATGGAGGGAAGCAAAGATTAGAAAAGTTTCATGGCTTCTTTTTTTATTAGAGAAATCTAAATTTCTTTTAATGCTTTGAAAGACTGTCAAGCTGGTATTTTAGCAGCTGATTCATCCACTGAACTCTGGCTTTAATACTTCTTCTGCCACAAAAGCCTGAAAAATCCTCATTACCACTACTGTAATGGATCATCACCAGGTGGTATCACCAAACAATTAAGTTCTCATTCAAAGGCTCTTATTTATAAATTATTTCATTAAAATAAAATTTTCTGTTCCAATTATGCAAACAATAGCCATTTCCATCAATGTTCTATTTCATTAGGTAAAAAATATGTCCAACCACTACACAACTGAGAACATTTACAAATACACAGAAATATAAATATAAAGAGGCATTAGCAGCAGAAAACACAATGTATAATAAATAGAGCATGTAAGTTTTTAATGAGTCAAGGCTTGCTGTGATTTAGTGACTAAGTGTATTATCGAATAAATGGGATACTTTTTCTTCAGCACAAATATTTTATGTGCAAACAAAAGGCATTAGAGTTCAGAAATCTAATCTTCATTCAAATCAAGCCAAAACCTGCACCTACAGTTAAGTTCAAATATTTTACCAAAGCTATCAGTTTTCTCCCATTTAGGATTATTATTCCTACAGCTGACAAATAATTGCTACTAAACATAATGTCTATATGCAGGATGAGAAGGGAGTGTGTCCTTATTTCAGTATCCCATTTCTCCTCAAACACAATTTTTAAAGGTATCTATGAAATCAATGTTCATAAAGCAAGAGTGCTAACATATTCTTACCACTTGGGTAGTGTTTATGGAGACTGGGAAGTACAAAAAGCAGGATCTTAAGAAATATCAAAGTTTTCTACTTTAGAAAGAAGTTCAGGGTTATATAGTGGAATGGATTTTTGTGAAAATTTAGATTTATCTACAATTGAGACATCTTTGCTTAGAGCACAGTTTCCAAATGTGCTTATAAGCATCTGACCTGTTCTAGATATCAGCCTGTGGGCAAAGCATTTCTTTCTAGAAATGTCTGCCTTTCCCCTCAGCTACCATGAGTCAGAATAGAGAGTTCAGATCTAGTCATACAGATGGAAAGATCCCCACAAAGGTTTGGATATGAGGAAAGAGGGAATTTTTAGAATGGGAAGAAGGAATATAGAACAATTTGTGTCTCCAAGAGCAATGAAGTTGGTGAAAGGCCTGGAGCATGAGACTTCTGAGGAACAGCTGAGGGAGCTGGGGTTGTTTAGCTTGGAGAAAATGTTCAGGAGAAAGCTTTTCGGTCTCTACAACCACCTGAAAGGAAGTTGTAAACAGGTGGGGTATGGAGGGGCTTGACAGCTGGCCTGCAAGCAAAGTTGAGTTAATAGAAGAAATAACAATTGATGATTTTCAAGTGTATCCACAGCAAGGAAGAAGACAAGGCTGTCAGCATGGAAACCAATTAGAAAAATACATGAAAAGTTTTGTAAACTAGACTACGCGCCTAAGTAGATGTGTATACGTGCCTTATAAAATTTCTGTAAAACTTTTGCCAATTATATTGACACTAATTACTTTGCACCAATGAATATAATAAGTTATTGTGGTGTAGTTAATCACTTAACAGCACGCTTTGTTCAGAGTATATAAGCTGGAGAACACGCAGAATAAAAAATTTTTTTCTTCTTGGACCCTGATCATGTGTGGATGTCACGTCCGGCCTAATGGTGACATTGGGGGTTGGTCACTTCTTCCAAGAAGAAAGTTATAGGATAAGAGGAAACAGCCTCCAGTTCCACCAGGGGATGTTTTGGTTGGATGCTAATGGCATTCTCAGCTGAATCAGATGTAGTGTGGCCAGGATTAAGTTTTTTCCTCTGGGCACTGCACATCTACAGTACTGAGGTTGCACCTCGAGTGTAGTGTCCAGTTCTGGGTCCCTCAAGACATTGAGGTGTTGGAGCATGTCCAGCAAAAGGCAAGGAAACTGGGGAAAGGTCTAGAGATAAGGAAGAATTTCCTGGTTGATAAACATTGAAACAGACTGCCCAAGGAGGTAGTGGAGTCACTTGCGATTAGTCGAGAAAACATCTGGATATTAGTGTTATGGTATAGCTGACAAGGTGGTGATGTATCAAATATTGGACTTGATGACCTTAGATGTCTTTTCCAACCTAAATGATTCTGTGATGTTAAGGAAAATGTATTTACCAAAAAGGTCAAGCATTGGAACAGGCTTCCGAGGAAAGTGGTGGAGACACCACACCTGGAGGTACTTACAATATGTGTAGATGCTATGCTTAGGGACACAGTACAATGGTGGATTTGGCAGTGCTGGGTTAACAGTTAGATTTAATAATCTCAGAGGTCTTTCCCAACACAAACAAGTCTCTGATTCCACGTCAAAAGCAAAAAGGCAGAAGAGAAGAGAGTTGCTTCTATGTAGCAGATGTGTGGCACACACCTGTGTCAGCAGCATGCCTGGATTCCATGTCTCACTGCCAGAAGCCGTACTGCTCTTGGGACCAAGTAACAGCCTTCACATGGGGCTGCCATCTCCTGTAGCAGGCACCACAGCTCCCTCAGGGATCTCTAGGGCGATAAATCACAGAGGGAGACCATGAGGTTTCACAATGAACATTTGACATCAGTGCCAAAGGATATTTACTGTGTTAAGGTGTCTGCTATGAGCATGGGTCTGTGTCTGCACTTGCTGTTGAGCCAACAGCAGGTGTTCAGCAGAAGGTAGCACAATCTGCCTGGCTCATAAGTATTTTTCTTGGAGGAAAAAAAATCTTGGAAGACAGACTTCAAAGTTAGCATAGGTGGGTATTTCTACTTGTCATCAGAAAGAATGGGACTGTATGAAATGAAGGTTAATATCTGTATCAACTGAAAATGTTTCAATATGAACATATGCTAAAAATTGATTTAAAATCATCCTGCAAAGTTAAAAAATTCCTGTTTCAGGACTGCATGGCAGAGCACTCACTAACAACATGATATTCCCCCCAAATTATGTAATTTCATATTTCTGGAAAGGTTCAATTTGTTAAAAATTTCTGGGATGCCACATAGGGTGAAGCTTTGAACCATTTGATTTGTATCTCACATGTGCAGATGGTTTCTGGCAATAACCTTTGGACCAGGTAAGAGAAGATCTGGAAAAGATCCTTGCCAAGTAAAAACTGAGTAATCTTTTTGCAGGCTAAACCCACTTACAACCTGTGCACAATCCACCTTTCTCCTTGTGTTAGTTAAGCAAGTGCTGGTTGCACCAGTAAGCCAGTATTAGAATCAATTTATCACCAGGGAGTTGTTGGAGGATTGGAGCAGCAGGGGGAAAAATCCCATGATGACATTCAGTTTACTACAGAATCAGAGAAAAAAATCCAAGTCTTCTGAGAAATACCTCTTCTGAGTAAGTCAGCAGGAGAAAAACTCTTCTGGGAAATACCTCTCCAAATATCCCGGTAAAAAAAAGTGTTCAGAAGCAAAAATATATTTTTACAAAAATCTAAGAACAATAAACACATTGAAAAATATGAAAAATATGTCCTAAGAAGGCATATTCTTATTAAGCAGAAAACATTGTCAAAGCTGATAAAACATTGAGTGATACTATGCGTCAAAACTCAGTCTATTACAAGTGGCCAACTGGTGTGAGCTACATATCCAGCTATATGAACTTCAATTTTATGTTTCATTTTCATCTCTTACATGTATATTTCACACTTGAAATTTCCTTTCTGAAAACATTAGTTATGTTTTTCTGTCTTCAGAATTATGTACTAATGGCTATGCTTTATAAAATATGTTTAGAAATTAAACAGAAAGTGAAACAAAACCATATTTTTATGCAAATTCAGATTTTAAAAAGACTTGCATGTGTGTGATTTTAAGCAAAGTGTGATTTGTAAGCAATGGTCATTTAGAAAACAGAGTATGCCAGAAATTCTTTTAAAATCAGAAGATTTTATTCAGAAAAAAAAAGTATAGTTTTTAAGTTCTGGGCAAATTTATGATACTATAGCTTTCGCTTTTGGAAAGAGCAGTTGATATTCAACAACAACGATTTCTTGAATCTCAATTATTTTGAATACTTGACTATATAATACTACATTAAGCAAAGAGAAAAGCCATAAACCTGAAGTTATTAACGAAATGCTGGCAGAATGCCTGATTTACATGCCAACCCTTCAGACACCAGTGTCAATAATTGTATTTGAGTTTTAATGGCAGGTACTCACTCGTCAAATAGCTATGTCTATGCATGATATAAAACATTTATGTACTGTTGCATTTACAATCCATACAGTCTGTTGCATCTCCTTCTACATTACTGCTTCAAAACAATGATCTTTAAATATCACTGACATAAAATCTCTGGGTAATTCTGATATTATTGAATAATGTTATTGTAAATTTCATGTGTTTTCCAGGTATATAGAATTTACTCTATCCTTATGGTGGTATCTTCCTTTTATTTAAGAAGAAACAAATGAAATAAAATTGTATGTATAAATTTTCAATGGGACAGCAGGCAATGACAAGTATTATTTCCCACCATTACTGTATCTAGTAGCCTTAGACAAATAAGCCATTGTATTTCATATTCTGTAAAGGTACAACAAAATACAACCTCCCTCACAAGGAACTGATAACAGTGATATATAATACTAAAAGTTGAAATGAGAAACAGAAAAAATAAATTCATGGGATTCATAAAAAAACATATTGCAGCAGACCACCACATTATTGCAAGTATGATTTCTGGGGTTTTCTTCCACGCAGGCAAGTTTTCATAGATTACATGGTCATTATGCTTTCAAGCAGTAACAGGGAGTTATGGAGAGACAAGAGCAATTGAACAGGAAAAAATCTTCTAATGATCAGATTGCTCATTAAAAAAATATTATGAAGGAACTGCACTATACTTGTATTCAAAATCCTGTAGAACAGCAATAACCCTGACTTTTTTATGACTCTTTTTCACTGTAAGTTAAATTGAATAATTTCTAGAATATTGGTGATGCTGGATATTCATTCCTGTACGTAGCTTAAAACTTTAATCTCTAGGGTTTTTTCCCATAAATGAATTTGAGAAGTAGTGATAATTTTATCATCCTAATCATAGCGGTTTTTTTCTGCCAAAAGGATTATAATTATTATTTTTTTTTAGTGTACAACCTTCTCCCCTGAAAAATATCTCTATGTCTTTGCCAAAACCACCTGGAAAACCAAACAGTAGTGGAACTGATCCAAAAAGTGATGGTTCAGTAATAAGAAATAGGCAAAAATATTGGACTTTTTTCAATTGACATGCAGTATATACATTTTTAGTCCATTAAAAAAATTATTACCCTCCTCCAGTGTCACACTGTTTTATAGACAAAACAGTCATTTAATAAAAATCATAAATTTTACAGGAAAAGATATTCAGAGATTGTTTGATAGCTTTTAATTAAGAAGTAATTCTTAATAAAGAATGAAGTAAAAATCATAAAAGCTTCTATTTTATAAGGAATAAAACATTAAAAAATTATCTTTGTTTCTCAGAAAACAAAGATAAATAAACCAGAACTTTGACAACAGTTTTGAAAATCTTTAGTATGTTTTTGCTGGCATAAATATTTTTAGTAAAAAAACTAGAGAAATAGCTTTAACATATTCTGCCTTAATGAATGTACTTGCACGTCTTGCTACATGCAAGTAGAAGCACAGGAAGACTGACCAACATGTACCTAAAAAACTTGTGTCCTGGTCACTTCCTCAGAATGTAAGGAGCCTTGAGCTGACTCCGGGGACTCAGGGTGTAGGTGGGGATAGAGGACACAGAAAGAAATGATTGATGCAAGCCCCAGCTCCATCAGAACGGATGGCACAACTCACAGCATCCAGACCATTCTGTCACTGCCTGTTTTACACACCTTTCAGAGGCACAAGGAGGCAAATATCAGCTGCTAGGTTGCTGTAGGACATACTTCTACAATGTCTGTGTTTAATCATGCTAAATTCACACAACTCTTTTGCCATTAAAACTCAAATACAATTATTGACTATGGTGTCTGCAGGGTTGGCATGTAGATCAGGCATTCTGCCAGCATTTTGTTAATAACTTTATACATAATTGGTAGGGGTTTAGGTTTATGGCAATGTCTGTGTGTTTAATCATGCTAATTCACATCAAACTCTTTAGGTTTGGTGATTGTCCCCAAAATTCAAGTGGCCTTCATCTGATGGTTTAGAGGTTGAGAGAAGAGAGAAAGACAAAAAGATTTATTTCTTTCCTTGTCACATCCTCCTTTGGATGGGACAAAGGAAAGCTTCCTTACAGGTAAGATATTCCAAATAGAATAGCTAGCCTCCAGTCTTTATCTCCTGGTTCTTACACTACAGATGGAAAAATAGAAAACTACCTTTTTTTAGGCTCTTTTAGTCTTGTTATTGAATAACTTGCATAGTGCAAAGGCCAGTAGATTGAAGATCAGACCTGCTATACCCAGCCTTGTTTAATCCTTGCTCTCAGGATTTGTGAGGAGCTGGTGATCAAATACTACCACAAGTGTTCTGCAACACTGGTAGATTGCCACGGCTCAAATATCTCCCAACCATCCTTCTGTTATTTGCTTAAAAAAACATGTCAATGTATACCAAGCAATAAAAGTTTCTATTACATTTTTATTTTGTGGTAGGATATTTATATTTAAGAGGAATTTTCCACAATATCCTGATGATGTTTATTTTGCTCAAACAAAAAAACTAAAAACAAAAACAAAAACAAAATAAAAAATAAAAAAGAAAAATGATAAGCTGTCAGCAGAAAAGCAAGAAATATTACAAATTATTTCTACATCAGTTGCTTCCTGTCTTTAAGAATTTTTGCAACTTACTGTGTGTTTTTCTAATGTTTGAAAAAAAGTTTATATAAAGTTGTAGACCTAGTCCCCAGAAAAAATCTTTGTAGCCAGGAAACTGAAGTACATTTGAATACAGGCATGCACTCATACATACATACATACATAAATTTGGATAATTTTTTTGCAATGTTTCACATTTCATCCAGTGCAAGTCCTGCATAAAGTATAATTTTCATCTGCAATTCTAGTCAAGTTCTTACAAAATAACATCTAACAAACAAAAGATCTGCCACAACAACTGCAGATTACTTCTCACATTGAGAAAAAAGTATTATGGATTTAGGAATGAGAAAAAAATGGGCAGAAATTACTGCCATTTTCAATATTTAATTATTTAATAATGATTTAATAATAATATATTATTACTTAATTTATGAAATTACTGTCTTCAGTACAGATTAAATTCAAAGCCATTACTAACAATCACTTTCACAAAGCAGTTTGTGGTATCAGGAAAATCTCTTCTGATCCCTACCTACTGAAAGAATACACAGAATACATAGAGCTTGGGTTTCAGTGTCAATTAGAGAGCAACTCTCTACAGTTTGCCCTGTAGTAGATGTCAGGCAATGAAAGGTTACCAGCTGGCTGTGGAAGAAAAGAGAATAATATGCTAATAGGAAATGTGTTTAGTTGTATTTTATATTTAATGAGATTATTGTAATGTGGTTGCTTTCTCAGGCTCATAAAAACTGAGAATACCCAAGGAATAGCTTCTTCCCAGAAGCTTTTCAATTCATGGAGGAGGAAATGCTGACTCTCCATAAAACACCATGTAACCTCTTTAGTAATAACACAACTGCCTTAGAGTTTCAGAGTCCTCCTAATAAAATTCCGTAGAAACCAATACTCTGCAGAGGTTCCATGCCACCTCTATATTGTGTTGGAAAAACACCAGCCTGAAGTAAGAGAAAAAAGGAACCAAAGTGAAAAAGATATGAAGCTTTATAACTTCAAAAGTATGATTAAAAATGTGAAACATGCTTCTGCTTGTTTTTTGAATGTGTGGAAAATAGATATTACCTAAATCACATAATTTTTATGTAGTTAATTCATGAATCTGTTCTCTGACTTACTTCAATTATTCAATGATCCCTAGTGTACTTATGATGTACACGTGGCCGTGCTAAACCCTAGTTAAAGGCTAACAGCTGAAGCACATCAGATGAATATCCTTGGAATTCAAATGCTGCTACATGAAAAATAAGAAATTAAATCCTATTCAAAACTACCTCAAGTAGATGACCTTGCATTTTTAAAGCTGCAGAATCCAAAGTCTCATCTTGCTCTTAGTCCCTTTACTGAGATCATTATCTTTTCTAATGGCCTGAAATTGCTTTTCATATACTCAGTCCAGTTCCAGCAGTTATAAAATCCCAACTCTGCTAACACTGCACAAAACTGAAAAAGGCTAGCCCATAGATAAGTAAATTTCAATTAAATCCCAAGAGCCAAGCCAAAGTTTATTTGTTAAGTTAGAAGGTTATCATGGGAAGGTATATACTAACTTGCAAAAATGAAATTTAGTGAATAATTTGTTTTCAGATTATTATGTCATGAACGAGAAAGGAGAATAGCTCTTGCATTAGATAATAAGTAATAACCATCCTAATACCTATTCTAATAAAAAAATACCTCCTAAAAGACAGTGCTGAAAGTTCTGAATATCTCAGCTACCAAAATACATAATTCCTTTTTCTTGCTGTAAATGGCTCATCTGTACAGTTGCACAAAGCCTATTTTGCAATGGCTGCTTTTTTGGGGGAGTGTGAACCACAATTTACTAAAACAGGTTTTGCTAACAGAAGTTACTGTATGAAGGTAAATCAAGGATATTTCATTTTGAAGCATAAAATGCTGCTTCGTGTGAGCACAGAATCAGAATAAAGCATCAAGTAACCTGATTTTGTATTACATGTTATCTGTTTATATATGGAAAGTTATGAAAAAAATAATGTAACCTTCAGTGTTCTTTTTTCCTGAAAAGCAGAACCTTTGTTTTCTCAAAGAAGTCTATACACCCTCACACATCACATTTACAAAATCAAGAAGTCAGCAAATGTTCCTACTGCCAGCAGTGTGTCAACGCTGCACAATTGAACAGTTGCTGAGCAGATACATTTCATAACTTGAAGGTAGATTGAAATGGTTTCTCTGTGAAATTATTCAGTCATAAATGATTGGAATTACTCGTGGCCTCAAAACTTAGTGAAAGAAGTTGTCTGGAATCATGAAAGGATGTCATACGATGCTTGGAGTGTTTTATCTTCTTTGTGAGCAGTGTGTTGATTCTTCACATTATATTCAATGGAAAGCATTGAAACAATTTATGTGTCTTTTGACTGTTTTCCTTGCAATATTCTGTGTTAATAATTTTTTCAGGTTTTCTTGTTCAAGGGGCTAAGAATGAAGGAGTTTAGCTTTCATCTAAGATGAGAAATGTTTATTTTGATTCTGTTTGGCAAACTCCTGAATGGGCTGAAATTTAGTTATGTAATTACCTGCAAACAAGTCCCTACAGCTGAATTTCATTTTCTGTGGTGCAAATCAAGCAGTAGTTTTTAGAAGTCATCACTTCTTTTGCAAAGCACAAGTTTTGACCCCTCATGGGAGGCAAAGTGCACCCACTACCACTAGCCTTGAGTCCATTAGCCTTGTCATTTGTAAAGAAAAAGTGACAGATTTTAGTTTAGCAAATTTATCTGTGTGTGTTTGCTTGTATTTATCATGTTGAAATGTTTTGCAAGAAGAAGAAATTAACGGGTACCCAGAATATTTTCAGTCTTAAATTCAGTGGCGCTCAGAATTTGTAGTCATACAGTATTACATTCTAGAATAATAGAGTCATAAAATAGCTTGGGTTGAAAGGGACCTTAGAGGTCATCTAGTTCCAGCCTCCCTGCCATGGACAGGAAACTTTCCACTGGACCTGATTACTCAGAGTCCCATGCAGCCTGGTCTTGCATGCCTCCAGGGAGGAGGTGTTCACAACCTCTCTTGGTAACCTATTTCAGTGCTCACTATCCATGCAGTAAAGAAATTTTCCTAAGAAATCTTTGTGTGTTTCTGATATTGAAGAAGTACCGACATGGTCAGATTGATTTGCTAATCCTGCAACATGTGGTTTGCCTAACATTTGAAATTTTACTGAGTTCATCTGTCCAATTGCTTGATGCATCTTCTCCATTTAGTTTGTTGCAACATGATTTTCTATAAAACAGAGTCGTAGTGTGAGTCACACTTTATTGGTGGTTGCTAAATGTAATAGACACCCCTTGTTTTAATATAGGCATCTAAAATATATTAGCAAAACTTTATTGAAGTTTCCTAGATTTGCTGAAATCGGTGGAGAGGTATTAATTCACTTTATTTCCACTCTGATAGTTTACACCTACTAGTGCCTAGCAGTTATGGCCTCTGACTTGTAAAAGGAAATGTTAATCTTTCCCCTCAAACCCTACTAATACTTTGAAATAACAGCATAACCTTTTATTTGGAATAGAAATGCTGGGGATTTTTTTTTTTCCAGATAAGAGATGCAGTTACTTACATTTGTACCTAGTGAATGAATACAACAGCATTTCTGAAAATCAGAGCTCCTCCTGGGCTGTAGGATCATTGTATATTTTTGTATGTAAGCTGTTCTGACTTGTTTCCCTTTTGAAATGGAACCCTTGAAAGCTACAGCTGCAACTATGAAAATGCATGAGGAGTTTAGAGTCTTTGTGAGATTTTATTCATCTCCCTTTGACAAGGCAGCAAGTTGTTTGTGAAAGACCTACATCAGATGCTTATGTTTGTGCTATGCACTCCCATGGTAATAGGTTTCTTATTTTTTTCAAGGTTTAGAATTTTCTTTCCTTTTACAGATATCTTGAAATTTCTGTAGAAGGAAAGATTCTTGTGACTATTCTACTCACTGAAATTTGAAATAAAATTATGGATTTCTGAGAGCAGTTTGCCTTCTCTTCCTGGGGGATGGAATGGTAGGACAATTACTGACAGTGAATTGTGGTTTCAATGGTAGAAGTGAGGCACAGTTGACACAAGAAGGAGGGTGATCCCTAAAGTCTTACCCCAGAGTCTCACAGTAGGATCCAGGAAAGAATAGTAAATTGCAATTCCTATAGACAGAGGAAGTATTAAGTAAACATACACTGTTCTATCTCACAATCTAGACATCCCAGAGGCCTGGAATCCCTTGAAGACTTATGAAAGTGGTACAAGCTAAAGTATTTTCATGTTTGCTTCTTCATATCTAAAACTCAAAAATCTCACTGTTGGAGCCACATGCTGATCTATGAGACCTAGCAAAAAAGAGCACAAATGACAGCAACTGATCATAACAAAACACAGAAGAGAAGAAAACCTAGGCAATCACAAATACCAGGTAATTATGAAATCAATAAGCAATTCAGCAAGTCTGAGAAAATAGTCACCCTTTCAGAATAAAAGCCAGTGTCTGTGCAATAATAGAGACTGTGTCAGATCAAATCGATCAAGCTGACAGAGTCATTGGCTTTATTGTACATGAAAATATTAACCGGCATCACCAAGTTTAAAAAAAAAATAAAAAGCAAGGAAGCAGAAGACAGACATAATAATGACATTTGCTTTGGTTAAAAATATAGGAATATAACCCTGAAAATAAAGAGCAGGTAAATTCTTGGTTAACTTAAAATAATTTTTCAGCCTTGCCTGTTTTATCTTTTTAAATGTGCCTCCAATTTCTCTGTTCTTTCTCTACAACCCACATCTAAGGTTCTAGTTGCCTATATACTGTGTCTTATTTAAAAGGTAAGCTGAGGAAGATTTTGCTTAAAGATGTGCAATAAAATGCCCTGGCAAGTTAGTTCTGCCTCTTGAAAAGAATACCTGACCATTGCCTATATTTGTTTATTCTAAAAAATTTATAAGAAATGTGAATCTATTCTCCAGAAACAATTAATTTTGCTTGGGAAAATATCATCAACTGTTCACAGACAGATGTTTTGGTTTTGTTTTGCATGCTACACACAACTGTTTCTTGTACTAGAGATCTTGGCCTTATCATATTAAAATATGACCGGCTACAAGCCACCCAGATGAGAGGAAGCCTGTGGAAGCTTGCTTTTTTTTTTTTTTTTTCTCTTT
>LTAT01000004.1:111147197-111160048 GCA_003286495.1 Chlorodrepanis virens | reverse complement strand
TCTTAGAAATGAAGAAATAATATGGCATGGCATGGCATGGCATGGCATGTATGGTGTGCTCTGTTTGACCCATAATAAATGGCTGTATACATAACCTTCCTGGGGCAGTGCTATTATAAAATGGTTCTGTAGACTCTGTAGAGTCCTGTACTTAGCTCACCATCCTAAGATTGATTTCAAATTCTTTGGCAAGGCTTAGCATTTAAACCATATAAGACTACATTTTTTAGATACAACTTTGATTTTTCAGGCCTTTGCCTCTCAAGATGTGGAAAGAGTACTTCCTTATCTCAAAGCATCTATATATAAGATAATGTTTTACAAATATAAGTTGTATCCTCCTACAAGTTCAGCTTCTGAAAGCCACTTGTGTAATATCTAACAGTGATGCTGCAGGGTCAGGCTAGATGTGTCCCCCCCCATATGTTTGAAGGGACAGACAGACATATATTTCACAGGGAAAACTCATTGAATGGGAGACATTAGTTCACTCATTTCTGTTTTCTTTTGCCTCTAAACAACTCTGTTGTCCTACATGTTAGTCCACACGTAGGAAGCCTGTATGACTTATGCGGGTATTTTTGGCTGTTAAATCCCATTATTATTAGATTTAGTAGCAGGGCTTATGCTAGGGCTCTTGCCGGCTTTTGTTTGGGGTTTTATTCATTCTTTTTCAGAAGATTATGTTCTTTGTTTCCTGTATATTGCCACTTTGATTAATGCCCCCTGATATTCTATATGGTTTAAGAAAAAAGCATCTTGCTACCATCTGGACTAGTAGTTATAGAAACACAGAGCCAAACGTGCAAATTTTTTCATCTGCTTGTACAATGTCTATAAACACCATCTCACCAAATAGGTTTTCTAATATTTAGCTTCTTCATCCTCCATGTGAGTGCCAAACATAGAGCTGTGCTTTACTGCTGCACCATGGTTAGAGGACCATGCTGAAATATAACACCATCAAGGGATGATTTAGTGTAATAAAAGGTCAAATGTAATCTCGTATTGGATTTTTGTCTTTGCTAAAATATTCTTGAGGTGATAAATACTGGCTTAACCTGAGTAATTCTGTGCCTCCTTCAGCTCATTTTGAAGTTGTACCACTGTTGAGCAGATTTCCAATAGATATTAGTCTTTGTGAAAGTCTCAATTAGATTTCACCAGGTTTATTTCTTGAATAGACTACATTTCCTTTACATTAGATAGGTTAATTTTTTTATAGAAATGTCAGATACCATAAAACTGAGATTATTGAATCCATCAGAGAGATTTCACAATCTTCTAAAAATTGATTGCTCCAGGATTTTACTTGTGTTTCTAAACACAGGATCTGGTGTGAATTTCACTTCTATGGACCTTAACCCAATCCAATCTCATCTTATTTGGTGGATATTAACATCTGTTGCAGTGTTGTTTTTGAATACTAACTACCGAGAATAAAATTAGTCACTTTAAAAATAAAATTACTTGAAAATGTGCTAAATATGTTTGCAGCTGACCATTTTTTTCTGGAAAATAATTTGAAAATAGCAGATTGTGATTGTTTACCAATTCATCTAAAAACAGATTTACTAAATATTACATAAGTGTATAGACTGAATAGCCATTATGCAGCTGAACAAAACATTCAATGCATCCCACCATGATCACAAGGTCTGGATATTTCAAATAAATATGTTTTTACCTACGGAATATTTTATCTTTTGAGAAATGCAGGCACTAAAAAAATTCTTTAAAATAGAAAATTTGCAGCATATTGAAAATGTAAAATACATTAAATAAGGCAGAAAGGAACAATACTCTCGAGAAAAAAGACCCACTCAGTTTCAAGTCAAAGTCATCTTCATGCCTTCTAGATTTTAATTTTTAGTAATTTGAAGAATCATCTGACTGAAATGGTGCACCTGTTTTCAAGGGTAGTCAGATCTAGGGACTACTGAGTAACCTCTGAGAACAAACTCCATAGCTCCTTTGTATATTAGTAATTCTTCTACCATGCTAGGAAGATGTGATTTCTGAGCTGTATTAAATTTTTTTACTATTCTGAGTATAATTGAATATATAAATTAGCCTTGAATGATTTAATACTAATGAAAAACTGTAGAGGTATTTTGCATCAATTACAAATGAACTGACTCTTTCATTCACGTGGTTAAATGAAATACAACAAATTATTATTATTCATAGGTTGAAAAAGAGGCCTTGGCTTGGTGTGTGCAAACTGAAACTTCAGTAAGAGGCCAGAGGGGTCTTATTAATTCTCCTTAGGCTGATTACAAATTCAGTATAGAGAAAGTCTGAGAAGACATATTGCAACTTCATACAGACCAGAGAAGAATTTTAAATCCTTCAGACAGAATGTAGTCATCTTACATTTAATGTAAAAAAGAGTAGAGAGGAAATTAACCTTAGAAACAATCTCTTTACACTTTTTATCTCTATCTATTAGTTTACTAAGTTTAATATTGACCTTTACTGATCAGGGGAAACTCTTGCAGGCATTGTAATGGAAATGCCTGCCCAAGAAGCACTAATGACAAAAATGTTGCATTGCAAACTGAGATTTATTTCTGAAAAACTGTGACATGTGAGATGGTTACTGACAATCAGTTTCTTCCTACCACTCATTCCTGCCCAGTTCTGTGAAAAGCCTGGAGAGACTACTTCTTCGAACACATCTCTTGAGAAGAGTTAGCTTGAATTACGTGTAATTTGTAACTCCTGTAAAAATTTCCCAAGGAATTAGACATTTATAAATCTAAGGAAGTATCCATAATTAAATCAGATACAAAAGGAAAATACCTGGAATAGCCATTAAATATCTTGCAGCAGGTGGTTTCTAAAGTCATTTAGGAAAAACCCTTACTCAATCGCAACCCTTACTCAACCGTTACTCAGTCTTGGTTGCACTCCTTGAGTTTCCTTTTTTTTATATTGCTTCCTGAAGGGAAGGAAAAGGATATATCTATTAAAAAATCCTCCATAAATCCCACTTTTTCTGGTGGGAAAATTCCACTTCTGCAAACATCACATCATCTTCTACATTTATGCTTAAAATGTATAAATAATTAGTAACCTGTGGTGAGAAAAATAGGTGAAACACTGCCTAGTGGTGTTTCCTGGTACCAAAAAACTGTGTAGTAGATTTTATGTTTCTGTTCCTCAAGCTGTGAAGGTGGAAGCAAGGAATTTTTCTTTTCTGCAGTAGAATATTTTCCTGTGGGTTTCCCCAGGGTGCTTTATGGCTCTGCACGAATTCCACTTATGGTTCAATTGATTCCAGAGGAGGCAATATAACAACAAATGCTCTGAAATAAAAAGAAGTGTGCATTTAGCATTTAATGCCACAGAGTAATATATTCAGGACTTAATATGAAATGGTGCCCATTTCATTCTCACAGAGTTTCGATTAAGTCTCTTTTTGGTGCTATGTTAATGCCAGGGTTGTGGTAGCTGAATAGTGTTGAATTTATTTTCATGGTGCTTTGTCTGTGGAGGTGTGATAAGTGTAACTGAAACTTGGACCAGCTTTTCATTATAGTAAGAATAAGCTCATCCATCAGTGCCAAGATCAGGAAGTTGGTGTCATACATCAAGAGTCATTTAGCACATGCACATCATTCCCAGAGATCAATTATTATAATATTTATTTTAAACTGCACAGGTTGGAACCAAGAAAGTGAGACATCCATCTTTATCAGTTACATACCTTTAATTCCTAACAATGTTAACTGCAAATTTGGTGGTACAGTCAGGCACACTCTAAATTTTGTACAAGTAATAATTTTTAATTTCACTTAGACACATCCCAATTTATCTTCATCGTTCATCTCTTAGAATGCAATATATTCTTGCTTTATGAAATCAGTCATGAAACTCTTTTCTGAATAAACCATAATAACAACAAGCTGATGTTAAACAAGAGGTGACTGTATTAGCTTGTTGTAACAGCTAAAGTACAAGTTGAAAAAAAAGTTTTAAACAGATATTAATTTTCCTACTCCCTCTGCAGCTCTGCACAGGCTAAGCTTTGGGTCTCCCCCCCATCTCTGTGCTCCTGCTGAAATGACAACTTGTATAATGGAAACTTGACAGAAAACAAAACCAAAATAAAACATCTCTAATACAAGCTGAAATTTTCTTATCAATTAATGTTCATTTTATAGTCATAGTTCTCCCCAACCAGCCCTAATCCACACATTTTCCTCTCTTTTCATTTCCCTCACATTTCCATCCATTCTTCTCTCCCATGGCTTGTCCGTCTTTGCTAGTGGAAATCTTGAAATTTAATGTCAAGGAGCCTGCTGCTAGCTTTGATGTTAATAATTTGCCCAAACTGACAACAGATATAATCACTTTTTAAGTGTTACCAAGAACAGATGCTGTGAAAATAATTCAGTGTGTGAGATGAGAGTGGGGAAAAAGGGTGGCTGGTAGAAAGAGAGCGTTGGATAATTATACATATATCCACAATGAGGGTAAAGTGGAAGATTCTCTGTCATGCATTTCTATGCTATAAGATACCTAGAAAAGAAGTAGCTATCATTATACTGAGAAAACTGATAACACACAAATTTAAGAAATAAAAGCTCAGAATTCTGAAACAGTAATAGAAAAATAGACTGTATGTAAAAAAAACACATCAGCAGATCCCCTGAAGTAAGAATTTTAACTATTTAAAGAAGAGGGCAATTAGTTTAAAAGAATTCAAATGAAAGTTGTAATTTTTTATATAGTATGCTCCTGTAATTTTTTCCTTATATAGTGGGGAAGGATGGATGTGTGGGTATGTGCATGTATGCACATGTACATCTGCTGAGTACAAATGATATTCAGCAGAGCAATTGTGCAGCCTCATACCCCCATGCTGTGTGTGTTAAAGGTGTTCCTCGCTACAGGGAAGCTGGGGGAAGCTTTTTCAATTCCCACCTTCAGAAGCAAGAGAAATGAGAATTGGCAGAAAAACAACAGCCACCTCCCAGAGGTGTCTTAACCTTCAGTGCACAATGGAGTCGAAGCCAAAATCAAAAGGAAATATCCATCGCCAGGTTTAGAAGACCTCATCTCCCTCAGTGATGGTCCTTTTAAGGAGCTGATGTTTGACAGATGGAGGGACAAAATCCAGTTGCTGTTTACTCCCAGCACTTAATTCCTCTTTACCTTTCCATGATGATATTTCCCAGGAAGGTGGGACTGTGAGATCTTTTCTGAACCCAAATCATCCCATTCGGTTGTGTGAAAGGGTGTCAAGTCCACTGGAAAGAAGGAAGCAGACAAATGAATGTGAGGGGGTTTCCTTCCCTGCTCCTTCCCTTGGCGGGGGATGAAGAGGTCAGGCAAAGCCCAAAAACATTTTATAGCCTCACATTACTCCTCACTCAAACAGTATATGAAGACTTGGGCAAGGCTTCAGATAGTGCATAACAGCATTTGGCAGAGAATATCTATTAGAGGCCCCAGAAAAACTGTTAGCAGGGGAATTTGCAGACAAATCTAACACGAAACATTAGGATTCAGAAGACCTTTCTAAAAAGCCTGAAAAATACCAAAAACTAGTTAGAAATACTAACTTTGCCAGCATGTTGAAGTCAGGGTTACAATCCCACAGTGCTGTACATCCTTACATTTCTGCCAGTAATTTGGAAAGTTACATTTGACATTTTAACCTACATTCAAATGCAAAAGTTCATCTTTCTGGGGTTTTACAAGCACTGAGGAACATAATTTTCTTGGGAGCCATCAAATACTGTCCTGGACTTTAATATCCATTAAGTGATTACTGCAGAGAGCAGGACACTTTGAATAGCTGGGGCAGCATCCACCTGTTATCTGGGCCTTTTCCAACTCTAGCAATAAGTAGGTTAGACCAGAAGAAGAGATCTTATAAGAATGACATAATAATAATTAAAGAAAAAAAATCTAAATAGAAAAGGAAACTATAAATTGGGCAGCAGTTCTGATATCCTGGTGTTCTAGATTTTTTTGACCTTTTGTCGTTCTCATTTAAAATGACCAAGGAAAGCATAATAAGTACTAAATACTTTAATGCGATAATTTAATTCTACCTGCAGTTTACTGAAAATACATGAGAAAAAGAAAGCTATTGCAAACCTTGAAGAATACTTCTGTGTTTATTGAGTTCTAGTAAAGTAAGTTGCAAAGAGGCGCAAAGAGGTTCAAGTACCAATGCAGGGGTGTTGTCCAGGTTTAATTAGCTGGTCATCTATTCTTGCTTTTTAAAATAATTTGACTCACCTTTCCTAGGCTACCAACTGTTGCTGTGTCATCTTACTTCCATCTGAGAGAAAGGTCATACCTGTGATATTATGTCTTCTATTGACATTAAAATTATATCATAAGGAGTATGAAAATTATTTTCAAAAGTGGTGTGCATGCATTTGTAAAGAAACACTTCTCTTCCAGTGGATGAAGGGAAAAAATGTGATTGACTACCCACCTTGACCAAAGGCATACTGATTTTTCTGATATTACAAAGGTCAGCATGCTCTAACAACCTAGAAAAGGCAGAGAGATGCTTGACTAGTTTATGAAAGAAAAGAGCACTGTTACATCTCTAGAAACAGCTTGAAACAGCAGAGCTTTCTTGCAGCAAAATAGCAAACTAGCAAATTAGATAACAATTAAACATGTATTTTATTCCCTCCTTGATTGGATAACAGAAGCTTTTTTTCTAGTATTCAGGTGAAGAGCTGGCAGTTCAGCTGGTTATGTGTCTACTAGAAATAAATAATTAATCAGTAGACAGCAAAAACCAATGAACTGTACATTTTAATTACCTAATGCAGTTGATTGCCTATAGAACAAACCAACAGAAGTAACATTAGGCCCATGTGGGATGCGCTCAACAGAGATAAGAAAATTGAGATTTCAAATATCCCTGGTCTAGATGTTACCACTTTTCAAAACCATTCAAAACTGTTCTTCCAGACTGATAAGAATTTATCATTTTTTGGAGGGGTTGGGGTTTTTTGCCTTGATTATATCAGAAATTCTATTAAATTTGATTTTAAATCATAACATTGTGCTATATTTTGGACATGTGGGTTGGATACCAACCAAAAGAACTTGCAAATGACCATTACTAGGTCACAGAGTAATGAAACCATTCTGAATAGGCCCTGCGTGACAAAGGAACATCGAGTTGTAATTACAGCTGGAACAGCTGCAATGAACCTTATGCAGGAACAAACACGAACAAATGTGTGTAAATGATCTTTTCTGAATACAAACTTGTAATTGCTGTCACATGCAAATAGATGTTAGCACAATATCTTGTTCAGCATCTGAATATCATAATATGATTTTTTTTGCTGACATCTGCATTATGTCCACTTCAAAATGAATTTCATAGGTAATAAATTATTGTTTCATTGGGACTTTTATTTGCAATTAAATTATTAATTAATTAATTAATTAAGTGAGCTGAAGTACAAATGTCCTTATTACAGATAAATAAATTATATTATATAAATATTATATATTTGTCTTTACAGATAAATAAATTATGGAGGAAATCATAAATTATTGAGTTTGAGTGTATGGATGCCATTGTTTTTCAAATTTCTTGATATAACAAAATTTTTACATTTTCCATTTTTCTTTTCATTAAAACTTCCTTACGTTGCTGAACTTTGCATCTTTCTGACATTACATGGATTAAGATTAAAAAGTAAGGGACCATGAGGGAGAACATTTTCCGCTGCTTTGAAAACAGCTCTTGTGTAAATGTCTTTGCAATTGTAATGTGCCAGCCACTTCTATCCATCACTGCCTCACGCCTCTCTCCAAGTGTTGTTTCTGTACTTTCTTCAGGATTTTTTTGCTGAAAGACAAAATACATTGTACTTCTCTAAATATATTCAAAATAACCTTCAAGATAGCTATGCTGAAATCAGCTCCATGCTTAATGTCTTCTGTTTGTGGGGAAGTAAAGGAAAGATCAGGAGACTTGGCTAGCTTCAATGAATCCTGTCCTTCTTGGACAAGACACTCTGACAGTGCAAGATAGATGTCAAGGCATTTTAAGGTGTTTCATAAGTCTTCTCCATGCACTTAGAATTAGAAGGGCAGGTAACTAGTGCAAGAAGAAACTATATCACCTCTGTTAAATTTTCACCCGTGAAAGCGTTTTAACCTTTGACAGACTCCACTCAGACAGAAAAAATACACATTTACCTCTTATGACAAAGAACATTAGCACACACAGACCTGGGCTTTCCACAGAAAGTATTGAGTTAAATTTGTCAGATTTGTTAAAATCAAAATGACTTGTTCTTTACCACAAAATTAATTATTTATATGTTTATGAAAAAATAGTTTTTTTAAATTTGAAAGTCATCCAACGTGAGGAAAAGTCAACGAAATATTGTGAGATCTTTGTATTCTACACCTGACCTAATGGATCAGACGCATCCCAACATTTTAAGTTTACCTTAGAATACCTAATGGATTGTTGTGGGGTGTTTTTTGGACCAGGGTCTCCCCAGTGGTAGTCTAATGACTGTAGATACTACACTAGAATTTATTGATAATGGTAGATAAGTAACTTTCCACTCAAGATTTTATGTTTGCACAGTAGCTTTTGCTCTCTAGAGGCATAAAGCACATAACATTATTAAATAGACATCTGACCTAATAACTTTAGGTTAATAGGTCAGATATCTATTTAATAATTAGCATTTATTAATTTCATTATTATTATTAACATTTCATAAAACAAAAGGTGGGTCACTTGAAGCTGAAAACAAGTCATTTTGCTAGAGATAGGTTTTAGATTTTAATTTCTGCTTCCTAAAAAATGGATATTTCTTTATTTAAGTTAGCAAAAACTTTTAACAGATGTTGGGGACATGCAGAAACCTGACGCTATCCAAAAAGTTGTTTGAGGAGGGTTACTGAAGCTTTTCTGGCTCCTGCATCAGCTGTTGAGAAGCAAGCTTGTACACGAGGTATGTTAGGAAGTGGTGTTCTTTTGCTTCTGCAACAGAGTGAATTCCCTCAGTGCCTTTCAGCCTGGCATCAACAAGCTGGCAGTTTGCCATCTGGAAAACTGACATTTGTCTCCCCTGGGTCTGCTGAACAGCTCTGCTGCAAAACAGCCTTCAAACCTAAAGAAAATATAAAAGGGAGTAGAAAGCTTTATTGAGCACAAATAATAGACACGCTGATGTTTTTCTTTTAAATAGCAGGAGTTTTTGGCCTTTCAGAGTGTTTTTATTCAGATCCTTTATTGCAAAGGTGCTTTTGCATGAAAAGAACAGTGAAAGTATGTATTACATACTGGCCATCTCCTGTTCCACTGGCCAAGCAACAGTTACTTTAAGTACTAGTCTGGGTTTTGAAAAACTTATTACCTGAATCATTCAGGGGGTTTTTTTTAGTGTTTTTTTTTTTTTTTTTCCCTGAGAGTTAGCATTAAGGAGAACATTAGTGCTTGAATCTGACAATCTACATTTTGAAAGGAGTAATTTCAGAAGGATTTCTCTTTGTGATAAAACTGGATTATAATAGGATACTTGCAGAGCCAACATCATGACATAGGCCAAACTTTCTCCCAGTGAAAATTACTCCTTTGCAGAATACTGAGAGTTCTATTACCTGTTCAGGTCCTAAAATAGAATTAGGAGACATGAGTTGACATCATGAGTTAAGTGCTGGAAATAAAGCTGTCATGATAAAAAAGCTTATGATGCAAACACTGTTTAACTCCATCTCAACAATGACAAATTTAGCTTTGGATTAATCAGGCTATTTTCTCATGCTTTCAAATGTACAACCTGTTCATCATTGCACAGATGCCAAAAGTTCTTATACTTTATATTTGCCAGTCATCTAAATGAGATGTAAGTAGTTCATAGGATATGTTCCAGTTACTGGAAAAGAGTAAATTTGATTCTAAATATACTTTCATATTTCCAGTTCTTTGTTAAATTGAACTGGTAAAGCTGCACTGCATGATTTACAAGTTTTATAGAGATAATATCAAACTTTTGAGTAAAAGGGGCAAGATTTAAAGTAAGAGGTGTTAAATATTTATTAAATCAAAATGCAAACCCTTTTTGAGTTATGAATCTTCTGAGTCTTTCATGAGCAAACTACTCAATACTTTTTCTTTCAAGGATTTTTCTCCCAGTCACAGGAAAAAAAATTAAAATACTGTTTTCTAGTTCATACATGTGCTATATATGCACAAATGTCAAGTCAAACCATTATAACACTCAGATAACTGCCAAAATTATTGCATTATAGTGTGGGATTTTTCCTTAAGGTGAGAAGACTGAAATTCCTTTTAGCAATAAATATTAAAAAAACATTTATTTTAACACAGATTCAGGTCATTGCAGGCCATCCCAATCTTAGCGTAAATAATACTGCTTAGCTCTTTTGTGTTGGTAGTCTGGTCATCCTCTCTGATACTCAGATTATTTTTTTTATATATGCAGAGCAATTGAGACAAAATATTTAACACACTTTTTTTAAAAGGAGTTGTACTTTTTATTCTGAATCACTATGCTTATCCCTTCATTTCATGTCAAGGTTTCATCCATCCATTGATACTTTAAAGTGGATCTGTCCAATTTCTGATGCTGGAGCTGCCTTGCTATCATAGTTTAACACCAACCAACAGCCAAGACCCTGCAGACCTTCACTCACTCCCCTGGGTGGGATGAGGGACAGAACTGGAAGAATAAAAGTGGGAGGCCTTGATCCTGTGTAAGCACTGCTCAACAATAAGGAAAACATCCCTGTGCTACCAATCCTGTGTGCAGCACAAATCCAAAGTATAGCACCTCACTTACTGTGAAAAAAATTCACTCCACCCCAGTGAAAACCAGCACACCTAACGAGCTTCCTCAAAAAATCAGAAATCAAGCTTGGTCAGGGAATAAGAACAAACATATTTTTAACTGGATATCACGCAATATACTGGAGCTTTCACCACATTTATCAAGCAGACATTATTAGCCATGTTTCATATCACTGGTCTGACAGACTTTTAGTTCATGAAAAATTAACTTGTCTATAGACTTAGAATATTTTAGAGTGGTCTTCTTGAAAGGATTCAAGGTTTGATTGAGTTTAATTTAAATTAACTAATTTGAAAGGTGAAACACTAAAGACTCTTCTAACTATTATAAGTTGAAAAAAAGGCAAACAACTAAATGTCCAGGAAGATAATTTTAAAATAAATGTAGAAGTTGGAGTCCCCAAAAAGTTCTTAAGCCTTGGTTTGTTTTCTGACAAAAATCTAACTTCTGTTCTCAAAAACTATGTTCTAAAAATCAGATAACACCCTTGAAAGGAAAGAAACAATAATTTTTGTAGCAACAATATTTTTACAATTTTTCAATTTCAAATGTAGATTTATGAGGCAGCATTAGGGGTAACCTTCCATAATCTGGCCCTGATTACATCTCAAAATAGCTTAACTGATCAATAATAAAGTGAGTATTTCTATGAAGACAGCATTGATGGTTAGACAGTTACTAACTTTGAATAAAAGAATAGATAAAGTGATGTTAAACAGAGGTCAATAATACAAATAACCTACAAGTTTATGAAGGAGAGACTCCCAGTAACTTTTTTTCTGGCAACTTTAGAGGTATAATTTAGGGTGCATTTGTTTTGCAGATTAAGTTTGCAGGTCATGTTTTAATGTATGCCACTCTTTGGGTTTCCTAAGAGTTACTACCAGAAATACTTAGGTCCTGATGTCATCAAAGAACAGAATTAAACAGGTATATCTCCCCTCCCCATTTGTCCTCACCTTTTCTTAACAAAAAAAAAAAAAAAAAAAGGAAACTGAAAACAGTTCTTAATACCATACCCAAGAGTGAATATCATGCCTCTAGGAATGTCCTAAAACATTCAAACTTGCAAGAAGCATAACTGCATAACATGGGAACACCAGAAACCAGAGACAACTTTGGTTAAGAGATCAACGTACATGAACATGTTCATTTTGGAGCTCACTTTGTCAGTACAAATGTTTTCCTTGGAGTCCCCTCACTACTGCTCCTGTCAACTTTGTGGTACTTTACCAGCTGGGAGGCAGGAGAGCAGCACCCCTGCAGAGGACACGGATGCTGCTCAGTGGATGGTCAGGCAGGGTGTGCTGATGAACAGTGAGTGCATCTGGCACTCTCTCCGCTGGAGCGTGACCACGTCAGCGCTGTGAGACGCTCTGTGCCTCATTATCCCCTCCGTGCGTGCACACACACGAGCTCCCAGCCCTGCTCTCTCCATTTCAGCTTCTCAGATCTCAGATGCGCTAGTCAGATTCCAAATATTGGCCTTTGCTTCGGCAATCACTGCCTCAAAAGAAGGAAAGTGACGAGGCGGAATGATCCTTACCATAGGGATGGGGCATGCTATGGAATCTATAAATGGCACAGCCAGGATGAATAGTATCATTGTACTGGATTTTGCAGACAGTGCCAGTTACTGCAGTCAAAAGGACATTGGAGTAAAGCAGTTAATAAAAGAGAAAGGAGGAGGGGAAAGAGGTAGTGCTGAAAATCATGGAACTGAGAACATTGAGGCTTAAATGCTTTTTTTTCTCAGACAATGAACTGACTACATCAAAGTTAGTCCAATAGCATTTAGCTTTGTGCTTGCTTCCACCGTACCTGGCCACAGGATAAATAATGAATAGTGAGTGCAGACAGAGCTTACAAGGGCTCTATTATTCCCACAGCTTAAACTCTTAATTTAATGGAGTACACAGGAGAGGAAGAAAAAAATTTCCCAAGGAGATAAGAAAGAAAGACACATTGACAGGACAGAATGGTAAAAATATCCTACAGGTAAAAAAAAAAAAAAAAAAA
>LTAT01000004.1:111096650-111108900 GCA_003286495.1 Chlorodrepanis virens | reverse complement strand
CATTAATCAAATCTGGGATTTCATTAATCAAATCTGGCATCTTAAAAATATTCTTTTTATTAATATTTTAATAAATTTTAAAAATAATTAAAAATTAAAATTTCATTTTATTTACTATTATGTTTTTTTCTTTCATATGCTAATCTTCATTTTAACAATTTCCAAGATTAAAATACTCTATCATTATGTCGAATAGAATTATTCACTGAAGAGCTCCAAATAAAATTAATGGCAATATGAAATGATCAGGTAATAAAGCCTCAAAGTTTCTCTCTATGCATATACATGAATGTGTCTTTATTGGTCTGTGCATATGTGTGTGTGCATATAAAGCATATACATAATATTCTTTTTTAATAGTGCTTCATGGCAACAATAATATCTGTCCTGGTGTAATAAGGAGCATGGTTTTTCAATATGTTCATGTGCATTTGAGCAGCTTTGGAGTTGAAGATAGAATAAGCTCCTGTTGAATCTTTCCTATAGTGAAAGCCTGTATCCTCTCTCCCAGACTGGTTGTTCCATGTCTGATAATGCCCAGCTCATTTCTGCATTTTTGTTAGAAAATCATTAGGATTTTCCGCCTTTGTTTGGTCATGCCTGTTTTTACAAAATTCTGGAAAATCTAATTAGTTGACAAGCACCTTCTTCTGCAAAATATAGTCACAATTAAGTAGCTCTAAATATTGAGATGTGATCATCACCCTGTGTTATTTCTGTAGGAGTTGAGACTGGAAAATAAGAAATTTTCTGGTGGGTATACCTAGGCAGCAGTTCAGATAAAAAATTCCATAGAATAGTCCTCCTTGGTGCTTTTCACTTACAGACAAATTTTTACTCATGGACCTTAAAACAACTGTTATCAATACAAGGGAAGGGGTTACACGTGTATATATAAAAATATAAATATATGGATACGGATACAGATCTAGACCCACACACAGTCATGCATTTGAGAAGCGTTTTATGTGAGAATGACAGCAGTTCAAGAAACAGAATATTAATCTATCAGCTAGAAGGACACATAGCTATTGCACGAATACTGGTACAGATGTATTTTTATATTACTTGGGATATTGAAAAAAAATAAAACCCAAACCAAATCAAACCTAAAAAACATTAAAAAGAATCCTGGATCTGGTACTAGGAACAATTGATTTAAACATTGCAGAATTATGCCTTTGAATTTGATACTTACCTAGATTTTTTTCTGCTTTTTTCTGATAGATATTGAAACACAAAATCATAGGACTATGTAACAAAAGAGTTTTCCTCTGTATGAGACCTGTAGAACAGCTATAGCAACATGGAACTCCACTGACTTCATATACTGCAATTATTTAAACTATTCATATTCTACTTTTTGAAATGCAATACTCATTGCTAGTACAAAATCTTTTGGTTTGCAGTGGATCACTCTTTAGAACAGTTATTCAGCCCCCCACTGAAATCATGCAATTAAAATTGCAGATGACAAAAGTATACAACACTGTGATAATGTAATACAGCAGCAAGACTTGAAGTTAATCCTGTACAATGACTGGGCAGTGAGGCTAAGCAAATGGAAGCACTGCTACACATTCTAAGTAATTAGATCATAGAAATCTTTGCCTCAGGAGATCGTCAGTGCTAGGTTTATAAAGACACTGAAAAGTCACAAAGTCCTTAGGGAAACGAAAAAAAGAGTTACTGAACAGCCAACTAAATATGAAGGATCACATTCCCAGTGAGGAAACCACAGCTTGGAAGAAGCTGGGTACCATCACAAAAAGTGCTACTATGAATTAAGCTGAATACATACATTTCCCTTAGTCAAGAGCTGGATTTACAATCCCAGATTTGATTAATCCTTTCTTCAGCACAACAGAATAGTTCAGGACAACTATTATTCTCCTGTTAAATCTGCTTTTTTTGTAGATTCTGACTGTGGCATGACAAGTTGGTAAAATTAGTCTATGTATATTATAATTCTTTATTTCATTCACTAAATAACCAATTATAATAAAATGTTTGACTTCTTTCAAAAGAAACAATGGAGGGTGTTCCCTGAAATTATTTTTATTAGGACTCTACCAACAATTTCTTTTTAAAAATTGAAGGAAAAGTCTCCTGAAAATGTCTGGTTTCTTTTCTGCTCATTGCAGCTAGTATTTTTTCTAGATTTTCATAGAATCATAGAATGGTTTGGGCTAGAAGGGGCCTAAAGGTCATCTAGTACCAAATTTTCTTCCCATCGTCAGGGTCACACCATCTTCTACTCGACCACTTTTCTCAAAACCCCATCCAACCTGTCCATGAACAGTTCTAGGGATGGAGCACCCAGGACTTCCCTGGATGACCTGTTCCAGTGTTTTACCAACCTAAAAATAAAGAATTTCTTCTTAATATCTAATCTAACCTTACCCTCTTTTAGTTTAAAGCCATTCCCCCTTGTCATATCAATATAATTCCCTTGTGAAAAAAGTCCGTCTTTGGCCTTCTTTTAAGCCCCTCTCAGGTGCTAGGAGGTCTCTGTAAGGTCACCCTGGAGCCTTCCCTTCTTCATGCTGAACAACCCCAACTCTCACAGCCTATCTTCATAGGACAGATGCTGCAACTAACTTGATAAAAATTGTATCAGCATCATTTTCTCCTAAGCAGTTTCCTGTGCCATATTTTATAAAAAAATACAATGCAGAAATCTTAGGTACATTCCTTGGAAAGAATGGTGAGATAATATGTTTATTCAAAAAATGTATTTTTAAAGGATTGGAAAGAAGAACTATAATTCATTTCTGTTCTAAAGTGCCTTTTTTTTTTTTTCTGCATGTGTAATAGATTCTGGAAGTGCTTAATCTCTTGACAAAAACTCCATAATTTGCAATACTCTTCTAATGATCGCAGCGTATTTCTTCCACTCTCAGGACATTACCACTCTAGTGGGAATTATGGACACACTTTAAGAGGATTTGATTCCCTATTAGAGCTGCAATTGTGTGTTAATTAAATACCAATTGATTATTTTAAATGCTTGTGCTGAGTTTTAGGGATATAATCTGTAAATCTTGATTAAAATTTTTCAAATGATAGATTGCATGCTCTATTATAACAGAAAATGTTTGAGTGATGCTGAACAGTGAGTAAAGCAACAGCTTGATGTTCAAGGACACCATAGTGGAAGTGGGTAAATGGATGTTTCTTGTTAAAATATATTTCTCATGGATTGTTTTGCTTAATACAGTAATTTATAAAATGTACTGAGTCTAAGGGCTTTTTTAGCCTTGGTTTTCCATTACATGAGCAAGATCACAGGATCACAGAATATTCTGAACTGGAAGGGACACACAAAGGTCAACAAGTCCAACACTTAAAATACCATATTGTCCTTTCTAAATTGAAAAAAAAAAGAATTGAATAAAAGGTATAATTTCTGTTTTCTCTGAGCCCAGATATTACACACCCCTGGCAAATAGGAACTTCTCAGGTGTTTAATCCCAAACTGCAACTAAGTACCACGCAGCTGTTCATACACTGCACTACCCCATGTTAGGATGGGGAGGAGAATCAGAGAAAAGAAAATAAACCTCATGGATTGAGATAAGAACAGTTTCTTTATTGAACAAAGTAAAATATTTTTATTAATATTCTTATTATTGATAGAGAAAAGGGAGAGGGAGAGAGAGAAAATCTAAGAAATACAAGTGATGCCAGATAAAATTGCTCACCACCTGCTGACCAATGATGGCCAGACTGGACCCTCCCAGACAGGTCCCCTAGTTTATATTCTGATCGTGATGTTCCATGGTATGGAATATCCCTTTGGCCAGTTCAGGTCTGCTGTTCTGGTAGCGCTCCCTCCCAGCTCTTCTGTACCTGCTGGCTAGCAGATCATGGGTACTGAAAGTTCTTGATGTAGAGAATAAACACTGGGCAACAACAAAAACATCAACAAGCTATCATTATTTAAGTAATGAATCCAAAACACAGTACCAGTTACTAAGAGAAAGGGAATTCTATCCCAGCTGAAACTAGGACAACAGGTTTATGCTATGTCTTGTTTTGAATAGCCAGTAAAATGAGCCATGGGGGTTTTTTTTTGTTATTGTTAAGTATTAGGTCATGCACTCTTTATAAAATCTGATCCATACACACTTTATGTGAGACTGAATAAAAGCTTAAGGTTCACTAGAAGATAGAGCCAGTTTATTGCGATCAGTAACATTTTGCTGATGTTTGGTTTACCAGGGGCTGTGCTGGGAGAGAAAAATTCATCAGACATGGTTTCTATACTAAGATGTGAGCTACAGATCAGGCTGAAATAATTTTGTGCTTTCATCACTTTGCAGAACTACCTCATTTTGGGTGGTGTGTTAGCTGAGTAAGCAAGCTTTGTGTATAAACATGAAAGATACACAGATAAATACATAAAATTTAAATCAAGAGATTGTAGTGGGAAACCAAATGGCATAAGTGCTAGTGCTAGCAGAATAGGTATTATTATGGTTAAAAAATACTTCTGATTTATAATCTTTTCAGATTAGATATGTCCAAACAACTCATTCAATCTAATTAATCAAATATCTTCCAAAACATGAAAAATAGAAACACAGAAAAATTCCTTTGTAATATTTCTACGTTGGGCTGTTTTTCTTCCTGTGGTTAAAAGTTCAGGTTTGAATACATAAGTGCCTTAGACTATGGGGCATTATAGAAGGAATGAGAATTATTCTAATACCATTTGGACAATAGCAGCTGTTTTTATCTGGTGTGCCAGATTAATTTTGGCACCATTCCTGCTGTTTCCTGTGTGCAAACCCAGTGAGGGTGAGGATATCAAGACAGAGTTTGTGTGAATGGTCATTGCCAAGGTTCTGCCTCTCTATGGAAAAGGAAGAAAAAGAGAGCCTAGATTTGAGCAGATATTGGACTGACAAGCCTAAAGACTGACTTTCTGTGTTCACCAGCAGAATGGCTGTTTAACTACCAGAGAATGGCAGTCCAGGCTTCAGCACACAGTACTGCCAGCATCCTTGTTCAGAAAAGATCAGGGTTCTGAGTGAGAGGCCAGAAAAAATCTTCATGGTCATATATCCTGCTCTCCTGGGCTGCATTAGGAGAAGTGTTAGAAAGTCAAAGGAAGGGACCCTTCCTCTCTGCTCTGCACTGGTGAGGCCACGCCTGGAGTGCTGTGTCCAATTCTGGGCTTACCAGGACAAGACAGGCATGGACATACTTGAAGAAATCAAAAATGAAGCTACAAAGAGGATTAGGGGTCTGAAGCATTTTAACTGTGAGGAGGAGCTACAGATCTAGGACTGTTCAGCTTGGAGAACAAAAGGCTCAGAGGCTAAAAATGTCTACAATCTATCTATCAATGTCTGAAAATACCCAAAAGGAGGGTGAAAAGATGAAAAAGGGAGGCTGTTTTCAGTGGCACCTCGTGACAGGAACAGAGGTAGTAGGCAGAAACTGAAATACAGAAGGGTCTATCAGAATATCAACCTTTTTTTTCACTGTAGGATGACCAAGCACTAGAAGAGGTTGCCTGTAAAGTTTGTGGAATCTCCACATTTGGTGATATTTAAAAGCTGTTTGGACATGTTCCTGGACAATTGGTTCCAGGTGAACCTGCCTGAACAGTGGGGTAGGACCAAATAACTTTCAGAGGTACCTTCCAACCTCATCCATTTTGTGATTCTGTCATTCAGCCTCCCTGCTGTGATCACCAACAAGGACACAGAGTAGTAATTTTTTGTGCCTGTACAAAAGTTGGGTTGAGACTAAATGCTAAAATTTCACATAGGACACTGGACAGAATGCTAAATTCAGTCACCAGCCAGCAGAACTTGGAACAGGCAAAGGTCTCAAAGTCTGTATTATCATCTTTGTCCCAAGTCACTTCAACCTCACAAAGGGTGCCAAGGTCTCTGCTGATACCACATTGTCCTCTCTGTCCCATGGTCTCAGAATGACAGACTTTGCTTTCACAGGCTTTAATAATAACGGCTGTGGGCCAGACTGTGCACTCAGGTGGAATACGAGCTGGAACACTTCATGAATAGCTCTTTACACCAGCATACTTCAAGTGAGACCCTTCATTGTCAATTATTCATAGAGGATATCATGGAAGCAGAAATTCCTATGCCAACCAGTCATACTTAGCATGAACCCATGAAGCTATGAAAGAATGAAGACAGACTTTTTTTTCCCTCCTTCCCAGCAGGACTGCGTCTGATCCTGCTAAATTCCAGCCTTTAGAAACTGTCAGATAATGGCCTTTCATTTATTTTTAAGATCACTGATGCCTTAGAAGGAGCACAGAAGAATGCTGGGTATATTTCTTTCTTTGAAATGGTAGTCTCTGGTTTCAGAATACATCACTCAGTCATAATTATTGGAAAGCTATAGCAGAAGCAAAAAGAAAAAGATTTTACTTTTGTGGGGGTGTTTTGTTTGGTTGGTTCTAATTTCAGTCTTCTTCCTTCATTTCTCACATCTGTCCTGAAGTATTATGTACAACTTCATGACTGGGTGGAAAAACTGTAGATAAAGATATGTGAAATGCCAATTGTCATGTATATCTTATTCTACTCACTGAGTACAAGATGGAGCTCCACTTGAAGGTTTGGAAATTGGGTATTATCTCCACTATTCAGTATTGAACAATAACAGGTTCTTCATATTGCAAGATAAGCACAGAAAAAAACACCTGAGAAGCTCTTTATCAGTGAAAAATACTCTTAGAACAATACGTAACATTTGGATAGAAACAGAGAGTGATTACATTTTGACTAAAGTTTAAAAAAGGAGCTGCTCGCAAATCCCTTAGAAAAAAAGAAAGTCAGATAAATATATTCTACCAACAAAACCAGTTTAATCATATATGCTGCCTAATGCTGTTTATTGCAGTGACCAGTTTGCAAGGAACAGATTTCTTTGATGAACAAGTACAGATAAAATACTGTTTCTCTGTGCAGAGCTTGTTAGTCATATCCTGATGTGTCACTGATGTCTCAGATAAAAAGAAAAATAAGGGAAACATGGTTGATCAAACAGGTGTCTGTTCACAGAACTAATTCTACATATGCATATATGCAAACTTCTACGCACATAGACATTTACTCAAAGGTATACATACATAGGCAGTTATTATAAATCTATGAATGCAAGAATGGTTTCCAATACAGGACAACATACAAAATACTGGAAAATCTGTTTACTTTTGAAACAACAGAAGAAGAAACTCAGCCATCCCACCCCACGAGGTTTTCTAATTGCAACATATAATATTATAGAGGAATATACTGTGCACTGTTAAATAAACACAAGACTAAGAAAATTTACCCAAGTAGGCAAAAGAGCTATTTGAAGACTGCATTGTTTTAACTGGTCAAAGTGTGGTCAGTAGAAGAAGCAGACACAGATCTGAAAGGAGATAGCACCTTAAAGGATATTCGTTCTGTATGAAGCATAGTATTCCACTTTTTTTGTGAACCCAGTGATGTGCAATCCAGATAGGCTTGAATTAGGAGGAAGGGTGGTGGTATTAGAAAGAGAAACTAGGATGAGGAGTCAAAATCCTAGCTCCCTTCTAGCTTTATATTCTGAGACTTGAGATGTCTACAGATGCACTTACAGCTCTCCTCTTCTCTTGTGAGAGATGCAAACACTTGTGGTGGGTGGGAAAGCCAATGACCTAAAGCATGATTATTAATGTCAGCTCAGAAAAAAAGAAACATTCTGTTGCTGATTCAGCAGGTTTATGTCTAATTTAAAGTGTACAAGTAAACCACTAAACCACATATTGACTTCTACATTACTAAAATTTTTGAAATTCAAAGTAACTGGCTAATAGCTTGCCAAACTGAGCTTAAAGCCTTAATACTGTGTGGATATGTTATGTGTATCTATACATATATTTATATGTTCTTCTCTCCTGTGAAAGCAAATTTTTAAGAATGGATTGACATGCCTTACTTTCTTAAGATTATTTTGAATATGACTTTTTTAAAAAAGATTTCTCCAACCCACCCACCCAAGTGCTGTAGACTAGGCATGTCATTCTCACACCGTGTATCATGAAGCACACGATACACCATCATAAATCAAAATTAGAGAGGAATGAATCATAGCAGGTTGAAATTTTGGATGGCTCACTTTCCATGTATCTGATTAGCAAAATGGGGCTGAGAGCTCAAAAGATTGCTGTTTTCTCTGGCTTCTTTTTTTGTCCAAAGATAGAAAAGAGTAAGTAAACACTGGGATCATTGTAATTCAATTGCTTCCAGTATTTACATAGGCACCTTCTTTCTGCTCTTAGTTAGAGCTCCAGATGTTCTGCTGGTACTACTTCTTCCTCCAGACACTGCTTTTGTTTCTTTCCACCATGCAGCACATTACTCTTCCTTTTTCATAAAGCTAACAGTGTCAGCTCTAGTACTGCCTCCTGCAATCCCAATAAGTAAACATAAACTGGACATTCCTGGCTGAATTCACTTAGCTGTTTGGCTGTTTGCCTCCTGCTACTGCAAGCACATGTCTAGGATCTTCTTCAACCCTGTTCACAGGTTCTGTGTGTTGCATGTCTGGTCCTTGAAGAATATAACCTTAAGCCACAAGTATAATGTCCTCCATTTTAGGCCACAGCAGGAATCCCAAAATAGAAAAACAGGAAATAATGAAACCCTTACAAGTACTGCTGAGCCACAGATCTGCGCTTGAGTGAAGGTTCTGGCCTGTCTTTATCTTCTGCAGAACCCAACCATCCCCTGATGCAAACACAACAGTGTTAAAAGCACACTGGTGCATCACTCAGTGATTCATCATCCTGCAAGTCAGAACTAGAATAATCATTTCTTAAACAGCTAAGTACCACCACGTAATATAAGAAAAGCTGACATTTTAAAAATGCTTTTTCAAAGATTTATTAGTCAATACCCCCAGAGAAGTTGCTTAAATAAAACTGTAGATTTTAAGTCTCTGCTAAATGCTTGCCCTAAAGCCTTATTCCAATTCCATTGATGCTGATGGGAACAGAATCCACTGAGGCAGAAGCAGAAGGCTGGAGCAGTTAAACTTCAGCTGTGCTAAAATTCACAGCCTTTTGCAGTCTCTTGCTAATGCAGAAAGAATGAGGCCAATCAAGTATGGGTTTTCCCTGATCCTCTTGTTGTCAAACTCTTCTTTACCTGATGCCCAAATATTTTCTGCTTCTTAATATCTGTTGAGTGTCTTACAGTCCCTATTTTGTATACCTGGAGGTTATGAACCTAGAAGGTTTGACAAATAAAATGCATCAAAAGTATGAGAGTATGTGCCTTCATGCTTTGGATAATGGTTCATTCTCATAAAGGATACTAATAATCTCTGTGATGGTCACACCTGTCCTATACCATTTCTTAATGCCTTCTACCTTAAGCTAGAGCTTGATTTATGCCACAATGCAGTACTCTTTATACTCTTTTTTTTCTTTTTCATCTTATCTAAAGATGTTCTCATTATCCATATAAATGCTTTTCTTTCTGAGCTCTATGTCTCAGTGAAATCTTATGGTGGTGAGTTTGACTAATTATGCATTGTACAAAAAAAATTCCTCCCTTTTATCAGCTTGAATTTTTTTCCTTTCAGTTTCATCTACTGTCCCATTATTCTTGTCTCATGACAAAGGGCAAGTAAGTTTATCTTGGTTTAAAATCCCTTCATACTGCTTTTCTTTGATGAGCACCATTACTATATCCCTGTTAAGTAATATGGCAAGGATCTCAATAGGTCTTGGTCTTTGGATATTATTGGCATTCATTTGTCAATGAATGTCCTTTTATTTTTTTTTTTTTAATATCAGAACCCTAAAGGCTTTCTAGTAGATATATAGGTCCTGATTAAATGGGTTATCACTGTGTTTCTAATAAAGATATTCTGCAGCTATTTAGAAGCAATCCAAAGGCCTCCAGATCAAGGACTACCCACTAAAATCTATTGTTTCTACACTGATCTCTGATCGGTGTTCAGCACTCTGCATATTAACTTGATTTCTGAAACCCTTGCTCATTTAGTGTTGGTTTATGTTGCCAATAATTTCCAATTATCTCATCTCCAAACTATTATTTCTTTTTCTTTTTATTTTACTCACTTCTCATGTAAAAGCTTTTGTGTGGTTCATTTGCTTCACTATTCTTTTGCCCTTTGTTTAGGTGCTCTGCAAGTACACAGCAGCCCTAAGGATTTGGGGTGCTTTAGAGCCTCTATCCCTTCCAGCTCATATGGGGCAACCATATAGCAGCACAGGATAATGCACACCTACCTGCACAGCCATCCCTCCTTCACTGTTTAAACCGGGTTTGAAGGGGGAAGGGGATGCAGCTGGGCTCACTGGAAGCAGGCCCAAGAGTGGTAAGCCTGAGTTAGGGGCAAAATCAGAAGCCCAGCTGAAGTGCATGTATACTAATGCATGCAGCAGGGGTAGCAAACAAGAGCTGGAGGCCGTGGTGCAGCAGCAGAGCTATGATTTAATTGCCATCAAAGAAATGTGATGGGGATGACTCACATGGCTGGAGTGCTATACTGGATGGCTACCAGCTCTTCAGGAGAGACAGAAAAAGGAGAAGAGGTGGAGGGGTGGCCTTTTATATTAGGGAAGCTTTTGGTGTCATGGGTGTTGAAACTAATGACGATGAGGGTGAATGCCTAGGGGTAAGAATTAAGGGGAAAGCCAGCATGGGTGACGTCCTACTGGGAGTCTGCTATCATCCACCCAACCAGGAAGAGCTGGATGCCTTATTCTCTAAGCAGCTGGAGAATGTTTCAGGATCACCAGCCCTTGTTCTTGTAGGTGACTTTAACCTACCAGACATCTGCTGGGAACTTAATACAGCAGAAAAGAGGCAGTCCAGGAAGTTCTTAGAGTGTGTGGGGGACAGCTTTTTGTCACAGCTGGTGAGTGAGCCCACCATGGGAGGAACTATATTAGACCTCTTGTTTGCAAATAGAGATGGGCTGGTGAGAGATGTGGTGGTTGGAGGCCGCTCAGGGCATAGTGATCATGAAATCATAGAGTTCTCTACATTTGGTGAAATCAGGGGGAACATTAATATTACTCTTACACTGGACTTCTGGAGGGCAGACTTTGGCCTATTTAGGAGACTTATTCAGAGAATTCCTTGGGAAGTTGTCCATAAAAACAAGGGAGTACAGGAGATGTAGCGTGCTTCAAAACAGAGATCTTGAGGGCACAGGAACAGACTGTCCTTTTGTGCTGAAAGATGAGGTGATGAGGCAAACATCCAGCCTGGATGGGCAACAAGGTTTCAAAGGAACTTAGGAATAAAAAGAGGATGTATTATCTTTGGAAGGAAGGTCAGGTCTCCCAGCAAGTACCTAAACGGGTTGCTAGGGCATGTAGGAAAAGATTAGAGAGGCCGAAGTCAGTTCAAACTTGATTTGGCAACTTTTGTAAAGGATAATAAAAAATGTTTTTACAAATACATTAACAGCAAAAGGAAGGCCAATACCAACCTTTGTTCCTTACTGGATGCAGGAGGGAACTCAGTAACAGCAGGGGAGGAGAAGGCAGAAGTGCTTAGCTCCTTCTTTGCCTCAGTCTTTAGTGGGAAGACAGCTTGTCCCCAGGATAAACGTCCTCCTGGGTTGGTAGATGGTGTCAGGGAGCAGAATGGTTCCCCTCTTATCCAGGAGGAGGCAGTCAGAGATCTGCTGAGCTGCTTGGATGTTCATAAATACATGGGACCAGATGGGATCCATCCCAGGGTGATGATGGAGCTGGCAGATGAGCTTGTGAAGCTGTTCTCCATCATTTACTGACAGTCCTGGCTTACAGGTGAGATTCCAGATGACTGGAATCTGGCCAATGTGATGCCCATCCACAGATAGGGTGGGAAGAAGGATCTTGGTAATTATAGGCCAGTTAGCCTGACCTCAGTACCCAGTAAGGTTATGGAGCAGTTTATATTGAGTGTCATCAAGCAGCACTTACAGGATGGTCAGGGTAGCAGCCAAGTCATCATGGATTTAGGTGGGATAGGTCATGTTTGACCAACCTGGTCTCCTTTTATGACCAGGTCACCCACCTGGTGGATACAGAAAAGGCTTTGAGTGTTGTCTATTTGGACTCCAGAATGGCCTTTGACACTGTTTCCCACAGCACATTCCAGGAAAAGCTTGCAGCCCACAGCTTGGACAGGGCACTCTTTGCTGGATTCGGAACTGGCTGGATGGCCGGGCCCAGAGAGTGCTGGTGAATGGTGCTGCATCCAGC
>LTAT01000004.1:111073121-111088116 GCA_003286495.1 Chlorodrepanis virens | reverse complement strand
CAAACAAACAAACAAACAAAAAACAAAAACAAAAAACCAACCAACCAAACAAACAAACAAAAAAAAACCACCACCAACAAGCTTAAGTGTTGCATGATTTTGTCAATTAGGCATAATTCAAAGTTATCTGCCCCACTGCATAAAGCAAGAATCAATTAAATCTTGGGGGATTTTGGGTTTTTTATGGGTGGAATGATAATCTTGCCACAAGATTTTATTTTCAAGCAAATTCCACTTTTACAGTAGTCAACTTCGGAATCCTTCAAGCATGCCCTATAGGCAAACACATCTATGCTGTTTTAGGGGAGGAAGGAAGAATTAATTTAAAAACTAAAAATTCAGCAAGGGAAAAAAATCTATTAAAGTTCCCTCCCTTGAACTGAAAAAGCTTCCATTTATATGTCTGTGCTATTTTAGCATGGGTTGATATCACTTTCATTATCACTGTGAGGGAGTGCCTCCTTCCAGGGTGGTGTTACCCAAATTGGATCTTGCATAGTCCTAAAATATTAGAAAGCATTGAAATTCCAAGGAAAAATAGCCCTTGGATTCTGCATGTATTTTAAATGAGCAAGAAAAAAATAAAAGAAGAAAATTAATAAAAGTCCAAAAAAAAAGTTCTAAATAAAGCTTTTAAATAAATTTCATGTCCAGTAGTTTTTAAAAAGTGTTGAAAATCTATTTGCATTAGTAGATTCTAGGAATCACTGCATTAAGCACAAATTATTTCTCAAGAAGAGAGGGCTCAAGAATTTAAATTACACATACTACAACCAAGACTTGGAAATTGTGAGTGACACTGGCATTTTACCAGTGGAACAACTTAATTACCTGGTTTTCACACTGATTATCAAAGGTCTATTATTTTTGTGATGTGCTGTTTTCTGAAGTAGGGACACCATGTGGCTGTCAGAATCTCAAAGTGACAAAGGGGCCTTCAGAAATAAAATTATAATCTCTTCACCACATGCAAATAAGAGGTGGTAATCCTGGCTTCTGCTGAAAGCTGTTCATACAAAAAAATAACAAGAGCTAGAGCCCTGGACATCCACACAAGTGTTGAATATCACACAAAGGCAGGCATGCCAGATCTCCTCTAGCCAGGATCATATAATTTGTTTTATCCAGAGTGATCCTGAGCTGGATGCTTTGCTATAAATTCTGCCAAACTCTGGGAAAAAAAACCAAAGAGGCTCAAACATTGATTTGGAAGAATTTGAGACATGATGTTGGAATGTGGAAGGTTTGTCTTCACAGGGACAATACATGCTGTAATTTCACCATCTTCTTTTAAGTGGAATCCTGGTTTTCTTCACTTTTGAAGACCTAGGAAAACATCATGAAGATTATTAGGACCTTTCAAGAATTATATTTTAAAAAGAGCAAAAGCTCAGCACTCTAATTTGAGGTTTTCACATGCTAGGTCAATGAAACCATGTCAGATCAGTTCTGTTGATTTCCTACAGACAAAAATTTCTAGAGATACAAGGAAAAGATTTTCAAACTTCAAGAAACACACTATTTATAGAAATATTTCTCATCAATGACCAGAAACTCAAAATTTTCATGACAGAAATCAGAGTTCCAAAAGTGAGATTTCTGAAATTTTTCTAATAAAATCTCTTTTTTTTTTTTTTTTCTGGAGGAATCTACAGAACATATTGTGGACTTTAAGTAAAATTATGTTAATGAAAAGAGGGAAAAGAGACGTTTGGTTAACTTGGTTTATGCATAATTTGAAAGCTAAGGAGATAAAGGTAATGCTTGTCACTCTCTTTCAAAATTCCAAGTTGTGAAAACTTTAAATACTCTAAATTGCCCAGAAAAAGGACTTTCAGCCAAATTTTGATATGAAGAAAATTAAAATATTTAGTGGCAGAAAATGTAATCAAATACCCATATTCTCAAACTCACTGAGAGTATCCTAATTCATTCTTGAGGAGGGCATTTCCTGGGATGGTCCCAGAACTCAAGGCAATATACACTATATGTATCAGGAATAAAAATCTCTGAGACCTTCTTCTGAAGTACAGATACTAGAAGGAGAGGAATCTGTGTGGAGAGGAACCTCAGAAGCCCCTAAGCTACAAAAATGAAATCTGTTCTTGGTATGGTACACACTTTGTTTTCCAGGCAGGATTCAAAAAATTTCTCCTTAGAAAAGAAGATCTTGATTTATTTTGATGGGTATTTACTAAAACTTGTTTGATATACTACTTACCTCTAATATTTTTTTTTCCCTGCAAAAGGAAAAAAAAAACTCATGGAAAATTATATACCAAACCTAGTTCTTAAATTCTGTCCTTTTCAAAATGTTACCTGGATTGACAAGGAGGTCACCGATGTGCTCAGTGTTGCTACAAAGATTACAGAAAGTGCACTAAGAGTGCTTTGACTGTCAATGCTTTGATGGCCTCAGAACACATTATGGTGTCTAAGAGGTTTCTGTTATCACTGAACACACTATTTCATCCACAGGCTTTTCCTCAGCTGAGTGTGTCATGGACTCAGAACACAGATCAGGTGTAAAGTTCATCCAGGATCTCAGACAGAATGCAATGTTTAAAAATAATTTTTTAAAAAAAATATTAGTTTTCCCAAAAGACCTTATTCTTCTTTTGCAGAGGCAGAATGCTCAACCTGAATCCAATCATTTTTTCCACAATGTAGCTGACAATTTTCCCCCTAATCAAGAAGCACTCCTATCAATTCAGTGAATAGATTCATTCAGGGTTAACCAAACAACAAGGCACCCAAGCATTGTTCTGATTGAGATTTTATGGGTGTTCTGACAGGGCTAGATGTATGCCAAGTCTTGAAAAAAAAAATCTTTACAACTCCAGATTTCTGTCTTTACCACATTAAAAAAAGAATGTATAAATAACTGCTATGTCAACATTTTAGGGAAAGTAGGCACAGATCATTGCTAATTATAGCAAAGAGACTGTTTTAAAGTCTACCAGGCAATGGTCAAAGCGAGCTACCAGAGGAAAGAAAGAAGAAAAGAAAGAAACATAGAATAAATTATTTGTAGAAGTCAGAAACAACTATATAGGCACACATGCTACAAGAGAAACCAAATTCATGACCCTATCTGCAAAACATAATCCTCCCTGCCCAGTGTTTGGTTTTTTATTTCCTAAGGCTCTCTGTGTTATGAGAGCCTTATGCTCTGTCTGGTCAGACAGCACTATAACCTAAGTTAAACTGATTGTGCTGATTGATTGCTGTTCTTGCCCATCAACAACTGAATTTTTACTTTCTATTTAAAAGTGGAACTATTTCTTCTTTATGTTATACTTCTCTAATATTACTGATGCTGCTTCCTAATCAAAGTCTGCAAATGTTTAAAGGAACACT
The DNA here is from genome assembly GCA_003286495.1 of Chlorodrepanis virens. NCBI lineage: Eukaryota > Metazoa > Chordata > Aves > Passeriformes > Fringillidae > Chlorodrepanis > Chlorodrepanis virens. The sequence goes on along the minus strand of LTAT01000004.1, from coordinate 111,084,756 downwards.
CAAATCTCAATTTCCAAAGCAGGTATTTTAAAAATTTTACTTGTTTTATTAGTATGGGGTTTTTTTAATAGGTGTTATTGAAAAAGTAATTTTCCATGTAATGGTCGAGTAATGGTGGAGTTACAAAAAAAAGGAGGCTGAATATCTGAGGGTAAAGTAATTAATTCCATATTAAAACAATTAATCACCAGTTACTCAGGTCATTTTACGTTTTTTATACATCAGTTTTTCATATAAGAAAGGTGGCAATGAAATTTCAATAAAATAATTCAAACTTCTGGTAAGTTGAGTAGCTGGGTTGGGGAAAATAAAACCATGGAACACCTAATTTCAGTTTGTTCAAAATATTTTATTTTCATAATTATTCACTGCCTTCTAACATGGAAAAAACAGTTATTTACATGTCCTTTCTAGGGAAATAAGCTCTTAAAGTTCTAATTTTGTGGGATTTTGCACTGCTTTTTATATTTGAATTTTTTTTTTATATATTTAAACAATTTTTTTTGACACTAAAACACTGGAGACTAAGTTTTGAGTGGGTATAGATCAAAGATACAGAATTCAGTTATGATAACAACTTTCTTAAGTCTCTGCAGAAATCCAAAGGTTGCTTTCCCAAAATGACAAAGAAGTGTGAATAGATAGATAGAGATAGAGAGATAGAGAGATGATAGAGAGATAGAGAGATAGAGAGATAGATAGATGTCTGATTAAATATAAATATAAATATATATATTTATGTATTTATGAATTTATGTATTTATATTTATATATCTGTAGTTGTATAGGTATGCATACATACAAAGGAATTATTTTTGTTACAAATTGGTGGAAAAAATATCAATGTAACCTGTAAACATGCAGCTTAACATAACTGTTTTACCATAAAACTTTATAATTAAAATTTATTTCCAAAACTAGTGGACAATTAATTCAGTATACTATTTTTCCTATCCCATACTCTTTTGCTGTACTCCAGTTCTGAGGATCTATATTTATGATAGACATTTGAAAAACCTTTGCTTATGCCTTCAATCAATTCTTGTCCTTAGCAAATATTTCCTGTGGTTATTTCAATGTTATATTTGTTCGTGTGCTTTTCAATCAGCAAGATCAGGACAATCAATCTTTCTCTGGAAATTTTCCTGTGTGCATAAAAAAGTATTTAGGTTTATGATTGATTATTGATGAGTAATAAAACCAATAAGCTTTCCAGAACTCAGAAAAATAATGTTAAATATTCTCTACATAGTGTACATGTTAATAGCTAGTCATTTCAACCATTTTCAAGGAATCTTCCTAACCCACTGCCATCAGCAGTAGAAACTGTGACTATCAAAATTATGTCAGAAATAATGCTTTTATCTTAATCATCTTCCTTCTTGTCCTTACCATTCTTTTTTTTTTTTATAATGCATCCAATATTCCTTTCAAATACTACAAACATTTCACTGGAAACCTAACCCCTTTCCCATGATAATTTTATCTTACTACTCAGTCAACACCACACTGAGCATATTTTACAGCAAGACAAACTTCCTATATTCTAATCAAAAGCAGAATAAACATTTCTCAAAATTATTAATATGTTATTGGTACGCAACCTCACTTGATTTTTCAGCTAATTTCACTTTATGATTGTGAGATGATCAGGGAGAGAATAGGAAATAATTTCCAAACAAGCTGGTAACTAAAGCTGTTTAGAACTGACTCAGGGTTTGGGTCAGTCTCTGGTGTGTACAGCATTAGCAGTCTTGAATGGCTGCTTCAACTTAAGTCAATCATTTTTGCATTCAATGGAAAATACTTGAAACTGACTGCTTCTCTATAAATTATTCCACATTTCAAGATAAAATTTCATAACACTATTTTAAGCTCAGAGAGCATGTGGCCACATACTATGTATAGCATCAATTAGCATAATACCAGATAACATGAGGTGATATGCAAATAGGAGAAGAAGGCAGTATTGGCATGGCCCAGCACAGCAAACTCTGACATCTGTTTGGCAATATTTTGCACGTGTAAATTCTGCAGCTCTGTCTGTCTGTGTTTAATGAACTTGTCTGGAAATTCAGAGCACCTAACTGAGAGATTATCTAAAGTAACAGCACAGCAGCAGTCTGTTTTAATTTAGGCTGTCTGCAAGCTACTGCTATGAAAATTAACAGCTCTTAAGTGTGTTAAATAATCCCTGGCCTTCATAATAATTGAGCAGGCTGAAAGAAGTCATACAATTTGTATTATCTTGTTGTCAAACACCAGCTGACTTTTTTTCGCCTTGTATATTGATTTGGAGAATTAAGCTGCCTCTAGTTAGATATGTCAGCCTGGAAGGATTTTAAGGACAGCTAGCAAAATCCTCAGGCTACCAGTTTTAAGGTAGCAATGTCAAATGGGATTTAATTTTGGACCCTATGTTTTTACCTCCTAAGCAATTCCAAGAAAGGGCAATTGGGGCACAAATTAATTGCGCATCTGCCTATTTATAAGGCTTTGGGCCAAAAAGTAGTGACTGAGAACTGAAGACAGGTTCACTTGTGTGAGATTGATAACAATGCTCTGCAGCCCCAAAATGTATGGTTTTTATGTTTTCCCATAAATTACGCCTAGCAATGCTTTCTCCAATCAATTAGCTGCCCTGCACTGACAATAATACAGCCACTTTATGTGCTGCAGTCAGACAAAGAGTGCCTTTCTGAGCAACATGTTTGCTTAGCACTTATTTGGTGATGTTACCATCTGACACTGGTGGCACTCACCCTCAGAACAGATGGGAGAGGAGAAAAAGAGAAGATGACTCATGGCACTGGAGGTATCACAGAACCTTATTAACATCAGGGATGCTGTTGCAACAGTGCCAAGAAACCCTGGCTGAGGCCAGCACCTTGTGTTGCCAGGCAGAGACACACATAAGCATAAGATGTGGTTCTAAAAGTGTTTCTCTATCCTGGACAAAAATTCTGAAGCTTTGAATCTCTGCAAGAAATTATGTGGATGATGCTCTACTGTTGCCCAGCTCCTCCAAGCTCAAGCAAATATAAACTTCTTCAGGCACATTTTATCTCATTTCTCTGCACATCTTCTGACTGATGGCCAGTCTTGTTTTGTGGTGACTTTAAAGAGTCAGAAGGTGATATTGATTTTGGGAGAACTAGCTCTGAGTGACTATATTTCCCACTTCTTTGGCACTGAGAAGAACTATAAGTTTGCTTTTCCAAAGTTTGATTTTTAAATCTCTGGTAAGGTACCTAGAGACTGGAACAGCCATTAATTATAACATTTTTGGTTCATGGAACAGAAAATATCCAATAAAGATGTGCATTGTCATGGGATAAAGAGTGGTTGAAGACCTCAGTTCCTGGAATATAAATGCAGATGTGGATGGATAAGTCACCACAGGCAGGTGGAAGAAATTCATCATTGTCCAGACAGTTTCCTGGATAACTTCTGTAGCTATCACCGTGGGGAGACCATTACAAATTGATGGTTCTGATGACAGAGCTCTTGCTTTGGGGTCTGACCATGAGCACAGAGATCTTGGAAACTTCTATCTCTTTCCTTCAATTTCAGTTCAATAACATTTAATATCAGAAAAGTTTTGTTTCAATGCTCAGCAGAGAATTCAGATAAAAATTTTGCACTTAAACATACTTTGCCTTCTATTACTTCTGTAAAAATATGACTGAAAACAGTCCACACATTTTGAAATATTTTATTCTGAATACTTATTAAACAAAGGACACAAATATCTGTATTTATATCACCATAAGTGATCCTTAGGCAACTTTTCAAACTATCTGCCAATAGATACAATAGGTCCAATTGAAAATATGCGGATTGCAGAAATGTACCCACCAATGAGTACAATTTAGTGAACTTACTTGCAAGTCTGACAAAACTAAATATTTTAAATAAATAATACATATATAATGGTTTCATTGTGAAGATATTTTTTCATGCAAATATAAACACTGATATGTTTATGGAGAAATTAATGCATCTAGTGCATCAGATAAGGTTATGCAGTGGCCAGTCCAAAGGGAAAAGTAGTATATTTCATAGGAGCTGAAAAAACAATATAATGTGTTCCAAGGGAATATAGTTAACATTTGTATTCTTTTTCTTGGCATGAGACTTTAAGAGTAAATGTTCTTTTTCACATAATACAACCATTTCTCCTACCAACCATTTCAACAAACAGAAAGCATTCAAGTGAATATTATTTTTATTCTTTCTGATTAAATCTTTTTTGGTAGCTATGTTTTGTATGGAGCAAAACACACTTTTCAACATTTAAAGATTTGAGCTGAACAAGCTTCATATTATCTGTCTAGATTTGATTTTGCTCATGGATTTATTGTCAGAGAAAAGTTCTCCCCATTCTGATTGCATAGCTTGAGTTGAATGAGTGTTCATAAGTCATTACAGAAGGATTGAATTCTTCAAGGCGAGACTATAAAAGAAAAATATTGGCTATTCTCTCTATAAATGAAGGAATGGCAAAATAATTCTTTGGTGTATCCATATAGTTCTAGACAAGGAAGAAATTATTGAAGTGAATCAAAGACTGAAGTACAGCTTTTTCCTAATTTCTATGAGACCACTGTGTTTGATGTAATCTGTACAGCAGAACATTGTAAAGCTCGATGACTTCTGAGTCTGAAGCCGAATCTTCTGGTGGGAGACAAGAATTCCTCATGTAAGCGTCCTGCAACTTTCTAGGATAGAATCTCTCATCCAGTTCAAGTATTGATTAGTAAAGACCAAAGCTGGGAAGAAAACTCTTTTTCCTCCATCCAAAGAGACTACATTTCTCTTCGTGAAGGAGAACACTGAATTTGTCATATGTCACATATGTCAGTTTAAGGCTTCTTCACACACTCTGCTTGTATTATGTTTCTTGAACTGTTATTAAAGGGTTAATATCTTCTGTTTTATCACATGATGTTTAAAAATAAAGTTCTTAGAGTAATAAGTGTATACATGAAGACTGATCTGGCATGCATTTTTATGATATTTAGCACCTAAGACAAGTTCTGCTTCCATGTTTCTAAATCTGTCCTTGAATTAAATCCAAGCTCCATGCTTATTATTTCTATTCAGGCAGTTTTGTAGCCACAAAAGAAATGTTATTCACTTAGGATGGTTAAGTAAAATTGTCTTTAGTAAGACAAATCAGAACTGAGATCATATTAGGTAAGGCATCCTAATTATGACAAAAACAAAGGGTGTGAACAGCTCATCAAATGGGTTGTGGAACCTCCTTCACCAGACATATATATGTATATAAATGAAAATGAAGGTTTCATTTATTTTAAACTAGCAACTCTTTTATTGAACCTCTTTTCAAAGGCCTTTTCTTGGTTTTATTTTTGAATGCCTTCCAGATATTCCTAATCTACAGTCTTCCTGTTCTATGGAGAATAGACATTCTAATTTCTTGATCTTCAGTGGTGGGTAGTCAATTCTTATATTTACACTGCACCTCCCAGACTGTCAGGGACACAAAAGACAGAAAATTATGTCATATGATTATGAAAATAAATATTTGTTCAAGCTCATATTCTTCAGTTGTATGAATGAATGAAGCTGGTTTCTCTTTGGAGTAAATACAAATGGAAGTCATTCACAACTATAATTTTTAATCATATGGTAAATGTTATAAAATTCCTCCAAAATCTTTAACTTTAGTGGAGAAAGAGGGTAAAGAGGTACTCCAGGTGCCAGAATTGAGATTCTCCTGCAGGCCATGGTGCAGCCCCTGATGAGCCAGCCGTGTCCCTGAAGCCCATGGATGTCCAGGGGAATGCAGAGATCCACCTGCGGCCCATGGAGGAGACCCGTGCTCAAGCAGGTGGATGCTGGAGAGGAGACTGTGACCGTGTGGGGTGCCTGTGCTGGAGCAATCTCCTGCAGAGGTCCACAGAGATGTGAAGACAGGAGCCCACATTGCAGCAGGTTTCTTGGTAGGACTTGTGACTTTGAGGAGGATCCACACTGTAGCAGCCTGTCCTTGAAGGACTGCACACTGTGAAAGAGAGACCCACATTGCTTGTGGACAACTGTTGCCCTTGGGATGGAGTCACACTGGAGAACTTTGTCGAGGACTGTGTCCCATGGGACGGACCCCATGCTGAAGAAGGGGAAAGATTTTTCTCCCTGAGCAGCGTAAGTAACAGTGTTGAAGAACTGACAATAGCCCCCATCTGCTGTCTCTGCACCTGTGGGGAGGGGAATAAGATAGCTATGGGATGGAAAGAAGGATGGGGGAAAAGGTTTTTTACTTTGCTTCTCATTATACTGCTCTTATTTTCCTAGCAATAAATTTAAATAATATACTCAATCCAATCCATTTTGCCTATTATTTGGTGGGTGATCTCTCCTGGACCTTATATGAACCTTTGTTTTATATTCTCTCCCTATCCAGTTCTGGAAGGGCGTGGTAGAGTGGCTTTGGTGGGTGCCTGGCATCCAGTCAGGGTCAACCCACTACAGAGAGCAAAACCACAATATAGACTGCAATTACCTATTTTTTTCCACGTTCTGATTTTGCATAATGTAATATTCTGTAGTCTTGGTGACTGGAATAGTTTTGGAATAATAAAGGATTACCATCAGCGGCATTCTCACCCTTGATAATATTCTTTAAAATGTATGTTGTGTTTATAAGAAATTATAAATAGCAATCTTCCAGCAATAGCAAGACTAGGCATGGGTCATTAGCTATATTACCATGTAAAAGACTAAATCTTTTCTCCAGGAAAAAGTACTTGAACATTAATCTGGTTGAGCAACTTAATCTATGGAGCATTTTTGTTTTTCTAATGATGCTTGGATAAGTTCAGGGCAAAGAGTAAAGAAAAACATATTTTCTTCTTTTTTTTTTCTTTGATTGCTATACTAAGCGAATAGATTTTTAAAAATTCTGATTGCTATCCCTCACATTTTAGAAACACATTTTTCTCATTAGTAAAGTAAGCTGCCATTGCCAACAGCTATTGGAAGTGTCACAGTTACATAGGTTTCAGGCTTGGTATTTGTTTCCTGAAGAGTATAATCTGCTGCAATTTTATGTCAGGGACAATGTAACTGATATGTTAATAAAGCACTGATGTTCTGACATACATCTGGAATCTTTTTACAGCAGTCTATCCTTACATTTTCAGATATTTGGTCTTTTTATGATGCTGTGCAGGGACGCAAGTTGGACTCTGTGATCCTTCCAACTCCTTGGGTTCCTTTCAATTCTGCTTATTCTGTGACTCTGTGATTCTTAGATTACTTTAATTGAAAGCTTGAAATGTTAAAGTGTTATCACTTTTAGGTGAATTAGTGAACCATAAACACAAAGAATGATATTACAGAAAGATTTGATTGAATGATTTGTCTCAACACATTTCTTATGACATGCCATCAAAAATTTCTTTTACTTTAGTTGCTACTTTTCCAGCTTTTCAATGGAAAAAAGAATAATTTTCCCCCTCATGTTTTTAATCATCTCCTAAAAATTAATTGGGGTCTTTCATTTGTTCTGTTTTGGTTGTGGGTTTTTTTTGTAATCTAGTATGTACCTTTTGAGAAGACTCATTTACTCCATGATGAATATTTTTGTGCTCCTGCATATTTTTCAGAGTATTTAAATTCAATCTTTTTTTTTTTTCTCTGAAAATATTCCTAGACAATTTAAAAAAAAAAAAAAGAAAAAGGTTGGTAATTCTTTTCTTTAGTAGTGTCAAAGTAATTACGATTTTAAGAATGGCTCTAATCTTTGTATAGAAGCACAAGAGCTCTGACACACTATTCTTTGCAGATATATCTGAACAATGCTTATGCTCACTGCTTGCTTAACTCAAGACAAGAAAGAACTCTGGGAACATTAGAGAGAAAAAGCTTGTGTTGAAGAGGCAATGGGAAAAAGGCAAATGTTGATTTAAACTAATCATTGTGAAATAGTGTGTCACTTTATTTTGAATCAATTTAACTCAATTACTTAATGAGGCGTAGTGGAGGAAGTCAGTCACACGAGTGATTCAATTCTTTAAAAATATTGGAAAGAGTAAGGGAGGAATACAATATATCAGGAATTTTAAAGTGAAAAAAGAAAATAGGAGTTAAAAGAGACAATGCTGAAAAGTCACCTTTTATAGGAGGATGTGGGCAAGTGAGAGTTTAAATTCTATCTTATCTTAGTGTCTTTCAGGTTTGTCTACAGGAACCATTTGCTTTCACAATGAAAGAATGATTTAGTTTCAGGGTTTTCTTATCTTTCTTTGGCTAGTGTCTTGCATGTGATGGTAACTTAGTTTGCCAGAAAGGCTAAGCAAAGGCTTATTCAGATACAATGGCTAATGGTTCATATAGGCATGCTCTAGAAGTCAAAAAAAAGATGAACCGAACAAGCAGTAGTGGAAATTCATTGCAGGAGGAGAAAGAAAAAAAAAACAAAAAAACCTTCAATTATTTTTCAAAGAAAAGAAACAAATACATCCCCTGATATTCTCCTAGCTGCATGCCAAAAAACATATTTGAAATGTTAAACTATTGTTACAATTTGGGAAGCATGAAAATTGCAAAAGCTGCAAGCTGAAAATGCTACAGATAACAGTGAATCACAATTTAGTGGATTTTCACTCTTTCTGCTAATAACTGACAAAGGATGCTTTGATCAAGCAGATTCTGTTGACAGAGACTTTCCACAGCAGACAGAAGCTCTTATCTTCAAGCTATGGAACACAAAAAACATTCATAAAGATCACTTTGAATGCCATTTTCTCTGTATTATGTAAGTTTAGGGATTACTGAGCACAAAAAGGTGTGTGATGAAAGATACAAGACTTGGGAGATATTCTAGTGCACAGTAATTCGCTGCATTTATTACCATTAAATTTCACATTCTGCTGGTAAACATTGTTCCCTATTTAGAAGTTGTGTCAATGGTTCTAGCAATTTTCGTAAGCAAAAATTCTGCTCCAGCAAATAGATTAACCTTAGAACAACACAGGCTTTCAACATTAGATACAATAGTTCTTTCCCCTCTTAAACCAAAACTCTTCTTCTGGAATATTGCAAGATATTTAGCATGAATTTCATTAACTTACTAAATAGAGTGCGGGTCTGTTGCTGGGTAGAAGCACTTTAAGAGCATAGTGCCTTGCTTGCATTTTCAGAACATCTTAGGAAACCAATTAAACCAGCTTTTATTTTAGACATTTGTTATTGCTTTCAGTGCTTTTTCCAACACCATAAAATTCTTTAACTAACCTTTCAATATTGAGTGTCCCATTATAATTTTACAGCTGGCCTTCCAAAAACATTAAAGAACTTGTCAGGGTTATGAATCACAGATTATTTGTCTCTCTGTGGGCTAATCTATCAAAAGGATTGAGATAGGGTCTGTATCTAAAGGGCTGGTGTTGATTCAAATTCAGTGGCAAATTAAACTGGGAGCGTGTGTCATTACCTTACACACATCCGCACTGCTCCTACAGCTGAGGCTTACTCACTCCTAAATCATTGCAGTTTTCAGAACAATGTATTAAAGCTAAGACAGTAATCCTACAAAAATCTATAGCATATTGTATGGATATGTCATTTGGGATCAATACTAACGCAGAGGCTCTTCACTGTCTTATACACAATGCTAATCACTGAAAACCAGGGTATCTCATCTCTTATCTTTACGGCTTAGATATCTAAATCAGGATTGCTTCACGCATGTTGCCAGTCTTGTAACAAACTGGAATTTGTCACTCAAGACTTTATGAAATACAGTACAGATACAACAGCTTTCTTAAAATAATGAAGCTCCTTATGAAAGCAGATCCATTTTATTTTCTGTGACCTCAGTCAGTAGCTGATGCCTACAATGTTTTTTCCACTGCCACAGAGATCGTTTAATTTTATCTCTTCACAGAATTAAAAAGTCAAAAAGATAATGATAAAAAAGACAATATTCATCTCTTTTTTAAAGCTTTTCTCTTTTTTTGTGTCCTATTTGATTTCAGTATCTTCATCATTCCAGTTTTGCCAATATTGTCACTCAATGACCATTCTTAAAATTATTAGCTCCTTTAAAGTTTTATTTGATTTTTCTCCTGAGTAACGCCAATAATGTAGCTGACAATTGCTTTGAGTACTCATTTCTCTACCAATGCACAGACAATCAGATTCACTGCCACCTTGAGACTCAGCTATCATCAGTCACCTCAGCCTATCAAACCAGTCAATCTACATAATGAGGAAACATAAAGAACCTGGGGTCAGAAAAGAGCTCTTTCTACTTGAAAGCTGCAGGGAATATTCTATTAGAGTTCCTTGCAGGCTTCACCTGGGTATATTCACAGTACAGGTCAAAGAAATGTTTGTTATGCTGTCCTCATTTGTTTAAACCACTCAGAAAAGCTTTTTAAGTTCTAGAGTGTTTTTCTCTGTATGTTTCTACTAGGTGGTTTCAGGTTATTGGCTTAGAAAAAAATACATTTTTGTGGATTAAAGTAAATGACCAATGAATACCTGAGTAGGAGTAATTCTTGACCTGAAATAAAAATTACTCTTTACTGTATTGAAACAGGTTGTAGGAGGTCCAGACAGAACAGAATATTAAAATCTAGTGAAATTCCCTTTTAACTCCCTAGATCTGATAAAAATTCAGCTGAATTTAAGAAAAAATTCCCATCAAATATAATAGGCTTTCACAGAAGCACTAGTTTGTGAAAAAGATTTGTTGTAATTTTATATTAATCATAGTTTAACTTTTACATCAAAGTACAATTTCTGATATAAGCCATGCAAAATTTGTTCCTTGGAAGGAATAGAATTTGTTCTTTCTTTGGTAGTTTTGAAAGTCTACAGTGCGCCGTTTCAAGTAATGGTAAGAACAACACTAAACCTCAAAAGTAAAAACCAATGAACATTAGAGGAAGGTAGGAGGAGTACTGGAAAAGAAAATATTACCTTTCATAGATTTCTATGAAGAAGTAATCAAATCCTTCCTGCCTGCTGATTCTGAAACTGTCTACAAGATAAGGTCTCCAATTTGAGAATCAAGTAATTTCAACTGCAGATGTATGAAGTTGGTGCAGTCAACAGAAACTAACCACTGCATTCACCTTCCTAAAATCACTCTGCCTTTTCAGTAGCTTCAGAACTAATTATCACCCCCACTGAAAACAGAAGACCTTCGCCGCTTTTTTCATGTAAGCCCATTTCTCCTTTTAGCTGTAGATCTTTTGTCTTCTTGCATTCCTTAAAGTAGGTAATAAAAATGCTTCACTGTATAACAGATATGCACCTGTACATTGCATTAAATTCATTGCAGTACACACTCTCAAAAATGTCTTTTTTTCTGTTTTCATATGATGAACACCTGCATCTCTTACCAAGGAAAGTGGTTAAAGAGGAAAGACAGCTTGCTGTACATTCATCTAAGTTTCTTTCTGCTTGTATTTTAATGGCAGAATTATTTCTGGATACCTGTTTAATGTTATTATATATGAATAATGCATACATATATCAAATGTATTTATTAGTTATTTCTGGACCAAAGAGTACATACATGACAGCTCAGATAAATATATATATATATGTATAGATAAATATATATATATATATATATATAGATAAATATATATAT
>LTAT01000004.1:111037114-111073107 GCA_003286495.1 Chlorodrepanis virens | reverse complement strand
TATATATATATATATATATATATATATACACATATATGTATATGCATATATTTTTTTTCTTATTCAATTTGTGTAATTTCAATACTACAACATCTTGAAAATTAATTTTCATGACAGGAAAACCACTTTCAAAAGTGACAGGTGTTCAGGGAAGGGAGGACTATATTGCCATGCATTTTACAGGGATTAGTAAACAATTCAGTAAGAGTCCTCACAGCCAGATCTGACTGCCTTTCCCATTGGCATTGATGGGGATTTTTTCAGTACTTTTATGAACTTCCTATTGGAAAGAAATCAAATCAAATCAAATCTCAGACAGAAAAGATTCATTACTCATATACCTAAAGATATCTAAGTAGCTAAGCTTAAAGAACAATGAAATTGCAATTAGTAGACATAAATTTTAGTGAGTGGTGGTCAGTTAACAAAACCTATATATCAAGGAGTGTTAACCAGATGGATTAGAGAAATGGAAATGTTATGGAAGACTTTGCTTAATTTATATGCCTATATAACTGTCAGAAACATGTAAGCCAAAATGCCTTACTCAGAAATATTTATTTCATTTGTAAGCAAGACTAGAGTACTCTCTTCCCTCTCTCTGTTGTCTGCACACCAGCCGAAGAACTGGTTAGAATGTGCAAAATTCAGAACAGATGTTACACTCTTACTGAAGTTATTATGGTCAATTTGATAGCCCAAACAGAAGAATTTGATTGCAAACAGAAGAATAACATCACATAAATTACAAAAAGTGACAATTATTGAAGACTCACAAGACTTGCACTGATTTTAGTGAAGAGAGAAATATGGAAAGTGAGTGTTTCTGGTAGATTCTGTTGGTTCAGTTTTCAATGGATTTCATCTTACATTACTACCTGCAATTCTAGTACATTTAATGGTGTAATAAAACATCATCTGGAATTGTTGTATTTTATTAGATTTTTTTCATCATGTCATCATTACTTAGACACTGTCATTTCCCTTACAGAATATCAGTCGAACATGAAAGTGGTTGAAATAGGAAACAAAGTATCATGCTTGTATTCAAAGCTCCAGGGAGAGAGAGAGACAGTTTTGACTGATTCACATCCAGAATGTGCCTTGAAGTTTTGATTTTGACAAATATGAGGGCTTGAAAATTAAATAAATTGGTAAAATTTCCATTCCTTTCCAGGGGAAAATGCAACCGTGCATATGTAAATTACTGCAGGCTGGAAAACAGCTTCTGTCCCAAATTTCCCAAGACATGTCTGTTAGCAGGTGACTGTGATCATGCTAACAAGGCTGCACCTAAAAAGGACTGGAAATAGCTAACACAACCTTATACAGATATGCCACTTCAGGAGCAGCATTTTCACGTGTTTCGCCACCTTGGAGTGCTGCACTGCTTGCAGAAGTTTGAAATCAGGACTTTCAGAAAAGGCTGAATCCTCTGATGCCACCATTTCTTCACCAATAAAAAAGTACTACTGATATGAATAGCTTTTGCACAATATTATACAATCACAGAATAGCATTATGCTCTGGGTTAGAAGGGATTTTAAAGATCATCCCATTCCAAACCCCCTTGGGTCATGGACAGGGACACCTTTCATTAGACCAAGCTGATAGGAGCCCCATCCATCCTGGCCTTGAATGTTTCCAGGGGTGGGGCAGCAGCAGCTTTACTAGGCAACCTGTTCCAGTGCCCACACAGTAAACAATATTTTCTTAGCATCTAATCTAAACCCACTGTCTTTCACTCAGACAGAAATTTAAAAAGAGATACATGCTTCCAATATATAAAACAACTTCTAGTTTTGACAACACTGTTTCAAACTAGCACCAAACATGAAAGTCACAACTTAGACTCTGCAGTCGCAAGCACTGCACAGCTACATACAGGGCAAATACAATTGGAACGGAATGAGTTAAATTACTATTCATGTACCTCACACAGTTATCGGGGTCAGTTTGACCTGTATAGCTGCTTTAGTAAATGTGCAGCAGCAACTCTAACAGGTTTGATATGGGAGCTACTTCAAAAATTCAAAGGCAAATGTAGTACAGAAGGTCAAACTTGATGATCACAGCAAGCCTATCTGGGCTCAGACTCAGTGAATAAAATTGTTTTAACTAGGTGGTTACAATGCCAGCCTCATCCTTCTTTTTTGTTGCTGTATCAATGCAAAACTGTCAGAAACTGTTGGTGAATTTGACCCTTAAATTTTCTGGTGTTCTTGTAGTCGCATAAGGTTGATAGCTGCAGTTCCACATGCATCAGTCAGTTAAGTCCACTCAATGTTTCATTGACATCAGAAGGGGTTTTATGTGAGAACAAGTCTGTCTTGCCCATGTTATTGATGATACAGCAATTCTGATCACTACAGTGATTTTTTGCCTTCCAATAACTTGAAGGGAACAGCATAAGGGAGCACACAAGGAATCAAAACTCTCAGAGTTTGTACTTGTTCATGCTAGGGTAATTTTCTTTATAGTATCCCCATAGATGTGGGGCTATGCTTTGGATTTGTGACCAAAGTGTTGATAACACAGAGATGTTTTCCTTATTGCTCAGCAGGGCTTGCACAGAGTCAAGGACTTTTCTGCTCCTCACCCCATCACACCAGTGAGAATCCTGGGAGTGCACAAGGAGTTGGGAGGAGGCACAACCAGGACAGCTGATACCAGCTGACCCAAGGGACATTCCGTACCATATGGCATCATGTCCAGCATATACAGCTGGAGAAAGAAAGAGAAAAGGGCGGACACTTGGACTGATGCTGTTTGTCTTCCCAAGGCATGGTTATGGATGATGGAGCCTGGCTTTCCTGGTGATGGCTAGACACTTCTCTAATCATGGGAACTGGTAAATCAATTCCTTTTATTTTATTTTTTCCTTGGATGGCTTTGCTTTTCTTATTAAGCTGCATTTGCCTCAACCCATGAGTTTTCTCACTTTTACCCTTCTTATTCTCTCTTCCATCTCACCAAGAGGACTGAGTGAGCAGCTAGGTTTAGTTCCCAGATGGAGCTAAACCACAACCGTGTTGCCAAATGAAAGGAAAAATCAACATTCTGCTTCTTACCAGAATTTAGTCCTTAGTTAGAACTGACAAGGTTTGTATAAAAGATATAGGCAAAAAGAGGTGAGTTTTCAAAAATTATTAAAAAGCCAGTGATTTCTGTTCTGAACAATAACACCAGGTCTGAATGCTCCATTCCATAAACTACACAAATGCCCTTGCTTCATAACTGTTTCTCCAGATATTTTTATTAGATACATTGAACAAAAAAAAGAAGGAAAAAAAAAAAACACAAAACCAAACCAAACCAAAAGTAATGCACTTAATTTTTAGACAGCTAACTTTACACTACATCCTTGTATCAATTTGTCCTCATCTTAGTTGACACCAATAGAGACCATATGCCTGGTGCAAGTCAGCTATGTCTTGACACTACCTTTCATCAGTGTGTGCTTTAGGAAAAAAAAAATTGAGATTGTTGTACTAGTTAGCTAACTTGTATAACATAACGAAGATAAAAATTACAATATATGTGCAGAGTATTATTATTTCTATTTCATCAACTGCTATGGCCATTTTTTCAATTGACCAATTACAGAGGAATAACCAGGGAGTGCATGAGGCTTAATCACCTTTTCTATGACAATGTACATTTTTTTCTCATGTGATTTGACTAGAATTAACACTGAGATATCTAATTAATGGCAATTCCCATAAGAAAATATTTAAATAACTTTAAGAAAAAACTAGAGGAGCTCCAAGTTGAAAATAGATTCAGAAAAAGGCACGGATCTTAAATTATGCCCGTTCTTTGTGTTTGTAAATCTGCTCCATCCTTGAACTGATTTTTTATAAGAAACCTTCTGTCTTCAGATTTGCTACATTCAAAATACAAAAATTCCTTGACCTGTGCTACATTAGCTAGACAGATAGCAGGAAACCCATTGCCACAACAGTTTTCCTCCACAAAGCATGAGCATCCAGGTGAAATCTTGGAAAGTAAAGGAAATTTTATCCTGGTCTTATGTATGTGTTCATATTTAATCCAGATGTCCATATTAAGCTGTCATGTCCAATAGTTTCCTTTGACACTAATGATTCCAAAGTACTATTAATTTAGCTGAAAAATTGAGAAAATCAGAAAGTTTTCACAAGCCATCTGATTTCTCTTCAACTGTGTCCTGCCAAGATAGACCCAAAGGTCCTTCTTACTTGCTTATCTGCACCTAGGGAGGAAGTATGAACAGAGGTGAATGAATAGTTCAATAATATGTAAATCTAGATGGCTAGATCTGCCGTTGGTGTTGAAAATAATATTTGCTAGTAAAGTAACAGGTGAAAGACAGATTGCATGCAATGCACAAACAGTTAAAACAAGCAAAGTACTTGGAGGATAATTACATTGCTACAAAAGGATTTCCCTTTTTTTCCCCCAGTCTCTCAGTTTTTCTAAAATATTATTTTATTATACTAAATGTTATAAATGATACATGAAGGAGATCATTTGTATTTACTCTCTGTTTTCAAGCTATTCAGACCTTTGTTCTGTTGTTGCAAATTATTACAAGATTGCTATACATTGAAACTCTGTGCACTTTAGTATCCTGCACAGAATGAAGCATACTTTCATACAAAAAGATTGTGTGCCATTACTTGTTGATAAACAAAATATACAGTGGATGCAACTGAATAAGAATTAATCTTAATTTAATGTTTCTCAGCAGCCAGTAAATAAAAACATAATAGTATTTCTGATTTACAACAGCAGTTAAAATGAGCACATTTATTTAAGGAATATAATTCACATACTGGGAAAGTTTTGCACAACATAAATTTAATTTTTTTTCCTGGTAAAAAAGAGAACTAGCAGTTAATTTTTGACAGCAGTCAAGTACACAGAGTATTTATCTCTCTTTGCCCATTTCACTTCTTTCTACAGTCTGTTTTCATAACATGATAATTACACTGGCTTGTCATTGTAAAATGCTATGGTTATCACAAGAAGAGAAATCCAACTGAGATGAGCTGTGAAGAAAAGCGCAGAGAAAAGTACAGGTCATCCATCTCTAATACTCATAATAACTCTAGCAGTTTAAAAAATATATGGTTTTGAGCTTCATGTGACAGTCAGTACTTACAGATCTATTTGTTATAAACCATTATTTTATCTGTTTACTAAATATGTGTTAAATTTCTGGCCTCCTAAGTAGATCCAGAAATGAAGTTTGGTTTTCCTTTTTCTTCTTGTTTTGCCAACTTAAACAGCCTTCTTGTAGGATGAGCCGAAAAGAGGTCAGACTCTGAGATGCTGGCAGCGCCCTGTGTCCAGCAGGTGGAAATACCACATAGTGAAATAAAAAAACAGAGATGTGAAGGGTTCATATTTTTATCTGAAAAATATAATTGTCTGAAATTAAACACAACTTGTCACAGTGGACTGCCTTTCTGTATGACTGAAGAGTCCTTAAATATTTAAAATCTAAAATGTGTGGAGGGGGAGGAAAAGAAAATAACGACTAAATAATGAAAAAAATTGAATAAATAAATTCAAAAAAACTAACAGAATTAGAAATCTTTTCTGAAAGCAAGAAAAGGAATAAAAACAACAAAAAGAAAAAAAAAGCATTCAAATCACAGGTAAAAGGCTTTGGGATAAATCTTGCCTGAAAATTGTAGATCCAAACTAAAGTTTACCAAGAAAAGAAAAGGAAACTTTGCTTCATAATATAGTATTTTTGTTTTAGCATTCAGGAAAATGCTACAACATTCTACATTGAATGTAGAATGGCTACATTGTCAATCCAAGAACCTACAAGCTCTTTCAGCTTCTCTTGAGCTCTGTTTCAGTTTACACATGTTGGCTTCACTGTCGTTTCCTTTATGTCACAAATGAACAATTTAAGGTTGCTTAAATAACAACCATCAAAACTATTAGCAAAAATTCTTTTAATGTCATTGGATTTCTAGAAATAATACCATTTAATATACAGAAATGCACTGTAACAAAGACTGATGTCAAGGTTCACTCTATTATTTGCTACATGGATGAAACCTGCAAAGCAAAATCAAATTAGAATGTATTTAAAAATATTTACAGGGAGACTGAAGATTCTAAAGGATAAGGGAGACCCTTCCATTGACTCATAAGGTTTAGAGGTGACTTCCTTGATTTTTGGACTTCTCATGGAGCCTAGGTGTGTCTAGGTCCAATCTTAGACTGACTTGGTCAATGGTTTATGTCTAAAGGAATTAGCTACATTCCATTAGCATTGATTAATCATGCTGTCAGCAAGTGTTGTTCTTGAGGGTCTCTCTACCTTGGGCGAGTATGGATCGCAGTCTCAGGTCAGGAATCTCAAACCTTGACAGGCATCCCAGGTCCATGTAAGAGCATCTGGCACGCAGTCCAGCTGCAACTTGGAGAGAACTCAAATTGGACTCATCCAAAGATCTGACATTAGTAGAAAGGTACATCTGCCGCAAGGAGCAAGGCTGGGAGGAATCCCAGCTCAACAGGAGACCACTGCCATACTGCCACATTGTCTAGCCAGGAGATCCTAAGAAAAGCTCACTTAAGCTGTTATATTTATGGGTTAAAAGGGTTGCCATGTCAAGTTGTATACAACAGGACAGGCATGCATGAGATTCCTTGGGCTGACAACTTTCTTTTTTCCTTGACAAACAAATCTTGGAAAAAACACCCACTGTTCACATGTTAATGGTAGGATCTGTGTCCAAAGTCATATGCATCGACGCTCACTGGGTGACCTTGCTCCACGGTGGGTTTCCTGGAGTTCTGGGCCCAGCTATGACTCAGGTCTTTGCCTCCATTGGAGACTCTACCAGCTCCTGCTGGTTTGACTACAGGGATTGAGTGCATCCATCAAACCCTTTAAAAGTCCTCTGTAATTTAAAGCACACCACCAGCTCTGCAGGTGATCATTAAGTATTATTTTTGTCTTCAGAAGCATATGGTAGTGGCTTAAAAGACATAGCAACCATATTGGGGTTTTGAAAATAATGCCTCTCTCTATTGTCCTTTGGAACTCACAAAATGCACAAATTCAAATCCCCCATTTACAGACCCACCAATACCATAGCATTTTCTTGCTATGTTCTTTTTCAATTTTTTTTTTTCTGTTGTAAAAATGTGAATTGGTAGGTACTTTATTTGACACTTACAAGCAAGAACACCTGCTTATAAAAAATAATTTAGATTTATTTATTTATTTTGAATTCATAAGCACAGCAGGCAGGAAAATATATGAATATTTTCAACTTCCATGGAGGAGAGCAGACACCAGAAGTGCTAAAATAAAAAAGGAAATTAGGAAAGGACACAAGAATATCAGAAGCCTAGGATTATTTTCAGATAATTGCCTGGTAAATATGTGTGTTTCATAACTCATTGATAAGAATCAAATGCTTCATTTTCTTCCTGTTACAAGTCCCCAAGCAGATTTCGTCCAGCATTTAGAAAGCCCCATGAATTAAAAATATAGGGTCAATTTCCCTAATTTCAAATAATTCTACTAGATTTTTTTCCACCTTTAGTGTGGCCTAGTTTGTTCCACTGTTTCATTTTATGAAGGTTTCACAAGCAGTCAAATTGCTAGTGGTGGCTTTCCCACAGCCTTCTCAGCAGAGAGCAGAGCTGATTGCAAGCAAATTTCCAGTCTTGGAATACTGTAGGAAGAGTGTGGACAAATCTTCTAATAATGGGTGCCCACAGGGTCAATAGTGTTTATAAGTATTTCTGGGCAAGAGGGAAAAAAAAATGACAGCTGAAGGATTGGCTGTAAAATGGAACAGCCTAAAAGGCAGCTGCAGGATTATTTTGAATGACATTTTTCCCTCTTTTCCCCACCTGAAGAGAATTCAATTGTGCATGTTTTGTGGGTTCTGGCAGAGGAGTTCTAAGCAACTACTAGCATCAGTGAAAATAAAGGAAAATGGCCATGCCATCTACTTCAGGTTGTAAAGCAGTTCTCTGAACTCCATGCTTCTTCTTCTCACATCTTTCTGGAGGTATTTATTGCTTTCAGTGTCTGCCTTATGAGGCCTCTATTATAGTATATGTTTGGTCCTCTGAATCCCATCATAATTTGACATCCAATGGAAAGAAAGTGAACTTCTCCCACAGAGTCTGTCTCTTCCACACCCAAGTAAGGAGCTATACATATTTTCCAAAAACTTATCCTTTCCTGACTTCAGGCAGACCCTGTCATTTTGAATTAAATTTGCATGAGAGCTTCCATTTGAGCTTAAAAGAGAAATTTTTTGGTTTTGTATTCACCCAGAAGACTAAGCTAAAAATTACAACTCCTCTCAAATGCCTATGAACTCAGTCATTACCCAGCTGGTAAGTGAAGCACAGAGAAACGTGCCTAAGCAACACCAGAGTTTGGAAGAGAGCTGTGTTCTTCCAACTCTAATTCTCTCCAATATTTAATCACTGAGATGGACAACAGTATGGATCACAGTCCATGAGACAGAACAAGGTCCAGTGAGTACTCTCATCTGAGCTATCCCTACTTTCTTTCTGTTTTCCCTTGCCTTGGCAATATCCAACAGAGAATTAACTGTTCACATTTCTTCCACAGTCAAGTTGAAGTTGGATGGCTTTGAAATTATAAGAGTTCACAGGTACAAAAAAATCACAATACCTGTGTTGGTTTGAAGAGACCTTGCAACAGGTTTTTTTTCAAGCCTCCACATCATCAAGGGCAAGTCTTGCCTGACCAACCCTGTGGCGTTCCATAGTGGAGTGACTACATCAGAGGATAAGGAAAAGCTAGAAATTACATTTATCTGGACTTCTGTACAACCTCTGACTCAGTCCCCCACAACATCCTTCTCTCTAAACTGAAGAGAAATGGATTTGATCGGTGGACTGTTAGATTGATAAGGAATTTATCGACCAGTCACATCCAGAGTGCAGTGGTCAATGGCTCAGAGCCCTGAAGGACGTCGGTCACAAGTGGTGTCCCTCAGAGGTCCATACAGTGACCAGTATTATTTAATATCTTCATTAATGACATAGATGAAAGGGTCACCCTCATTAATTTTGCAGATGACACCAAATTGAGTGGTCCTGTTGACATATGTGATGGATGGGATGTCATTCAAAGGGACCTGGACAAGCTCCAGAAGTGGGCACAGGGGAATCTCATGAGGTTTAATAAGACAGTGTAAGGTCCTGCACTTGGGTTCGGGCAACCTAGCATAAACACAGCCTGGAGTATGAAGGGATTGAGAGCAGCCCTGCCGAGAACTTGGGAGTGCTGATGGATGAGAAGCTGAGCAAGAACCAGCAATGTGCTCCTGCAGCCCAGAAAGCCAAATATGTCTTGGGCTGCATTAAAAACAAGGTGGGCAGGTTGAGGGAGGAGATTCTACCCCTTTACTCCTCTCTGGTGAGACCCAAGCTGCAGAGCCTCTTCCAGCACTGGGGTCCTCAGCACAAGAATGGCATTGACCTGTAGGAGCAAGTACAGAGGAAGAGTAGCAAGATGATTAGAAGGATGGAGCATCTCTCCCAAGAGGAAAGCCTGGAAGGATTTGGACAGTTCACCCTAGGGAAGCGAAGGCTTTGGGGTGACCTAATTGTACCCTTCTGGTACCTGAAGAGAGCTTACAAGGAAGATGGACTGAAGCTATTTACAAGAGCATTTAGTGACAGGACAAGGGGGAATGGCTACAAACTGAAAGGAATTAGGTTTAGAATGGATATCAGGAAGAAATTCTTAATTGTGAGGGTGGTTAAGCATGAGAACATGTTGTCCAGAAGAATTCTTTGAGACCAGATTGGATGAGTCCAGTGCAAGGTGCCTCTGCCCATGGCAGGGGGATTGGAAAATTATCTTTAAGGTCCTTTCCAACACAAGCCATTCTATGATCATAAGAAGTACCTCTGCTCCATAAGAGTTTACAGCCCTGACTGTGAATGGGGAGAAAAAACAAATGTTACTTATGTTTTGGAGATAGGGAATATACAAGAAAATGTCCATTCTGACAGACTTTTTTGTTCCAAAGTCGGCCTAAGGAAGCCAAATCTCCTGATTTCATCCATGGGGCTTTTTGGCTGCATGTAACTGATAATACATTCCGGAGCTGCAAATTCCAGAGATGCAATTACTGGTACTTGCATTACAGGCAGCCTGAACTCAGCCTCATTTTAGCCTGCACAAAAAAATCTATTCTGCCCTTGCCACAGGTGCTGCCATAGAATCTTTAGGAGCTCAGGCCATTTTGCCCTAAAGCTTGATTTGTCTATAAGAGTGGAAGGAAAAGATGAATTGGCTATGCTGTTCTGGGATGTAGCAAATGGCAAGCGCCAAGGCTTTTTCCTCCAGAAGTTATTAGCCATGTCCTGGGACCAAGGGACTTTGTGCTCCTTAGCCAAGGATGCTGATTGCCCCAAAAGGAATATGTCTTGTGTGCTTAGGACACAATAATGCCACAGTGTCTACTTGCCAGCTGCTGCAGTATGTTCAAACCCCTTTCATTCTGCTCCCTCCCTCCTCTCCCTCAGATTCCTGCATAGAGCACAAGTGAAAACACATATCAAGGCAACAATCTAGCCAGAACCTTTCCCCAGAAAGCACTAGAACTACATTGTAAGAGACCTGGCAATGTAAATTTAATTGCTTCATAGGTTTGAACTTGACTGACAGTGCATATATTCGCAGTCAAGAGCAGGTGAACTCTCCAAGACATGTGGAAAATGTGCAGCAAAATGAAGCTCTTCTACTAAAGATAATTTTTCTTTTCAACATAAGTCCTATGTTGTGACTTAACTTTCTGGTTTTCTACGGTTGCACCATCTTGGCTTTCTTCTTTTATGTCATTATTCACAACAGAATTTTATTTAAAATGTCTAGGAACTAAGGCTACATCTAAATTTGTCAGAGGTAAATAGCTTTGTAGTTCTGGGCCTCTGTTCTCAAGCCCATTGTCTCCATTGTGCTTTCTTTCCACACACTATGTATCTCTGTGACAAATGGTTATGGCTGTGTTTGATTTGAACATTGACTGAGGAGTACACGCAGGGCAGGGGGGAACAGGAGGGTATAGGAAGCAAATATTCAATTTAAAAAACTTGTGCTATAAAATACATAATAATTTTCAAGTGAAAAGGACATCTTCATTTTCTAAATGGGTCTTTTAAAATGATAGGCAATAATGGGAGAATAAGTCCATTATTCATTTATAAGGGAATTAGCATAACAAAGCTGCTTAATGTGAGAGTTCAGAAAGCTCTGATTAATAAATTAATCCTTATATTTTACAATAGGTCTCATTTTTTTGAATAATCTCTGCAAGAAAGTGTTTTAATAATCTCAATGTTTTTCTTCAGAAAATTTAACTCTTTGTAACCTACCCAGAGCAGAGACCATAATGAACTTCAAGTGTTGATGGGTGCAAATAATTATAGATCTCAATAACTGATAGCATTGCACAGGGAACAGCTTGAGGCAGGACCAAAGAGAGCTCCACTGGAGCCTTTGTGGCACATAGGAGTCCATCACGCTGTTGCTAATAGCTAAGCAGCACAATTTAAATTAATCTGCATGGTAATTAATTTGTAGGAAGAAAGAATTATGAGCCTTCAGTTTTGAGAAGAGTAGCCTGAATAGAGACCAATTTATTTTTTTTACATCTCTTTAAATTCTTTTCTTAATTTTTCTTTCTGTAAGTTACATTTTAGTGTGAACACAGTCTCTTACACTTGCCTGCTCTTCACTAGATAGACTCTACAGTACAATTAAAAGCCTTTGCTTTTCTGAAAAAGTTCTGTTCCAGATGAAACACTTTCTGTATCAAGTCATTGCTCTGCTGTCTTGCAAAGACAAGTAAGGCATCATTCTCAATCTCCTTTTCTTAGAAAAGAGCCTTTTACTCTGTCTTCTTTTTTTAAGCTTCAGCGAATCTGGCCTTTTTATCTGAATAACCCATAAAACGGTTTTATTCAGGTTTATTTTATTAGCAGCATTGTTCCTATGTAGTTGTAAGCAATACTGTTTGATGTATGGCATCATTCCTTGCCTATTTCTGTATTAACAATTTTAGATAGTAGCTTTTCTCTTTTTACAAGAAGACACTAATGAAACCAGCACTTTTTGATTCCATTCCTCTTTCCCCCCATAATTGACCTCTAATGCTGTTATTTCCCTCCATGCAGGTCTAATGGGAGTGGACATACCTTTCTGATTACTTTTGGACGGCCAGAAAGGATGCTCACAATAGGAATCTTGCTAGTCACAATGAAGCAGAGAATGGTGAATTCTGCTCAGACACACCACGCACCACAGAGTGCCTGATGTGACATGCTCCAGCCTGCTTTTGAAAGATTTGGGAAGAGGATTAATGATGAAGTAACATAACAAGGAAGGAAGAAAAGAGAAAATAATGATGACGTTGGTAGTTTCGCCTTGAGCAATGTGAATGCCACTTTTACTGAGCTTATCAGAGCACTCATAGTGTGGTTTGACTGGGGAATGGAAAAAAAAATAAGGCTGAAAGGGTCTTACTGACCTCCTCAGTTTAGGAGCTCAGTCACTGCACAATGACAGAAAGTTTCAGCCATTGGGTTTGTGTCCTTCTTTTGGCCCATGCAAATGGACTTTCCTTCTCTGGTCTACTGCCTACAAATCAACAGCAAAACAACTGCAAATTTCCTTTGGGCTGTCAGAGTAATAAAGTCACATTTCTGATACTACCGACCTCTGTTCCTTCACCTGTGGACTCTTCTGGTATGTTGCACTTGTCTGTTCTCATCGCACCTTTATTCCATAAATCTAAAAGACAAGGCACTGCCTTGTTAAATGGAATAGGAGAGCAGGGGGAAAAATCACTGTACACAAAAACAACAGTTTGAATCTAGACTGCAAAGCAGTTCTTTACAAATAACTCTCACTTCAAATGCAAGCCAGAAGCAGAGGATCTTTGAAAGGAAAGCACTTGCCAGATTACATTCCCTAATTAATTTCATATTGCAAAACAGAGGGGAAGGAACTATTAGAAAACTATTCCTAATTCATGTTTTACTACAAATTAATGATGCAAACAGGAAAACAGAAACTCCATTACTTATTTGCATAAGAATTCCTCTATCAACAGGCCTTCAGTCTATTTGTAATTCCTACCACTCCTGCTTTGGGTAAATTTATGATTTATATCTATTATTTTGGTTTAATTGTTTTCCTGTTGTCTAGAGTTCTTTAGAAAGAGCAGTGAAAACTTGGTGAAACCTAATTGGCAAAGAAAGACTGTTTTTACAGAAAAATTAACAGGGTTTGCCAAGCTCATGAGCCCAAGGGTTGTATCATTTAAATCTTTCTCTTATGCTCAGTGAAAAAAGAAAAGCCCTTAGAAATTACTTCTTTGGCACTCAGCACTAGCCTCCATTTAATTGTTCTTCCCGTTGGCATTGCTGCTTCTCACAAGGAAAAAAGTTCCTTTAAGGTCCTATTCATATTCTTCTTCACTTCATTTCTTCTGTCCTATTTTTTCTCTTCAGCTGTTCTCACCATCTTATATTCATAGAATTTCACCCTTCTTTTTCAGCCAAGTCCTAGACACAAACCAGAGATTTGGTGGCAGTTGTTGACTTATCATCTTGGAAGGTCTGTTGAATCTTTCCCAACCTTAATGATTCTCTCATTCTCAATCTTGCAAGGATAAAAAATTTCACTCTATATAAATGTTTGCCCCATGCAAATTTGTGTGTTTAAGCTTCCATATGATTGTGCATTTTCAAGACTTCACTGTGGACCTACAGGCAAAACTAGCAGAAAGCCATGGGACTTAAGAATACAAGTTTGTTGAAGTTGACTAGCAAACTGTTATTTGTGGATTTTCAAGATGATTTTTTATATTAGTATTTAGAGTTTTTCTTTACTATTCAAAATTCTAGAATAGCAGTATTTCTGTCTCAGTGATGATTTAAGGTCTACCTATAGTCTTTAATTACTCTTTGTGTATAATTTTTTCTTTAGGCCCAGAAGACCTGTTCACATCTGTTGACTAAGTATTTACTGTGAAGTGTTTCATCAAAGATGACTCAGGGCTCACATTTATAAAATAAAAGGTAGAGTCTGATAGAATGGCATTGATTCTGTCCGATCCAAAGATAGCTGCCGAATTAAAAACAATAAAGTATAAGTTGAGATACATGACGTTTCATTTCTGGTTAGCAGGGGAGAGTAATACATGAGTCACAGACAGGTCCATCAATCTCATCTGGCCAGAGATGAAACTTCATGTAGAATAGCGTGTCATGTAGTTTTTGTTTCCCTTTGCTTTGCTTTGTGGCTTTCCCATAAAATCTATCATTACAATAAAATGAGAAAATGAAAAATGATGTTTGAGTGAAACATTTTTATGTATGCTGAAAAAACCACAAAACACCACCCTAACAGCAACAACAACCCCCCCAAAAAAATATTTTGCATACTGCACAGCAAAAAAGGTATGATTTTTTCCTTCGCAAATATGACAATCAAATAACATGCTCATTCTGGAGTCCTGCTTTCTCTTGAATATCAGAAATGGGGGCACTAATGTAACCAAGAGCAACCTTGGTAATCCCTACTTTCCAGGTTAGCCAGAGTACCACTGAAAGATGTCTCAGAGCAGCTTCATCTGCAGCTCCTTCTTATGGCATAGAACCTCATTGTGCGGCCAGGAAGTAGAGGAAAGCACAAGTCCAATGGCCATATTAATGTCTTATCTTTGGCTTCAGGCTCCAGTTCCCCAGCTCAGCACCAGAGCAGGTGCTGAAAGTAGACCAATAATTCTAAATAATCAAGTCATGCCTGTATCCTTCTGATGACTTAGGGCAACAGAGATGAGGCTTGTGTAGGGTTTCACTGGGAAATTCAAGTCTGCTCAGTCATCCATTTGGTTTATAGTGGTAGATGAATGTTAGATATGTTACTTTTTCTTTTCTTGAGACATGAGAATGCCTGTGGGAGGAGAGGGGCTGTCTGTTGGCCAGATAAGATATCAGTCTGCCAATATTCCAGGAGTAAGAAAAAAGGGCCAGATAGGAATAAAAACCAAACAAACAACAAAACCAGAACAACAAACAAACAAGCAAACAAAACAAAACCCCAAAAAACCAACCCTTTCATCTTCATGTTTTAAATCTTTAGAAAAGTTGATGAAGTGTATGCTGATGCAGATTCTCCCTAGGAACTAGGAAAAAAGGGTGTTGTCCTGGTCTTCTATCAGACAGCATTACAACTTAGCCTGAGGTTTTAAAACCTATGGACAACAGATATCATTTAAGAGCCAACTTCCAAGTTAAACTTCTGAACTTGCCCAACTTCTGTCAGAGATGAAACTAACACAAAGCTCTAGCCTGTGAGAACAAGCAAGTGTAGTTTTTATATTTCTCTCATAATCAAGAAGACTTTGGCCTCATAATCTTATTTAAAGTGTTGTCCTTGAACAACCATGTGCTTAACAGGATCACCAGTCTCTAGATTCCAGATCAAGTAGCACACAACAATTTCACTGCATTGCTTGTCTCTTATGACTAATAGCCTTCCCTCTTCAAATACAGGATATGATCAGGCAAATCAAAAGCACTACTGAAAAAAGAAGATAATGAGAAACCTTCTGTAAAACCAATATATTTAAATGTAATTCCCAAAGCAGTCCTTAAAAATTAAGCACCATAGCTTCAAAACCAGTAAATGAAGAAAATCAAGGCGATGAAATCCAGTTTTATAAAGACCTTATTAAGATGGTCAGCAGGGTTGTTTGGCTTACTTCTGGGATTTTTGAGTGTTTTCTGCGTTTATAAAAAGACCCATCATGAATATGAAATAGTGAAGAAGAAATATTTTTTTAGGAGAATGATTCATAGCTTTTTAATACTGAAAACTACATAAGCTGCTCAATACTAGAACTTCCAAAGGAAGCTTACCCTATATTTAGAATCTCTGTATGTCCTTGATAGATTATTTGCTCCTAACTATGCTGAAAAAAAGGGTAATCTATGAAGATAGGATTATTCCTTTTTTAATGTTCCACTCCTCTGTATTAATAGATCTTACTCATTATATCTATATTTTTTAGTGAATCCTTTTGTAAATTTCACATCTAGTAAATTTTCAATATGAAATAATACTGCAGAAAAACTGATTACTCTTCCTCATAGTGGAAAGATAAAAAGTTTCATAAGAATGGTGGCAGGTTATCCTGGATGACGGAAAGGGTTAGGCATTGGTTACAATAAATCTCAGCACATTTTTTAGTCATATCTTGCTTAAATATGCATATACATATTACTTTAAAAGATTCTTAAGACTTTAAAATAAAGAATGTAAAGGCTGAGTTTGAAATCTGTTGCAGAGTGTCTTTATGACCTTTATGGCATTATTGCCTCAGAATGTGTGAAAGGTGCAAAATGTACATGAGCCAGGCACAACTACAAAACTCTCAAAAGTTACACCCTGAGGCATGTAGCTCCAACACCACTTGACACAAAGTGTAAAAGAAGCATTTTTACAGGAGACCTTATAAACTACATGTAAAGATTTTAAGAGCTACTGTGTGCAAATAACAACCCTATGATTAGATGACTTGAAGATACATTTTTAAAAAAGGTTTAGATACTAAAATAAGGAGGAATTACCCTACCAGGGATGCGTAATTGAAATTGCAGGAGGCTTAAAATGGTAGCTTTCCCTTTGTCTTTCCATTTGTCTCAGGAAAGTCAGCTATATACACTACGTCAGTGTCAGTAGTGCTAACTTCAAGGTTTCAAAATTCATGAGTCAGCCCAAAAGAAGTTTTATCATTGGCCTAAAAATCATTAGGTTAAATAAAGGTGAGCGGCTCATCTATTCTTTTCCATCACTGCCTCTGTAAACTGCCTGGCTCATTTGTTTTCAGGAACTCTCTTCTTAACTCTGGAGACCAGAAAGTTGTGCACATTTCAAATGAAAACTAGTAAGTCTCTTGGCACCACATTAAGCTTCAGGCACAGGAATCAGGGAAAAACAATATACACTGTAGTATTTGTGATTAAAACAGTTTCTATCTCAATTTTGATATGAGAAGAGTCTGAAAATCTCATGACTCTGAGTGTTCAGTTTGGTATAATGAATAAAGGGCCTTTGGCCCAACACTCCTTTTTCCTTTTAAAAAAAAAGTGCCAGGATAGTTGTACCTGAATTTTAGAAAGTCCTTCTGAAGTCACAGAGGAATATGTTTCACTTAGAACATCTGCAGTTACTCTCACTTATTTTTCAGTTTTGGTGTAGAAATAAGGAACCTCTTAACTTTTCTTTTATCCACTTTTTCGTCAGCATATTCAAGAAGAGTTAGTGAATTGAGTTCAGCCAAGACATCACAGAAATTGTGACTGCTATAACTAACCAGATAAAGACATAAAAAGCCCAAAGAGTCACCTCTGTTAGCCGGCAAAAAGATTTATAAAGGTCTGGAATGAGATATATTTAAGGATAATATATTTGAATAAATATGTCCTATCATTAGTAGTTAAAGAAATGTTTCTATCTTTTATCCTGATTATTTAAAAAAAATAAAAATTAAATTGCAGAGGAAGCATCTGGGGTTTCTCTTCTTGCTGGTTTTTTACTATTTACCTGTGAACAGTAAGTGATTCCTTCATCAAATGGACTTTGTTAGAGTTTTCATTCATCATAGACTTGCTATTGAATGGGGCAACTCATTTAGCTCCAGCAGACACAGAGGTATCTGCTGGAGCTAAATGAGTTGGTATTCCATGCCCTGGATTTCATTAACAAAATTTGCTCCAGGAAAAGAAATAGAAAATCTTCCAGTAATACAGAACAGAACTGATTTGGATGCCCCTTGGGTAATCCCCATGGCGCACTCTGAGAGGTCTGGTTACCCACATCATGAGGATAATCTCAACTATTTTTGAAGGATTATTGAGATCAGGGAATGTCCCAATGGCCAAAGAAAACCAGTTGTTCTCCCCATATTCATAAAAAGGCCCAAAATGTAATCAAAGGAAATCCTGCCCTAACCAGTCAACATCACCTCAGGCCCTGGATAAAACTGCTAGCAAGTCCTCTTGGAAGCTACTTCTGGATTCATGAAGTAGAGGAAGGTGATTGGGAATATTTAGCAGTAATTAAAGCACAAGAACCACACCTGACCAACCTGATGACTGTCTGTGAATTAGTGTAAGGCAGCGCAGCTGATATTGGCTACTTTGGTTTTAGCACAGCATTAGACACAGTATCTAAGTGAGGACACTAAGGTCTAGATGAGTGAACTACCAGACAGCTGGATTGTTAACCTCTATAGAGAGCAGTTTGAGGTTGGTACTCTACCTGCAGGCTGATTACAGGTAGAGCGCCGAGGGATCTGTACTGGGACTGTTCCTTCCAATCATAATGATTACATGGTTGTTATTAAATTTATTTTCTAACCAATATTAAACAAAATTTCCTAGGTCAATGGTAGTGCTAATTTGGTTGGAGAAAGCATGGCAAAACTAGAGACTGAATATATCAAAGACACTTTAAATCTAGTGAACTCTCTAGATCTTGATCCCTCAAAATTATTTGCACATATTTCCTGAAGAAATATTTGTTTCAGGCTGTGACTTGGTTTATGTCTTCATTGTTCCAAGAGATTGCAATGGGGTTTATTTTCTATACTGCAGGGAAGTGATATGGTACAGAAAATTGTGTCAATTAGAAGGGGGAGCCAAAGTGTCACCAAAATACTGTGTTCACTTCTTCCTCCTTTGTTACTGTGGCAGGTTTGTGTGGGTGGGTGGATGCATATATAAACAAACAAGAGTGTTTTCTTATTTCTTCCTCTGTCCTTTGTCAGCCTGTTAACTGAGGTATGACAATATCTGCACTTTGAAAAATCAAATACAAATGGATTACTTTGAGCTCAAAGTATAACTCCAGTTCCTAGCTCTAGTAATATATAGTGTAAGTTTCCAGACTGATATTTCTACAGGACAGGATGAATCCCATCTCTTTGTGTTAAACAAAAAGTATCCTAAAAGCAAATCAGTCTCAAGAAGTAGGTCTCAAGAAAGAATGGTCTGAGCAGTTAATATACAAACTATGATTTGAAATGCTGATAAATGGGGGGAGAAGCAGGACAGAAATCCAAAATTCTCTTCTTCTTTTTTTTTTTTTTCCCCTGGGAAAAAATGTAGCAGAAAAGAAAGTGTGACAAGGTGAACAAAGAAATGGAGTCTAATATCTCATTCATCTAAATGTCTAGAAAATTTCAATCACAATCATATTCAGGATGTGTGCCTCTCTCCCAAAGCAGCTAATTTTTCTAGCAAAACAAGCACAAAGAAATCATCAGTGGGACAATTTTATACTCTCATACAGGAAGTCCATAGTGAGGCCTTTTCACAAATTGCCTTGAAAAATATCAGTCAAGAGAGGAGAACGATGATCGCCTAAGAGTAATAGTTTTGATGTACCATCTGGAAAAGAAAATTTTGAAAAAAGGAGGAAAAGGACCATGAAAACTCTTCTTGCCTCAATAGTTTAAATACAAACTCAATCCTTTCAGAAAGTATATTCACCTTTAACTTCCATGAGGCTGGTTTCTACTCCCAGAAATGTTTCCTTTACCCCTAAGACACCTTATCTGAATCAAGGACAAAAGACTTTTTTCACAAGTGAAAACTAGAGGAACAACCTCTACAGCAACATCAGCAAGAAACTTAAATGCACATTCAAATAACAAGTTAAAACCCTAATTGTGAAATTCATGAAGTGGCAACTTTGAGATGCAGATCAATCAAAGGCAGGATTGATACAAGGGCAGGTATAGATTCCTCCATCTTCATTCACTGGACAGTATGTATAGACTGCATTTTGCTGCAGTTGTTTCTAAGCCCAGGACCCTTATGATTCATTGGCAGAAGCTACACTGTGTCAGCTGAAATGGAGCCTTTATCTGCAGCTAGAAACTGCATCATGTTTCTCTTAGCAGAAATTTCTCTTTGCATATCTGACAGGTTATTCTGCAACCATACCCTTAAAAATTTTTTAAAAAGAAAAATTCACGTTTCTCACTGAGACTGCCACACTCTATTTTCTGGAATATACATAAGAGTTATTAGAATTCTAGTGAGTTCCTTTGTATTAGCAGCATCTCAAAATACCCTGACGTACATTGATCCTCCACTGATTTCTTCTGACTTGTCTGGAAGGCCAAGTGTGTTTCCTATCACTGGCAGCGTTGCTGAAGGAAGAATTACAAGAAATTCAGGCCAGCTTTCTAAAACTGCATACAGCAAACACACCCAGCTTATATGTTTAACCCTGTAACTCAGAATAGCAAGCAGGCAGGTGAGAGACTAAATAAGATTAAAAGATGGCAGCATCAGCTAACCTCCTGCAGTGTTGGTGGGAGGTGGAGAGGCAGGGAAAGCTGTGCTGTAGCAGCCAAACACATCTCCAGTGTTGTCTGCTCAGTATGCAGATATTTTAGATTACGAGGTTGAGGGAGGTGTTCTTTATCAGGGTCCTCTTCTAGAGGTACATGATTTGTGAAGGAATGGCTGCTGAAAAAAAGGAGCACAGACAAACAGGCAAATAGGTAGTCCTCATGTTCCTCCTCTCTGATTTCTTCTGTTGTGTTACTTGGGAGTCATCACCAACTTCTGTATTTTCATATGGCAAAATCAGAAGCACTGTCAGCTTGGTTTGATGTTAATGGGCCATTTACTGTGGGCATCACAGGTAGCTGTAAGGAGCATATATTTTTACTCATTATTCAAATCTAACCTAGCCTCATAGTGCCATAGTGATAATATCCTATGAAAGTTTAATAAGTTATAATGAGTAAGTAAAATTTATGAAGCATGAATCCAAGATATTTTTTTGTAACATTCGTATTTTCCATCCTACAGTAAATAAATGGCTATTCATTTGGAAGTGTCAGAGATAACTAACAGGAAGTATTTATTTAAGCATCTTCTCATTTTGCACATGTGCAGAGCAATGATTGGTATTTAGTATTTATGAGTCTAGGGATCTCTAACTGTGTTAATGCAGTTGTAGTTCTCATAAATTTGTATCTTTAATACTTAGAACATTTGTATGTTTTGGTGAACACAGTGGTAAAGTAATGTGGAAGGCAGTACAGTCCCATTGCTGTATCCTTGAATGAGTGCTGTGATTCTTGTGTGGCCTTTAGCAAACCATCCCTCCTCCTCTGTGGCTGCTAGTCTGTTTTTACAGTAGTCCCTGGAAGAAAGGTGCCACACATTTCCTGTGTATTTCTCATTGTTCTGAGAATATCCTCAGAGGTTTTACATCTTTAGAGCAGATAGTTGAAAACTACACTTCCCTTGTATAAAAGAGTGACCTTGTCACTCCTTTATATTAGACAAAACATGTGATAGGAGTGGATAACTAGCAATTAGGATATAACTACAGTCCACAGATTAGAGTTTGTGACTTCTAGTTTTACTTCAGGTCCAGGAATTATCTTTGTAATTTACACATAGATATCTTTTTGCACTTCTCCAGAACTCTCAAAAGCTGTGATGGTTCTGGCTGCTACTTGGCTGTCCTGTAAAGACATTCATAAGGAAACATTTTTTCCTACTAAAAATATGTGAAGTTTGATCTCTTTCTGTTCTGAGAGTGGTGCATGTCACTCTGAAAGAGGAACAAGAGAAGGTGAAAATATAAGTTTGTTTTTCATTTCATGTAAAGTCAATTCCATGAATGTTGTCCTTGCAATCTTTCAAGAGTGTCCCTAAGGGTTCAGACTCCTCTTTAAAGGTGGATAATGTTGCCAAGGAACTTTGACATTGCTGATAAATGATTCTACATAAGGGTGAATCATTGATTTATTGTCTGGAGTGTGAGATTGAAATTTGTAAGAATGGAGTATCTATGGACTTTTATAGACTGTTATTTGTAGCCATAGTTTTCTGCTGGGCACTTCTTCTGAAAGAGAACTGCTGATAATATGGAGGGAAAAAGAACAGATAGTGTAACATGGAAATTCTTAAGTATTGTGGCGCTGGAAATTGGTGAGACATCATCAGTCACTTGACCTTCAAGTGAGCAATGGAGGTGTTTGTCGCATAAAATAAAAGCTCTTTGGGAGAGTTCCAGAAGGGAGATGAGTGGGTCAATTTACTGCTTGGCTCCTGTCTGTCTCTGCTATGTTTCTTCATTCTCCACAGCTCCTAATGACACTAGCCATGCTCAGAGAGAGAGAAGAGTCTCTCTTTCTTGTCTGAAATCGCATATCTAATTCAATGTTAGCCCATTAGATCTGAATTCTGCCTTGGTGATAGCCATTTTATAATCCTCTAATCAAAAATGAGAAAAATCCAGCAATAAGCACACAGTTATTTCCATTGAGCCAGAAAGTGATATTGCCATCATTTATCTTTGTGGTTAAGTTTCATTAAGAAAGTTTTATGTTTTTACACTTTTCTTCCTCTTTACTTTTTATTCTATATTCGTGCATAAAGGGAGGTAAAAGGGGTACTTTTAAAAAAATATATAGTTTGTAGGCAATTTGAATTGCATCTAATTAGTACAAATATTTTCCTGCAAAAAATGGGATTCAGTTTTAGAGTATGAAAGATAACCAAAATATGTTTTAAGAGTTTTTGAAACTGGGCTTCTTACAATGAACATTGTAATCCACACATTGTAGTTTACACAACTCACTTAAGTGTTTGCAAGCTATTCATTGGATCTTATTTGAAAACATTGACTTAAATCCTTAAGACATTTACAATATTTTGGAAAATTGTTGTCTTTTAACTCCCTCCAGTAAATAAGCACTTTGAAGCCACTTGCTCACCATCCTCCTGTAGGGAGGAGAATAAATCCATGGTCAGAGATAAAAGTCTAAAAATTGAAACAAAGAAAAATATAACAATTATACTGATATTAGTAATTATAATACTAATAATAATAATAATAATTGCAAAGAAAAGGAGTAAGAGACAGTAATTAAACCCAAGAAAATAAAACTGAGACACAACATAATTGGTCACTGCCTGTTGATCAATGGCCAGCCTGTCCCCCAGTAGAAATTGGCATCTCCCAACCAAGCTGCCCCAGGTTGTATACTAGCCACAGCATTCTGTGGTATGGAATATCCTTTTGGCCAGTTCAGGTCAGCTGTCCTGGCCATGGTCCCTCAAAGGGGACCCTTCTTTTCCAGTTCTTACCTAGCAGAGCCTGCGAAACGGAAAAGTCCTGGACTTAGGGTTAGCAACTGCAAAATCATGAGTCTGTAATAATTACTGAATCCAAAGCACAGCACGTACCAGCTATGACGAAGAATATTAGCTCTGCAACAGAGGAAATTAGAATGTACACTAAGGAATTTTACCTGCCCCAAGCAATTTACAAACAGAAATATGGATGACATCCATCAAATCAGTGATTGTCGCTCATACATGCCTAGTAAGAGTAATGATAATATCATAATATGTTTTCAAGTGTGTTCATGTTTTGAAAACGGATTCTCCTGCCTTTAACTTTTTCTTCAATACAGTTATCTTTAGTAATGAGATTATCAGAAGGAGCTAAAAGCATTTCTCTCCTCTCCTCTCCTCTCCTCTCCTCTCCTCTAATATATGGAAAAGATCTTTGGAGAATGCATTTCCCATGAGTAGAAAATAAAAAATATAGACAAGAGATGGATTCTGAACTGACTTCAATTATTATCACATAACTAAGTGAATGTACCTTGCTTTAAAAAAATATGGCAATATAGAACGGAATATCAGTAATACCTGTCCTTACAAATTCCTCTTCTGAACACTAAAGCACATCAGTGTACATTCTGAGCTCATAAACACTTTTCCCATGGGTGTTTTTTGGTGTGGTTGCACAGAGATGGTTTACAATGTCAGGACATGCATACCTGTCCTGCACATGCCTTGTAGACATATCTGTCATGAAAAAGTATCCTTGCTATCGAGAATGCTGGGAAGTGTTCTTGGCTCCCATAAAACTAATTTCCCAACAAGCTAATTACTGGAGTAAGAATTTCTCAAGACAGTTATTGTATCAATTCACATGCAGGAATAAGAGGTTTTTTTTGAAGAAAGAGCAGAATAAAGACAAAATGAAGCTGAAGGAAGCAAAGGGAAGCATGTAAATAAAAAAGAATTATTTCAGCTATGGATTATTCGTACTTTTTCTTGATGTAGCATCACATCAGGTGCAAACCAACACTGCAAAAATACTACGTATTCCTGGTCTCCTACTAAGATTAGATATTCCTGGTTTCAAAAACAGCTAAATGAAACTGAGTAAAGTACTGCATTTCAGTTGCAGCTCTCCAGTAATGAGTATCTGGTGTTACCTACTCAGCTGTACAGCTTGTACAGCCTAAAAGTTCCGTAGTGTGATTTATACACCTGCCAAAATACTGAGCCAGCTTAACACGTATGCTCTGATTACCTTGCAGCACAACAAAAGCATAATACTTGCTTACTCTGTAGTTTTGTCAATCCTTTTCTAAATACTTTGCATTATCAGATCAGGGTAGATGTAAATTTAATTGAAAAGGAGGAGCTGAGTAACTGCTACCACCTAATGGGTCAGTGAACTGTGCAGACAGAGTTCTTGCATTTCTGACTGCAAAAGTAGGTGGAGATAAAGGTTTTGACATCCTAAGGAGCATGCACATTGTTTCTGTTGAGCAGGTATGAGCTGTCTGTTGTTCTTCAGCATCTCTGGTATATCAGCATGCTCTATTGCAGGACCACAAAGAACCTGACACCTGCTGGGGAATGTCAGTGTCCATGTTTCTCTACAGAAACATCCATGTGCCATAATTCAGGGGCTCAGGGGGGACCAGCCTTGACCAATTGGTTCTATGCCTCTGACTGGACTGTTAAATTCCTAGAAATCATAGACGAAAGCAGTGAATTGGGAGCAATATTGTGAGCAGAGCAAAGCCACAGGACAAGAAGCAAAAGCTGTGTTCATTTCTAGTCTATAATTTATCTTGCTTATTTCCATGTGATATCAAAGGTGTTATTCAGATAGTTTTAACAGATAATTAAGGAAATGGCCTAAGTGTACCAGAACCTGATGTAGTGTCGAGCAAATTGCCTTACTAGTCATTATTTTTGCATCCTTTGCTATCTTCTTCCATGCAGTGCTGGAACATTTATTTCCACTGAGAAATGTAATTTTACTATAATCAAAATAATGTACTTGTCCACTTTGGTGCTCAAAGCAATTGGGAAGAAAGCCTAAAACTTCATTATTTCCTTGATTCATTTGAATAAAGTCAAAAAGCATTATTTTAATGAAGTGGAAATATGCTTTCTGACTTGAATTTTGGTTTGAATATTGTAGGGAAATGTGTGGCTTAAGTAGGTATGCTGGATCAAATGCTAAGTGCATTACCATATTTTACATAAGGATTTAGAGAGTTGCTTGAAAAACTTGATAGGACAATTTTCTAATCTTTAAGGCACTCAAAATCAAAATGCTTCCCAAAGAAGCATTCTTGATGCCACCAAGAATTCTTTTCAGAAAATTTACAATGAAGTTGTAATGTTTCATTTTTAAATATCTGCACTGAGGCATTTGACAGTCTTCATTTACAAATCGTGCATCTGATTCTTATCTTTTTTGTATCCTTAATAATACAGTAGCATTTCTTAAACTGTGTTAAAAATAAAACATCCAAAGTTAGTGAATATTTTGTTTAGTTATGAGTTTTTCCAGGTTCTGTTCAGAATAAAAAACTGTTATTAGCACCTTTTCTATATATTTTTACCCTGTTCTGTCCTATTTTCTGCCTCACATAATAAAAAAAGCAGACATTATTGAAATGAAAATAATTCATCATTGGTAGATTAAGGCTTTTAATAAAAATAACCGTCCCATTTCAGTTTTCAGAAAGTCTTTCTCTTTGCAAAAAGGGGTTTTTTTGGCCTTTTATGGGTTTTCTTTTTTATCTGTGAACATAACATCTTTTTTAGTTTCTATGTCCATATTTTCTGTGAAAAGAAAATTCCATTTTTTGATCAGCATAGTAACTGCTGGTAGTATATGCTGGACATATGCTTTGCAGATACATAAAAATAGCATTTTTCACTTGTTACCATTTTATTGTTTTGCCCTAAATAACGTGTTGCCATGTCAACATCCTGTCAGGTCCAATGGCTACAACTGGGCGCAGCATAACACACAATACATGAGGACAAGGTGTAGAAGAAGCGATTAAAATCTGTGTTATTCTGTTTTGAGGCAGCTTCCCACACACTGTTATTTCTGGTAACAAGTGTCAGAAGAGCTTACCGCCCAGCCAGCTCAGAGATTGGTGGGTGCTCCTTGTTCTCTGTGACTGAAACCAATTTGGGATCATTGTCTGTTTCCACAGTCCTCTTTTCATTTCAGAGGGACAACAAAAAATGCCTACATTCAGTGGGTGCCTCCTTCTCTGGAGTGCAGGTGGTGGGACCAGGCTGTGCTAGGGGAGCTGCCCATACATGCTTCCATGAG
Organism: Chlorodrepanis virens; assembly: GCA_003286495.1. Taxonomy (NCBI): domain Eukaryota; kingdom Metazoa; phylum Chordata; class Aves; order Passeriformes; family Fringillidae; genus Chlorodrepanis; species Chlorodrepanis virens. The sequence goes on along the minus strand of LTAT01000004.1, from coordinate 111,046,592 downwards.
GAATTCTGCCAGAGCTGCACAGAGCACCTTGTGAGTGACTTGGGAAGAAATCTTTCTGGAATAACTTTAAACACTGCTTGCCTTCCTTCATTTAGTATAGAAAGCTCACGCTTCCTGGGATACCTTTCCTAGCACTGAAAACTAAAACAAACCTGCTTTGCAATTTAAAGCACTCTAACCTCTCAAGCCACAGCTAAAGTTGTAAATTTTCTGCTTTCTCTCTCACCTGGCCTGCAACATTTTCCATGGTTTGTCTTGCTTTTGGGGGTGCATTTAAATAATTCCCTAATCAGAGTAACCTATTCTAATCATGTATCTGTGTTATTTTGGCCCATATAATTCATTCAAAGGAAAAGAGCTCCCTCATTCTTAGCTCCTAGGAAACCTTTTCTGGTAATTCATATTGACAGCAGTGAGTTGTGACATTTATCGGTGAGGTGAAGCTGACCAGCTGCAGGGTTCCTGACTGATTTACTCAGCCAACAAGCTGCTCATGATTCCAGCCAAGTATTGACTTTCCCTTCCCTCCCCTCTAGTTAGAAAGAAAATACAGAGGCATTTTTTTATCACTACATTTTTTTTTACCAGTCATATTGAAAGATAAAATATGGACCACTGACTATATCTTCCCTCTAAAATTGAATTTCCTAATGCAAAAGGATTTTAATATGTTTCAATGAAAGAAAATTAGCATTGAATCTAAAGAAGCTGAAATATAAAATCAACAAGCAGATTTGATCTAACATTATTGGAAACACTTACTTCAATAGTTATGAGCTTCAGTCTCATAAACAACCTGCCTGCAATCAAATGACCTTTGTGATGAAAAATCTAAAAATTCAAACTTAGCTCATTTTCACTCTTCAAGTTCAAAATCAAGAGCAAAATGTTCTGCAAGTATTCTAGGATTTTGTATTTTTAAGGCTTAGATACCAATAGAAATCAAAGATAGAGAATTTTCTGTATTTCCCTCACTTTTCAAGTCCCTTCTTTTTGGACTAATATGCCTGAGCCACAATCAAAGCTAAGGAAAGCATGAGTATTTCTAGAACTGACATTTTCAAGCACCAGTGAATTACTGAATCACTCATTCTTGGCACTGAAACATTATATCCATAATTGTTCTGCTTGAGGAGGTGACATTTCCAGAAATGGCAGTTCAGCGTGACAAAGGACAAAACACTGCTGGGAAGATAAGTGAAAGGTGACAAGACCGTGCTGCTGCCAAGGAACAAGATCTCTTTGGTACATCAGCACTAGATGTGACCAAGTTCAAGTGTTGTAATCTTGATGGAGATTCAAGTCAGCCTCCATTGCTAATGCTCTTATCTGATTTCTGTGGTATGGACTGCATGGAATTAACACAAAAGCTGTTACCGAAGCCTTTAAACCTGATGAAAGGCATCCAGAGTGACTGCTGAGAGCAGCATAGGAAATGGGTGGGTAAAACAGGTGAGAAAAAGGGGAAGGCAAAGTGGCTCAGGAAAGAACAGTCAGAAGGGGGCTGCTGATGGATCAGGAAAAAATGTTGTCACCATCGTGACAAGAACTGTGGGACAGATCAAGTGGCCACTGGCACAAATGCTCACACTTTTTGATTGCAATTGAATTATAATTTACTGAAACTTCAATGTTTGTGCTAGAACTATTAAACCAGATATTACAGTAGGGATCACTACACTCAAAGTAATCCCAAAAGTTAATCCATAGTTATTAAGCATGTGCAACTCCATATGCTGCACATGCCATCCTGATTGTTATATAAACCCGTAGAAACTAAAAGATATATGTACCTACACCCAGCCATTCTTTCTGTGTAAAGACATTATGTAATGTGATGTTCCTATATACAATGCAGCTATGTTTGAAGAATGTGTGTATTTCTACAGATGCACTTGGGAAAAGAGCACATTTTCAATCTGTCCTTAGAGCAAGTCCTTTAACAAGAAAATATATTAAGTTGCCTGTTTAAAGTGCTGTGGCTTCTTCAAATGTAGCTGTGAAAAACGCCTTTTGTCATTCCTCCCCAGTGCATTATGTTGTGACAAGACAGTCATGTTACATAACGTGATGGGGCTGATACCAAATAGCATGTGAAAGGTTTGATCTCTTCCCCATTTAGTATGACTACCCTGAGCTGTGACCCTGGACTTTGGAGGGTCTTTTTTCCTCTTTAAAGAGAAGGAACAAAGGAACACTCTGTTTGAAAGTCCTTCCATAAGAACTGCCATCAGAAATTTTGCTAATATTTCCTTTACATCTATTAGCTGAAAATGTGCACATTGTTTCTGGCTCCCTGTTTCCACTGTCTTATCAAGAGCAGACTTTTATTAGGGTCTATAAAACAGGCTTTGAGAAACTTAAGCACGTAATCCTGTATGGCTCATGGCAACACATGGTGAGGTGCATTCTGCACTGTCAGTGACCTACTGGCTTAACCCATTTACTTCTCAGTGCTGACAGCAGCAGGGGAGAAGGAGAAAGGAGGGCACTGAGAAGTCACTAGGAGAGGGAGGGACCAGCAGGGACGTAGGAGGCTGAAAAGCAGGAGTTCTTTCCATCTACCACCATATATTTTTGAAACTGTTGCCGTTTTAGACTCCCTGAATCCACTGTGTTGAGAAAGTTGCATCTTTTCAGAGGTACCCTGAGGAATTATTTCCCCTGCTATAGATTAATCCACCACAATGTAATCCAAAATCAGTGTAATCCAACTGCTCTTAATAGAGTTATCCCAGAGATAGCACTGGCCCATCAGTGTAATTGCTGTGGGTTAAGTGGCCTCAGAAACCATGTTAGCTGGAGATTTACTGTGTAACAGACAGTTTTTTGCAAAGAAGAGTTTGAAAAATTAAAGAGACTAGTCTTTCAGTTGAAGGCTTTCAACCAATAAACCCAACCCCTCTGTCTTTCTGAAAAGTAAACCTTTACTGCATTTTACTGACCTGCCTGAAACTGTTTTCATACTCAGAGGTCAGCAGAAGCAGCTGGAACAATACTATAGAAGAAAGAAAACTGTGAAAATTAAAAAATATAAGGCAAAAAATCATGAAACTTTATAGTCATATCATATTTATATTTAATAAGTGTATAAACAATGTTCTTTTTATGAATGATATTGCATAGTATAGTAACAGTACTTGCAAAACTCTCCCTGGAACTTAACCAAACATGATCCAAACCATGACAATGCCTTTGATTACATGTTATACCATCAGTGATGCACATTTTCCATCACAGACTTCAACATGAGCAAATAGCAAACACAGCTTTTAAAAAGTAACCATCAGAGGGAAAATGAAATAACTCCAAACATTCAACTTAATGCCAAATATGTCAGTATGTCAATTTCCTAACACAATTGTTTCTAAAATGAGAGATTGTGAACTGACAAGTTAATAGATATGTGCTTTCATTATTACATTTTCCACAACTCCAGAAAGTGAGGTCATGTTTACTTTTGCTATCACCAAAACTCAGGAGACAGACTACAGGATGATATCAAGGCCCTAAAATACACTGTTGTAGGAAGACTGGGATTATTTTCCTGGATCAATCCAAGATCTCTTCTAGAGCTATGTCCTGCTCCTGATAAAATGCAAGAGTTTATGAATCACAAGAAGACTGTTAAGAGACATAATGGTCTACATTTCCAAGTGTTTCAGTGAGACAATATTTATAAATTCTAATTGTTCTAGGGAAGGGGTCTTTATAACACACTGTTAAAATTCGATTTAGCAATTATTAGAAAGATGTTTTTGCCTGAACTAAGGGGCAAACAAGACTATATGCTGAAGTCAATAATATGGATTTTATTTAACAGTTAATGTGAGGTAGAGAGAGATAGAAATAAATAGAAAAAAGAGAGCAGGGAAAGAAATAGAGTGTCAATGAGTAAGATCAAGAGAAAAAAATCTACCAGCCTTGGATCCAGAAGGCATCCTGTTGGTCCACTTCTGGTCTTTTCAGAGGCAGGGATCCCAAGGTTACTCAAAACTCACCATTTATACATTTTAGCAAACAAAGGAACCAATGCTCACCAGCTAACACTTCTCTTATCCCAGTGTTTAAATGATTCCCTAGCTTCCAATGCTAATCAGTCCCATGCTCAGTCTTCCTCCTCTTTTGAGTTGGGCGTCACATCTTGAGTCAGTGGGCTAATTTTCAGCACAGCTGCTGAGCTGCCTTTCCTTGTGGGTACATTCTTCTCCTCCAGTCTTGTTTAATTGTCCTGAAACCTAAGATAATTGGACAATAGTACCACCTTTATTTTATCTCAAGTCAGGTGGCTTAATTCACATCCATTCTCAGAATCCAGGAGGCAGATTCAGGGAGGGGGTAGGTAGAGGGAGCAGATTAGCAGTTGCTTCTTTGCAGTGTTTGCTGCAGTGGGCAAAGTCCTTCTTTGATCTCAACAGCATTTGGGGAAATTAAATCTCTTACAGATGTGCTAACAATTCAGGTTTTCAACAGTGTATTTGCAGAGTGCAATGTCTCATTTATTGTTGATCTGTGATACCCCCCATTGTACTCCTTCAGCAGCCCTGCCTATACCTCACTACTACCTCAGTTTACTGGTGATTCAAATAATGCTGAATGCATACTTTAAAGACAGGCTATCAAAAAAAAGTAACCCTCTACTCTCTTTTAGTATTCCGTCTGGGAACAGCACATTTAGCCCTCTTGTACAACCCTTTTCCAAATGTGTTCAATGTCATGTAAGCCTTGCTCCCAGACTGAAGACTAGGAGCCAATACTGGTCCTGTCTCCATGGCTTTCCAGTCTTTTGAGGATTTAGTCTATTTGTCAAGGCTGTAGGGATCCATTAGTCATTTACGATCCAAGTAATATAAAGTACCTGAACACTGAAATCAAACTGAGAATTAATGGTAACCATGACATATAAGCATTGTGTACACAGCCTAGAAACAGAGAGAGGGCAGGTTTATAAGTTGTGTTTGTTAAGTATGTAAATGTTGTAAAATCATGCATATTCTCTGTGTGTGTTGGCTCATTCAGTAAATAGAAAAATTCCCTTTTTGGACAGTGACAAATGGAAAACTGCTTCTTGTGAAGAGAAACTGGAAAGCACCAAAATTGTTTGTAGGTTCAAATGATCTACAGGTTCAAACAGGCTTGAGTCCTTAATCACTTTGGTTGAAGATTAACTAAAGGCCAATTGTGTACTTATTTGGAAGCTGTGTATTTATTTAGAATATTAACTGAGTCTTAAGACAGGAAGAATAAAGTGTGCCTTCATTCAAAGATAATAAACCTGAGCTGTTCAATATTCATATCACTTAACAAAATTAGAATTATATAGCAGAGCCTTGACTGATTGTGAAGTGAATGAATTACATGGCCAAAATGGAGTTCCAAAGCAGGACGCTGGAGAGGATGACTGAGTTAGAGTGTAAATATTACAAAGAGAAACAATTACATGGCAGTGTCTCCCAGACATTATAATTTATGACTTTGATTCAATTAAAATAATTTCAGAGCATTCTAAGTGCAAAGAAGAGCACTCAAAGCCAGTAAAGCTACAAAAATTGGCTTCACAGATGGCTGGTTTGTTCTATAAGAAAGCAGCAGGTCTACAGAAAACTTTCAAAATATCCTCCTGATAAGTCAAAATTTGAAGAGTCGATAACAAGGTGAATAGGGCAATCATACAAATTAGTTCTAGGAAGATGGCTTGGGAAAACAGTCACCTCATTAAAACCCCTTTTTTCTCAGAGACCCAACAAATTAGTACTTCTGCAGAAAACATTCACATTCTGAAGTTGTGTTTTCTAGGCATAGAGTCATCCACAGCTTCCTACCCAATATACCACATTTAAGATGCTGAAGACCAGATTCTGGCCAAAATGTTTATGCAGATAGCAAAGTAAATAAAGATGAGGCCTCTGAGATTACAACCTATTTTGGAGACGGAAGGAATACTCTGCTGAAAATTTTACAGATGTAAACTTACATCATAGTGGGATTTCTATTCTCCCTCTTTTCCCAGTTTGTTACATTTCTTTTTGCTAACCTTCTCATTTATAAGAGATCTGCACTTGAATTGCCATTTTAGTTTTTGCTATTGTTTTTTGGGACTTTCCAGGATTATTATCATTAACCAAAGGCAAACTATAATTGCTAGGGTTGTGCCATCAATGCTTAAACATTGAGGTCACATAAAAAAAGATTCTTATGTCTGTAAGTGTATTGTTCACATTGCTATGGAAGACATCCCATATATAACACTTATCTGCCATGATGCCAGAGGATCACTGTGTCGCTCAGTTGCTCACACCTCACTTTAACTGTTGAATCAGGTGCAAGGCAGGTTGCCATTTATAGTGTTTAATATGTTTCCTGTAAACGTGCAGGAAATATTTGTTTGAAGTTCTGAAGGAAGCAGTACTGATGTTCACAGAGATGCAACAAACTACTGGATGAAAGAAATAATTTTCAAGAAAGAGTCCTATGGGAGAAACTGAGCCTGTTTATTTACACAAAGATCAAAGCAACTTTCATATGAATTGATGCTAAATATTTAGTACTTGAATGACTAGTAAAGAACCCTCTAAACTTCTAAAGGAAAGAATAAAAATGGGAGACAGATCCTGATATATAAATATATACATAGGCTCTCTTGGCAAAATCTTTTTTTATTATTTGCATTACAGTAGTGTCTAGGGTCCACCTTGAGATCAGACCTACTCTGTCATACTGTATGTAAATGCTTAGCAAAATACAGTCTTTTTTCTGACAAGCTTACCATGAAAACAGGCGAAGTTCAGGAAGGAGGACAAATTCTGATTGAATTTGTGTGCATTTCCCTTATAACTTCAAAAATATGTACATCAAATAAAATTAAATAAAATTGTCATTAAATTACTCCAAAATATGGAAGTTGATTAGTGTGCATGTCAGGAAAACCAAATACGAACAAAAGACCCCATATACAGCCTTCTCCTGATGAAAAAATTTCCTTAGGTTTTCTATCTATATTCTCATTTTCTTCATCATCCAAATCAAGTTTAATTACAAAAATCATAATCAGAGCTGAGTTTTTCTTACACAGAGGATATTCAGACACAGAATGCTCAAGCACAAAAATTAGAAGAAAAATGAGTAGTGCAGGAATAGACGCCCATCCACCAAAGAAAACCATCTCTATGGGTTGCCAGCAGCCTCAACCTCACCCAAAATAGCTGTCTCTAGATGGCAGAAATCTCAGACTCCCTCCTTAAAGGTGAATCCTGAGGTTTCAAGAGGAACTGTGCCAAAACTGATGAATATATCTGAGCGCCAGAATTTCTGCAGCTAGGCAGGGAGCAGGTTATAAAATAGGTCAGTGGCATATATTTCTTATAGTTCACCACCTTCTTTCCAGCCTCTAGCTGCAGATCCCTAACCCTGCAAGACCTTCTTGTAGAAATCAGCACAGTACTAACGCACATCTGTGACTCTGGGACCATGGTTAATCTGGAGCTAAGCTAAATTCACACTTCCTCTAATCAGAAAAGCTTTGTCCTCCTATGTGTAATGTACTACTTTCCACTGTATGGTCCTGAATAGCCCTCATTTCTGAAATACTTTTCCTAATAGCACATTAAGTGTGCTATCTGTCACATGTGGTTTGTTATCTCTCTTGTTTTTACTAATTTAAATATAAAATGACATATAAAGAGTAGGAAGAGTAGGGCTGCTGGCTGCAAGGAGCAAATAAAGTGAAAAATAGACAACAACCTGCAACAAACATTTATGAAAAAATCCTTTTTGTTTTCTATTCCTTCACATATTCAAAGTAGATTCTTCAAGCTACAATGACTGGTGCAGTGTTCATTACTCTTTCTTTCTCCTCAAAGAGGAATTATGGTTTTTTAAATTTAAATAGTGAAGATTTTTCTCTCAGTATGAAGGTTTATAATAAACATGCTATAACACAAATTAGACTACCTCAAACAAACACAAAAAAAGGACAATTGCTTTAAATTCCTAACAACGGCAAACCAGAAAAAAAATTAAAACAAAATCTACTGTGTACTAAGCATTGTGGACAATTTCAGGCACTGAACTATACTGAGCTCAGGAGAATTGACTCCCTTCTTTTCAGTGCCTAATGGAGGTCATGTGCTCCTTGGTTTAGCAGCTACAGATGTGTGAAGTGCCTGCACTAATTCTCTGTGTGACCTCAGATGGGCTCATTTGCCTGTCGTGGCACAGCTGGTCCCTGTTGGATACTTGACCGCTAAAGTCTGAAAATGTCTGGGCCCTGAAGTTCTAGTCCAACCTCCTTGCCATGGGCAGAAACACACAGAATTTTCTATATCTTCCCATGAGAGCTCAGAGCCATTGATATTAATGTCAGCCAATGGTGTTATTGTCAGAAAGATTTCCTTGAAGTTAATCCATTTTTCCTCTTTTCAATTTCGTCTTCTTTTGTTGGATAACATTGTAGTTTCTGTAACCTAGTGTAAATTTTTTTAAATCAGAAGTCCAGTTATAAATATTAGAGCTGCTTGGAACCTTTCAAAGTTTACCCTTTTTTTTTGTTTTTTTAGTAACAGTTTATTGATACCAAAATGTTTCATAAAATTGTATAGATTTCAACATCAGTTTTGACGGCATGCTTTTTGAGGTCATGGATGAAATCTGTGGCAACCCTAAAAAGGCATATATAGACAGAAAGAAATATTAGGAAACTAATCTCTTCACTACACAAATGCATGTACCTTTTTGGAAGAATATTTATTATCCATGTTTTGAAACCAAATTACAATAAAATTTTTAACTGATATAGTAAAAATATAGTAAACATATTGTCAGTTCTCACTCAACCATTATATGTTTAATTTAGGACAGTGTTATTATGGCTTCAATTTGTTTTTTGTCAGAAATACATACCTAACAGGATACGCTCTAATGGTCTGTCTCCTCTGGGTTTAAAACAATTCAATATTTTCATTAATGATCTAAAAGGAGCAGAGAGCAGGCTTATCAAGTTCACAGATACCATTTCCTGGGAGGAACCAAAAGAATGTTAGAGGACAAGGAGAGAATTCAAGATGATCTTAAAAAATCAGAGAAATGGACAGAAAATGTTACAAGATTTAGTAGGGGTAAAAGCAAGATCCCATACTTAGTCATGATTAATTCACTCCATAAATACAGCATGAGGAATACCAGTCTATAGACAGTTCTGTGAAAAAATAAATGAAGGATTGTAAAGGGTCACAAAGTGAACATGAGTCAACAGTGTCATGCTGCTGTGAAAAAGGCAAATGCCTCGGAATCTGTACAGCAGGATGTATAAGAAAGACTGTGACTGGAAGGAAATGTGAAGTAATCCCTCTGCTTTGTTCAATGTTTTATTCAATGCTATGGCCTTCGACAGAATATTGTGTCTAGTCCTAGGCAGTATACTTCAATAAACTCATAGATCAATGCAGAGAGTCTAGCAGGGGGAAAAAAAAAAAAAAAAAAA
>LTAT01000004.1:110997160-111037104 GCA_003286495.1 Chlorodrepanis virens | reverse complement strand
AAAAAAAAAAAAAAAAAGATCAGAGGTTTAAAAATATGGCCTATGGCAAAGACTAGAGGAAATGAGTAGTTTAATTCAGAGTAGAGAAGACCAAAGAATGGCATTTGCTTTAAATAACAGTAAAACAAACAAAAGGATGAGATGATTTCTTGAAGTTCTTTTCTTGTCCTAGGATTTCATGATTCCTGGCAGCTGAAGTAAATAAGACTATAATTCGGTGGAGCAGAGACACCAGCCAGAAATACATAATACCTCCAAAATAAAAACAGAGGTATCTTTAAATTTCTCAAACTCTTATTATAGGAACTTGGAGAGAGAAAAAAGAGTAGCTGCATCAGAAAAATACAACTTCATTAAGCAGCAGCAAAGAGTCTGTGTAACTCACTGGATAAGAACTTAAAGTCGACTTGTACCATGCCATTTATAACTTACTCCAAAATTCACAGAATTAATCATAGAATGGTTTGGGTTGGAAAGGACCTTAAAGACCATTGTGTTCCACCTTCTTGCCATGGACAGGGACCCCTTTCACTAGACCAAGTTGTCCAGAGCTCCATCCAACCAGGCGTTGAACACATCACGGGATAGGACATCCACCACTATCCCACCATTGCTAGAATGTCTTGAGATTTTTAATAATCATTTTGCAATCAACCTAAAAGAGATTCAAGGTATAGCTTCTGTTCAAGTATAAAAATCAAAGAGATATATAAGATAGTACAGGAATTTAAATTTCTATGTCTGTAAAATAACCACTTTGTTTTTTTTTTTTTGTAATCATAAAATCAGAAGTAAATATTAGACCCTCTAAAAATAGTCTTGAGTGACCATGTGCTGAACTTCTTAATGCAGATAACTATAAAATCCTTAAATCAGCTTTTTATTACTCTCCCCAAATGGAAAAAGTGAATTGGTGAGGAAGTTTCAGAATTAAGTACTGGGAAATGTGATGGTAAAATCACTGCAAAATGAGCAGCATGCACAATATAGGTCCTAAAAACAGTTAATTCTTACTTCTACAGTGAATACAGTTTCTGTGAATCCCAAAGGAAACAATATTCTTGTTTCATCCTGGAGTAAGGAGCTGCCTAAAAGGAAGATTGCTGAGAACACAAAGCCCTGACACAATGTTTGAGATGCTCCATAGAAGCAACATACAGAGAATGAACCGTTCATCAAGTGGCACATATTGTTCCTTTGCAAACAGTGGGTTCTTTTCCCTAGCTGCCAATGTGGTGAGGAAAATCATTTCATTCAAGTCATGTAAGTCCCCTCTGTAGGTACTGGACTGGACAGTTCTTGCTAAGACTTCCAGACAAAAGAGGACAATACAGACAACTCAGAACATCAGGGAGAGCATAAAACTAGAAAATCTTGGAAGTTGTGGTTGTTTGTCTCCTCACTCAAGGAGCTACAATGAACTGAAAATGTTGTACCCAGAAAATTCCCTGAAATCTTTCCTGTCCCCAACTTCATTTCTGAAGTATGCAGACTGAGGATCAATGATCCTCTTTCTGCTTTGATGGCGGGACAAGGAGAGATAACCTAGGCTTGTGTGCCACTAACAGGTGCCATTGAGACCAAACTGAAAAGTTGTGGGGCTGTCTAAATAGGAAAACAATTCCCCAGTTCAGAAAAAAAAAAAAAAGGTACTGGACACCAAAAACTTTGTGACTTGATAAATAGAACATGACACCAGGTAGCAATAACAAGAAAAGAATTTTCACTTTAGGAAAAAAAAACTCTTATCAGCCACCCACCATGTGCTATAATTTAAAAGCTTTTGAGCAAAAAAGCACTGCTTTACTGCTAAAAGGTTTAAAATGCTGCAGTATGTAGACCAAAAAGTCTTGATTAGCTGTGGCAGATGAGTCAGCAGAGAAACAGTTCACAATGCAGTGCAGCCCTTACATTTTGACGTGTATAGTTAAGGGCTCCCCAAAGTCATTCCAAAGAGGCAAAGAAAGAAGGAAAAAAAGAAATAAAGAAAGAAAAAAGAAGAAAAAAAAGGAAATTGTGGCATAATGAATTCAACCTTGAAAATAACATATGGGAAAGGATATGAAAATGGAGGGCATAGCATTCTTCATCATCATAGATTTTATGAGGATTTTGGAATTAGCATACAAAATTTAGTCTTTCCTGCCACAGGGGATTCCTCAAGTTGTCTCTGTATTGGATTGTCCTGATGCACTCCAAGCAGAAACTTACTTTTGCAGCCAAGGAAGTTGTGTCTTAATATTATGTGCTACAACACAAGCCCTTTTCTATTTTTGAGAGAAAGAAAATGTTACATAAATATAGTAACAGATGTGCAGTAGTGCTGGATGATTACACACTGTGCATCTATATGTGACTCTACCATCTATAAATCGAAAGAAACAAAAATAATTTTATTGAAGGGCTGGATAAAACATACCCCAGAAACATGCTGGTTCTGCAACACTCATGTACAGCGAGCTATTTCTTTCAGAACATGATGAAGTTGAGCTCCCAGAGCAGAAGTCAAGAAGGGAAAAAGGAAGACATAAAAAAGAGGTTCCAACAGTTCCAGATCCCAAGATACTTCTAGCAAGAGTCAAAATTCTGTCATTAATATTCCAGGTTTCTACAGGACTGAATTCCGTGAGCATTACAGACAATCATATGGGATTACAGGCTGATTTAGAAGTGAGATGGTTTTCTTTAATCTCTTAAGGTCTGAAGACTTCCTGTTAAATGTGAGAATGTAGAAGTTCTCTTGCATTATTTAGCATGGCTGCATGATGGGAAACATTTTACAGTGTCCTCTTGTTGGAATTGCTACACTTCCCAGTGCAACAACCAGCTATAGAAGTGACTTGGATCAGGATATTGCAAGAGAGCTTTGCAGAACAAAAGCAGCAGCTCACTGCAGAGAAAAAGTTAAATGACAAGTCCACCCTCCTATTTGGGCTATAAAGTCAAGGGCTGAGGTAACAGTCCCACTTTCTCCTTAGACAGGGATACATAATGGACTCACAGCTGCAGCAACATAGGGAAAAAATAATACGACAGCAAAGCTTTTCTCCCTTCCTGGATAATACCAACAACAGCTTCTCTCTCACACTGAGCTGTATATGCCTAAATTTTGAAAGATTACCTTCTTTTTTCTTTGTATCCTGAGCCTGAACTGAACAAATAAGTTATGAATAATTAACACTCAAGCCTATTTAAATTTCAAAGGTAGTAGAAGTCTTTGTCTCTAATTTTCTAGATTGGTACACACTGTTTTGATTCCAAAATGTTTGTTAAATCAGCAGAGGTGGAGTTTTTTCCCTGTACTTTTTGGAATGTGATCAAAGTCTAAGACTGTATTAGGATGAGGAAGCAGTTTCCAGAAGCATCATTCTAACCACTTTGTGTTAAACCATGCTCTTTTTCTAGTATAAGAATCCTCTCTTTAAGTTGTTACCAATATAGTTCAAAACTGACATAAGAATATAAATAGAAATACTGATGGATTTCACAGTTTACTGTTAAATTCCTATCATACTTTCACATCATGAGAGGTTCCTAACCACACTGTTAAATTTTATACAGTTCTTTACACATTATTATTTTCACTAGGCTTATATTTTACTGTCTTATAACTGTACTGCATCTAAACACAGAACCATAGGGAGACAAGTAGATTAAAAGTGCAGATGGTGCTAAGAAAAATCTTTCAGCAGATCTTAAGCCAGACAGAACTCTGTGTGCTTTATATTGCAGCTGTGTGCAGTAAATGTAGACCATCATACTGCACAGATGGAAGTGCAAGTTTGAGGGCTATTGAGCATGTGGATTTTCCCAGTGTGTCACAATTACAGAAACATCTGTGCTAAATAACTTCAAGCTGATACACAGCAAAAATTGGCAATGTTCAATAACTCTCAATATCCTCTTTTTCCCCTGTGGTGAGATGGCCTAGTGATTGTGAGTTGGACTATAGTATAAAACATGTAGCTTCATTATTTCAGGGCCTATTTAGAGATTTCTCCCATGGTATATTACCTAAAAAATCCATATGTTTTTCTTTACTTAGCTCCATAGAGCCTGAGTTTCAGAGATGCCACATGCCTGCAGCTATCATTGACTTCCATTAGAGGTGTGGATATGTAGGTTCTCTGAAAATTGAGTCCTGTGGGGATATTTTTAATTGATTTTGATTTGCACAGGGAAAGAGAATAGTCTGAGTGGCGTGATCATAAGAGAACAGAAGAGAAACAGAGTCAGTTTGCCTGTAGGAAAGGATTAAAATCTATGAACACATCTGATATTTATATTTTGCCATAAAACATAGAAAACATTCATCACTTTCTTTCTTCTAGGGGAGACAGCGGAGACAGAATTCCCCTGAAAAACAGAACAGAAAAAGTTCTCAAATACCCTAAATGATATAATTACGATCTTCAATATATTTAGACCACAATGCAGTTTAGTAAACTTCACTGTTCCTTATCTATGACTGAATTAGGACATTGTTTCTGTCCCTAGATTCTCTTGCAGCACTGGAACCCTGAGGATTTTTGGATGTAAGTGCATCAGTCAAATATGACACATTACCAATTCCTCATGCACTGCCACAGAATGACTTTTCAAATCCTTGTTGTCTTTAATTTCATCTAGAAAACCACCTCAAAGCAGTTACCAGATTTTTCTCACTTCCTCCCAGTAAAAGAAATAGCACGATTTATATGTTTTTCAGCTGCAATACAATACTAAAACCCCTGCCTAATGTACATTTTTCCATGCATTGCCCAATGTCAATTGGGACTTTGCAAGTGTATAATATTGTTTCTCAGAAACTGTGATCACTCTTTAATGTAATAGACTCAGCAGTAGGATTCCTTTCCTTGTATCTAGTGTGGTTTTTATTTTCCTCAGTTCTATCCCAATTTCTTCCAAGAATACTATTATTCAACTAAATATTTCCTTGACTGCTTTGATGTTCAGACTCTTGAAATATTAGTGAACTAGTGACATGCATCTTATCTGACATTCAGCCAACTTAAACAGTGTTAGTTCTTTCATCTTTATAAACCAGCCTCCGGTTTCCGATAATTACTGCTACCTGGTTTTAAATTCTTCCTAGTTAATCTCTGACTCTATGTACTGCAGCTACTATAATATTCTAACTACCATCACATCTGAACTACAGAGGAACTATAATCTTCTTGGTTTATGATAAGACTCCTCAGAGGGAACAGCCAAAATCATATTGGCTTTTTATGCAGCCTTATCTCTTTGCCAGCTCTTGCATAATTTTTTTGCACTTCAATATATATTCATTCTAGGGTGAATGCATAGCTAGCTGATGTCTGAAATGGGTCTTCTCTTGATCCTTTTTCAAAGATTTTAAGCTTCTAGGTAGGAACACTGAAAAAAACAAAACCAAATACAAACAAAAAAAATCCAAAAAAATTCAAAAAAATAAGGAAAAAGACAAAAAACCCCATTCCAACATAAAGGAGAGAATGAAGTATTGAAAGAATTTCTCAGTCTTTTTTCCTCCTAGCTACCCATCCATCCCCAGTGCACACCCACCTGAAATCATCCAACAGCCCCTCTCCCAGAGTTCTCTCTGCCAACTCTAAGAACTGCCAAGTTGTCAAATGATTCTGTTATTGTGTCCCCATAGCAACAAGCTTTCTGGCCTGAGTGACAGTATTTCCATATTTTCAACTGGAAAATGTCCCAAATAACTCTAGGAGCACCTGGAGTTTTCCTGCTATGCATATATCTTTTTCTTTTCTCCTCCCAATGCTTCATATATTAAAAGGAAGTTATTTATACTCATTGCAACGGATGGTATGATGACAGCTGAGCTTTTGAAATTTGCTTTAAAATTCTGTAAATCTGTCCTTTCTGTGGAATTTTTGTTTTGTTTGAAATATAATTTGTGAATTTTAATGCCATATTTAAAATAAAATTTTAAAAAATAGCAGTATGTAACATATCAAGATCTTGATAACTGAACAGAGAAAATATATAATGTATTATGCAACACATTCTTCAAGCTTTTAAAGTCAATGAGAAATATAAGAGAAATGCAAAAGAACTGATGAAAATGCTTTCCTCAAGGAGGAACACATTTCTAACCTATGTTTATCTAATATGTTACTCTACTGTATGCTTTGACTAATCTTCCAGAGCAACAGTGTTTTGATCATCCAGACTGATTATGCATATATTAAAAGGAAAGCGAGGTGAGGAATAAAAGCACAATAAATCCCACCAGTCTAAGTGAATTTGGTGAAATTTATACCCCTGAAAATATGGCAATTATGTCAGCCAACTCAAATTTTAGCAGTATTTTTCAGTTAGATTATTTAATCTTACTGATTTTTGAAGATGACTCCCAGTCAATTTATCGTGGCTGGCTAAGGTCTTAAGCAAAAGAGTAAGTGGGAGTTCTTGAAGTGGAAACTACATTTATCAGCACCATTACAACATTCACATAATATCACTCCAAGCTAGCATGTGAGTAAAAGAGAATAGAAGCCAGTTTACTGTCTTTTGGACAACATGTGGGTCTGCACAGCAAATGGTGAAGTCATCCCCAGCCTCCTTGTCAAGTGCAGGTTTTGTGCCTAACTCTATCACCTAGGTTACCAGCATAGTGCCAACAATTTAACACCATCATATCCTTTTATTTGGCTGCTTTGATACATATTAAGCTTTCAATAATGAGTGACAGCTCATCCTACTAATTGTACATTGCTAATTTTGTGGGCTTAAGACTATTATGGTGCGTAATTAGCAAGAGCTTGCAATGTTCTTTAAGAGGCTTTATTGAATAAAGGATTGCATATCCAAAATATACCAATGTAAATAACACAAATTCACAAATTAAAAGCCTATTTTAAAAATTATGACCCCATATATGAAGGTTAGCTATATGATAAGGAGAGAAGCAAAAATACTTAATAATTTGATGCAAGCAATTAATCATTTATTAAATAGTCAGCATTCTTTTAATCTGAGAATAATGAGGAAAAAATTAATAAAGTCTACTTCAAGGACAGAGATCCATTTCATTGAAAATAATAATTTAAAAATATAGTAATTATATGGGGCAAAACTTGTAGACCCTATAAAATAAACGAAAATGCACTTCATTCACACATTATGTCCTAACAGTTCCAGCTAGTTATGCCTATATTAAAGAGAATAATTTAAGGGAAATCCTTACCTGAGTTCTGCAAAAGCACTGGGTCGAGAGAAACTTTGGGTTCCACAACTGAGACAGCTCCTTAAGCATTGTTTCTGTCTGGGTAAGTACAAAATGCAATTAATATCAAAACATCTGAGTCTGCTAGGTTATGAGCACAAGTTGAGGGCAAAATTTGCCAACATGATAGCAAAAGGAGGGGTGGGTACAAAAGAGGACAATCTGGCTATTAGATAAGGTCTGGAGACAGAGCACAGCAGCACAATGCTGGTGACATGACATGGTGGTGACATGGGCCACCCCTGTCCTCACAGGCAAGCCTGTCCTCACCCTCACACAAGCGTACAGCAGCAGACTGTGAATCACCAAAGATTCACAACACCCTACCCACAAATATAGAATACAGAAGCCCAAAACCTGCCAAATCTATGCTTGTCACAAGAAGAACGAAGGAGGAATGAACATCAGATATTCCATAATGTTAAACAAGTATTCAGAGAACCAGAGAATCATAGCACCATTCTGGTTGGAAAGGACCTCTAAGACCATCGGGTCCAAGAACTAGCTCAGCATTGTCAAGTCTACCTCTGAACAATATCCTTAAATGCCACAAGTTCATAGCATTCCATGCAAAAATCTCATGCTTGGGCTTTGTTGTTACTGCTCCACAACTGGGTTTTTTCCCTACTCTTCATGTTTAGAATGCTATCAGTTTTAAATTCATGAAGAGAGTTGCTTCAAGCAGCATATGGGCTTTTGCTGTACATAATGATGTGATTTCTGAGCTGCCTCCTCTGGTATTATCTTTTTCCTATACAACTGGGCTCAGATCAGCTCATGCCCCTGGCTCCTGTGTGGCTGCTGCATTTAAGCTCCATAAGGGTTACTGTACTTGAGCGTAATATAGCAAATGAGTGCACCAGAATCCCACTGAGGCAGCATGTAGCCTGCGGGTACTAATGGTTCATCAAGAAGACCTTGAAGCCTATTTAATGCCAAAGCCTAAAGATCTTTCTATTTCTTTCTGCCATTTTGCAATTCATTGCAGAGTTGAAGTCAAAGAGCGAAGGTTTTTTCCTCATGTAGTAAATTAAAAAATGAACAAGTGGGTATTATGTGTTTCTTTATAACACAATATGATTCATGCCTCACCCTTTGTGCAAGCCAATAGTTCTTTGATTTAGAGCCTGGATAGCTATAAACCATTAATACAAAGTACTCTGGTTCAGACGAATTTATAGGACAAATCCCTTAAGTAAGGGTTCATGACTCTTCAGCCCAAACATCCTACATCTATCTATTTAATCTAGTTAATTCATCTATCTCTATATTTATAAAGGATCCACTCACTGGTAGCCAGATGCCACCAATGTAAATGTAGTTTATTGACAAATGAGGGGGGAGGGAGGTTGTTGCTGACAGATACACTTCTGTCATTAAGGAAATAAGTGTTTTAAGACATGTAATCACTATATTTATATATTTTGTAGGATTTTATGTTCTTTCACATTCTGTCCAATTATAGTATTTTTATTTGGACTGGAGCATTTATCTTTGCAAGTCATAGCTGGGGTGGGGTGGGGAGCACAGGGAAGGGTAGTACAGATGAAGAGTCCCAGATCCTTGCCTAAGCAGCAGTGTCTGCTATCACACAAGGAACTCCTTTACATCTTATACATTTAAGAAGTGCTAGTTAAGTAATCAAAAGGTTGATTTGGGAAAAATCAGCACAGTTTCCTCTTTTTGTTCCCTGTTGTTCATAGTGATTACATAAAACATTTCCAAATTGGGAATATTTTCTCTGGAACTTTATGTCTCATTACTTGCAAGGAATGATTATGCTCATTATATATCTAGGTTGCTACACGCACAGTTGAGAATGGCATCCACAGAAATGAAATATCCACATTTAAGCTCATGCATAAAGAGCTGTTGTTTCACGAGGACAATTCCTGTTGCTGTTCCTGATAGTGAAGGTCCTGCTGTGCTGCTTTTGTTTCTGCTATGATGGGACAAGTTCTTGCCTGCAGGCGAGACTGAACTTCCAAAATGATCATGTTATTCTCTGTGTCTAGTGAGCATTGTGGAAAACATGGGGGTTTGATTTGAGGATACAGGAGAGCTATAGGGATTTAATGTCTGGAATTAATCACACTGCTAGGGTTTGCTTTGCCACTGGTCAGTCATCCTTTCTGTGCTCACATATCATTGCAAATCATTGCATGCTGGAATATTAAAGGAATATTTCTGTATTTGTTGTACCAATGAAAATTTTATAATGGCAGGAGTTTGTTGATTTTTTATTGTTTTAGTGAAAAACAAGGATATGAAACTGTAGCAAACAAATTCTTGGTCAGACCATAGAGCTTCAAACTTGAGCAGACACATTGTGGTGATGTATCTGTAATGCAGATACTCTCCATTTTCTGCCAGAAACTAGGCCATCTAACTGCATCCTCTGGAGCAGTGTGAGTCCCAAGCTACCTATTCCATGCCTCTTCCCAAAAGATTCAGAGCAGCCAGTCCCTTCATTCTGTCCTCCAGCTGTGCCTCATTTAATCCAGATTTTGAAGTAGAAAAGAAACTGATTGCTGAATAGCACCATGAAGAAGATAAATTGAGATTTTTACTCTTTTATCTATGGGCAGTAATGACACTTTTCCTGGGAGTAACAGTACCGCTCCCAATGGCACTTAATGGCTAAATCTCTGATATTATGCTATAGAGACTAATATCTTCGTAGATGACTGCCCTTGTTCTGGAGTACTTTTTAGATAACAATGTAAGGGCACATACTTTTTCAGACTTCTAATATGAGACAGTCACAATCCAGGCCCTTCACTGTCCAGTGCTTTCAATTCAGTTTTATATCAGATGGCTACATTTGTTTCTTTTTTTCTCAGATACTGCAGTTATTCAGATCTTTAACATTTAACTGCTTATATTTTTGCTTAACTGTTTGATTATTATATTTCTCCTCACTTTCTGTCTACTAAAGCATGTGCTCAGTCAACCTAAAAAACTGCAATGAAAGGCGCAACCGGGAATCAGATTTTGGTTGCCTAAAATAATTTCAAATAAAACCCATGGGAGAGTTGTTCACAGTGTTCCATGATGCATGGAGGTGCCAGGGTCAGTTAGGCATCTCCAAAAAATCAGGTGTGGGTTAGACATCCTGGAACTCAAGGTAGTGCATGATACTTGAGATGAGATTTGTCGTAGGTGGAGCCATTAGGATTCAGCAATACTGTGGGAAATCTTTTTGATGCAGTGCATCTGCTGTACCAGCAGAACTAGTATTTATGCACAAAAATCCGTATCATTTGATCCAATTCCCTGTATTTGCTGTTTCTGACCTGAATCTTTTTTCTACTTCCAATACAATGAAAAAATAATATCTTAGGACTGAGCATGACTCCCTATGTACGAGTCTTCTCAAAAACCAATGCCTATATTAGTCAGCACACAGTCTACATTTCACTCAGCTGCCTGTGCACTCAATGCGTTTTTTCCCTGTGTTACCATGACCTCTAAAAGGTAGTTTTGCTATTCCATGCTTCCTAATAAGCAGATAAAGCTAAAGCAAAACAAAAAATTATTGTCTTCCTCTGATCTCTTTTCTGGCTTCTGCACCTAAAAATCCAACCTCTATTTCTCTCTGTTCCCCAGCTCATTCCCTTCTAAGCACACCTGACACACATAAGGTTTAATAATTTACAGGTAGAGGGCCTAGTTTGCCAGGCTAGAGACATATTCCAATTTCTTCCCACAACTCTAATGAGACAAAGCAGTCAGAAGCTTATTGCTAGCGCCACATAAAATCAGATTTATTGATGCTTTTTGTCAGAAAGTGGTGCAAAGCAGTTTGAGTGTTCTACTGAATTTCTCCATTCATCTTCCAGAGTAAACTTTTCCTGCCTGTTAATGGAAGAACCACTATTATGAGTATTATTTTTTTTCCTAATTAAGAAGCTAGATAAGATTGCCCCAGTCCAAAACACACTGTGCAATTCTACACAAAACTACTGGCTTTATATCTAGTGGTTATGATTCCCAGAAGGCTGTACCTGTAGGGAGAGAGCTTTGTGTGCTATAGCTCATTCCTGGGTGACATATTAGGGAAGGGTGATATGGAACCATTGATCCTCTAAATGATCTGCCACTGCTAGCAGAGCTCCAGAAAGTTCTCCTCACAAGGCAAAGGTTATTCTGTACTCTTTGACAATGACAGCAGAGCACACTGTCTTTCCCAGCTAACCAGGAGATGCCTATTGACTTTTGTTTGTTTGCTTTTCTCTGTTTCTGATGTGAATTATTCATTGCTTTGGTTTAAACAGTCTGGGGTTTTGGATCATCTAAAGTTGCTGCCTCAGCATCATAATTTCAGAAGATGTAGTACAAAGGCAAAAGTGACTCACATGCTATAGGGTGGCAGCACATCTAGCTCTAGAAATGGCCAGATCTGAGATATTATATTCTGAACCAGATGGTGCTGTCAGACAGCACAGAATGACAACGTTTAGATGATACAGAAAGGGTAATGTGCCCAAGAAGTGAAGGAACTCTATCTCCACTTGCTGCATTTTTTTAACTTTAGTTACAGATGGCACAGCAAGGATCATCTCAGAAGGAAAAGTAAGACTTCCTCATAGCTGAATTTAATGTAAAAGTATCTGTTGCAACATTTAAAAATTAGGCAGGCAGATCCTCTTTCCTAGTGACTGCGTTTGGCTCCTTCATAATAAAAGGAATAGAGGATAATACAAGGAATTGGGAATTGTTGTTCTTTGTTGGGTTTTTTTAAATCTGAAAAACTACAGAATAGTACTCATTCCAATCAAGCAACATTTTTAATGCAAAATATATATTAAAATATGACATATTGTTTTCTTCTTCATAAACTGTTTCCATTTCAGGTCAAATTATTTTTCAGTTCAAAATATAACATGGTAGAAACAGTGAAATATTTCTGGGGAATCAAATTGAAACAGGTTGAAATTGTCAAAACTAAATTATATCATTGACTCAAGCTATCACACGTTACTTCAAAAGTCATAATTTTTGTTTTGTAGACAATTACTTTAAAATGATTTTTTGTCATAATTTGTTGTCCGCAATTTCTCCTCATCTTGAAAATACTCATGAGAAAACACAGATTTTCTTACCCTGCGCCGATTGAAGTATGAGTTTTAGCAGTAGTAGACCAATTATCCGAAATGCAGACTTTCTTTCCCAAATATCTCAGGGGTGTATATTCTGCATTCACCCCATTTGGAGCCATAATGCTACTAAATGACTGGACTTATATTTTTGTCTTCTCCTTAAGTAACTTGGCTTTGAACTACAGAGGCCACATGCCAAACTGTCTTCTTTCATCTGAACCAATGAAAATTAGCACATCAGTCCATAAAGTGTACACTAAGACTGTGCTGAAAAAAAGTAACAATACCTGGGCATTTATTTTGCTTGTGGCAGATAAACTCAAGGAAGATGAATTTAAATTCATAAAATTAACCACTAAATTGATAATGAGGGGAAAAAATGTTGCAAAGATAAAACTCCTACTTAATGCAACATGCTACTTCTCTTCCTGTAGAAATGTATTAAAAACACACAAATAAAAGGGGTTTAATTTTGCTGATCTCAGCTCTCTTCAGCCATCACAAATTGGCTGGCTGACAAATTTCTAATGACAAATAGGTGGAAAATTTTATCTCAAATGGGAAAACATAAATAAGTTATTATTTTAGAAATTTAGGACTAAAATGCAGTCTTTAATCATTTAATGGAGATGCAGAGGACAGCCAGAAAAATTAGGACATTTTTACCTGTTGCAAGCAGATCAACTCCTTGCCATGTTTGTTTTGAGCTGTATTGCGTGTAAGTCTCTTTGTAAATGATACAGATTTACTTTTGGGTGGGATGGTTAGGAGGAAGGATAAAAAATGAGAATCTTTCCAAATAAATGTATGGAGCAGGAAAAAACAGCATTGTGCAGATGAATCAACACAGAAGGAGTCAGGAAGCAGCAAGGGAATGAAGATACTTATCTTTCAGGGAAGCATATATTAGGACTGACTGCTTAATGAAAACATATATTTTAAATTATGCAGTGTAAAAATCGCATATAAATTCGAAATACTTTATTATTGGAAACTTGTTTAGGCCTAAATTTTCTCAGTCACACAAGGAAAATAATTTTATTGAACCTCTTCTCCTGAAGCATTATACTTTTGCAGGATTAGAATGGATGGGAGTATTGCTTTCTGTTCCAGAGTGAAACACATTCATATGCTTTTTTTGCAAGATTTCTTTCAAAATTTCATCTACATTCTTCTAGCTCTAGCAAAAAATATGGCATCCACCAATAACTAGTTTTTGCTTGTTTGTTTTTTCAAAAAATATGGCTTTCAAACATGATAAGCAAAGCCAGCAAAAAACAAATTTACATTGGCAAAACTGCATCTCGTAATGCTTTTGCTGCTGTAGTGATGCCAGCCTGGGGAGGAGATATTCACAATACTAGAAGCAATGTTGAGAAAGTTAAGCCAAGCAACATTTTAAGCTGTGGTATATAAAGACCTTGTGTTTGTTTTTTATTTCTTTTCTCATGGTAACAAAATGTGTAAATCATCATGTAATCTAGACCAATGCATGCAGCAAAAAACAAGAGGAGCTAGAAGTCACTGTGCAGCAATTGAACTATGACCCAGCTACCTTCAGAGAAATGTGGGATGACTTGCACAGCTGAGTGCTGCAGTGGGTGCCTAAAGACATCAGGAAAGGGAGAGGCAAAGAAGGAGAAGCAGTGGGGTAGTCCTGCATTGTTGAATCAGAGCTGACAGAAGCGCTCACCATGCCACTTTCCATCATTTGTAGCAGTCCTAAATAACCAGAGAGGTCCAAGCTAGCTTGAGGCACTGTGATAACCACAAGAAGGACTGGAAAGAGGATCTGGGGAGCTGCAGGCCCCCAGACTGACCTCAGTGCCAGTGGAGGTCATGGAGCAGTTCATCTTGCCTGGCACGTACAGGACAAGGGGATCAGGCCCTGACAAAATGGCCTCATGGAAGGCAGGTCCTGCTTGACAAACCTCCTTGTATGACAGTATGACCCACTCAGTGGATAAGGGAAAGGCTGTGGATGTTGCCTAGCTAGACTTCAGTAAAAATCTGACATCATTTCCCACAGCATCCTCCTAGAGAAACAGGTTATGGATTGGATGAGCTAAATCTTCACTAACAGCAAATGATAGGACAAGAGGAAATGGCCTACAGCTGGGCCATGAGAGGTTTAGATTGAATCTTCAGAGGAAGTGTTTTGAAGGACTGGAACAGGCTGCCCAGGAATTTGAGTCACCATCCCTGGAGGGATTTATGAGACATGTAGATGGGTCACTTAGTGGCATGGTTTAGTGCTGGACTTGGCAGTTCTGGGTTAAAGGCTGGACTCAACTGTCTTGAAGGTATTTTGCAACCTAAATGCTTTTGTTATTCTATTCTATAAAGCAGACTTGGCAACGGAGGCAACTACACCTGCTATGATCCAGGTCTGATATGCAATTTTTAATTATTTTTTTTTTTTTTACATGAAGAGGTAATGTGTAAAGAGAGTTATCCTGATGATGCATGAAAGACTTAATCCATAAATAGGCAAAAATATTATGATAGTTGCATCTGTCACAAAATAATTGGAGACAGCTACATCTTAAGTAGGGATCAATGATTAAGTTTATGGTTCTACATAGTTCTTAAAAGTATGTATAGGAATCTGAACAACTGAACAACTTGCCCTTCATTGTTTTCTCTAATGACTGAACAAGTTCCTTAGAAGCAGCTGCTGACTCCTGATAGTGTTCTGGCTGTAGATGAATGTATACAAGCTCTGCTGAGAAGTCCTCTGCCGTTTTAGCTGCGAGTTACTGAATTTCCAAGAGCTTCTTCAAATGCAGTCTGGCAGTTTGGATCCCGCCATGTATAACCCACAGGAAGCTGAAGGCAATTTCAAAGACTGCAACAATGGAAAAAGAGTCTACATTGAGATATACATTTTGGACTGTGTATTGGAGCATTGTAGGCAAATGTACTGCCTTGCAATGAAAAGTGGGACTAATTGAAAAGTGGAAACCTACTGCTGACCAGAAAATAATTTCAAAGTTCCATATTTCCTTCCAGGTATTTTCTCAAAATAACTTGCTTGTTTTTCTTTCTTCCCCCAACACCTTTCCTTGAAGGTTTGCTGGGTTTTTTTTCCCTTTTGGTAGAAATAATTTCCATTTCATGTACAATATGGGATGTCTATACTTCAACCTTTTGATATTGCATCAGTTCCCACTTCCTCCTGTAACAGGTAAAACTCAAATTATCAAATATAGAAACAGCCCTCTGTTTTATGCACTTCTTCCAGGTACTGATCTTTCTACAGAGACTCAAGTCCCTCTTCAATAAGTTACTCCTCAGCTACCTAACTCTATCAAAGACTTCACAGCATTCTCACCCAGACAGGATTGCCTCAAAAGATCTCAACAGATCAAAATTCACTACCGGACATCTTATATTGGTAAGGATTTATGAATTTGTCTCTCTGAGGGTCATTAAGTTTCTCCAGGCCAAAGTTTATGCTCACAGTTTACAAGAGCAGGAGTGACATGGGCACTGACAAGTACCAGCAGCATTATTAGCTCTAGCAGACATGCTGTCCAATCCAATTTTAGGCTCTGCAGACCAGCCCATAACTGCAGTTCATGAAAGGTCAGATCTGTCATTTGTGATCACCACGCAAAAAAACAGATTAATGTCTCTGTTCCCATTTTGCTGGATAAGTGTGGCTTCATCCATTTGCTCTTTCCCCTGGAGTGTTAGAACAATCTTCATTAGAGTCATCCAGAAAGCTGGGATAGACAAATAGCTTATATGGGAGTTCTCTGCACATTCACCTTTTCTTTAAGGTCATTTTCAGAGGATGAGGAAGGGAACTGCCCTGAGCCTGGAAGCACTAGCAATACATTTTATTATTCCTATTTGATGTGGTCAAAATCTGCATCAGTTCTGTCAGTCACCAATGAGCAAGAACCAGTCTCATTCTGTGGTATGGCCTGTGGCCACAGAAGCTCTGAAAAAGTTTCTTGTGATCTTTCTGAGCCCCTTGGGATTATTCCTTGACTTGCTGCACCTTCTAATTGTTAAAGTCCAGGTTTTAACAGGCACCCCTGGGCAAACTCACCATGACAAATCTAAATTTTGTGACACCAAGCACTCAGTTTTGCTCAAAGTCCTTTGAAACATCTATTTTGAGACATTATTTAGGGTTAGTACTTCAAATGGCTCCAAGTAATGTAGACACAAGCGCTTGCAGAAAGAGAAATTCTTTCTGAGCTCCTCACTACAAATATTTTTCTGAGACCCTTAGATATTTTTCTAAAGGAGCTTATCACTGTCTCATTTGTTCTAATTTCAAACAGTAGTCAGACAGCATCATGCAGGTATGACTGTGGTTAATCTGACATATGGCATCAGTGTGGATTGTCCCTCTGCATGATTTATTCACTTTTATCCCCTTAAGTCCACCACTGCTTTATTTCTTCCCCATAATTTTTGTTCCTTTCTGATCCCCTTGTTTCATTATAAATATTTCCCTTTTCCCTTTGGATTGCCTCGTAAAAATAAATCACCAAATGAAAGTATTGCAGAGTGGATTGTTAATTGTACTAAATTGACAGCCTTATCTGCTTGTGTGCTATCTTTACTGTTGTTATGTTTGGATAGGACATCATTTCCTTCATCTTTTGAAACCCTCAGGAGCAATTAGGAGAACTTAGATTACCAGTGCAGGTTTGTATAGAAGAAGGAGAAAGAAAACTATCTGCTACATTGCGGTTTTGGCCACAGCCCACAGCAAAAGGCAATACAAAGCTGCACCATCCTGTGGAGGAAACTGGAGGAAATCTGGACTGGACACCAAGATGTCTTGGAAGCATAGTGCCTTCAAAATTCCGGGGCACATTCATTATATTTGACTAGTCTGAGGAGAAATCTATTACTTCCTTTCCACTCTGCTTCAGATATTGTCCAAAGGAAACACCACCAAAACTGCCCATTAGCCCCAATTAGAACCTCTGAAGGAAGAGCATAGATAATTTTAATGTCCAGCTGTCAGGAGGTGAGTCAGTGTGGAAAAGACCTTCATCCTTCCTCATGGCTTGTCTTCAAAACCCCTACAAGCTTATGGGACCTTTCAATATTAGCCAGCCATCAGATCTGTTTAATCATGTAGAAAGCTGAACTCTGAGCATCCCCTCTCCCAACAGACAGAAAAACTATGGCCTTTCTGACAATTGAGAATTTAGCATTCAATTCTGGCTAGGCAAAGCCACAAAACTATGGAAAGGTATAAACTCCCATGACAGGAGGGCTGGAACTAGATGATCCTTAAGGTTCCTTCCAATCAAACCATTCTATGATTCTATAATTCTGTACTTGTGAACCAAAGATTTTCACTTGGTTTTTCAACTTTGAGATCTTATCCACTATGCAGTTTTGTGCTCACCACAAAAAGTCTGTCTTTGCTTGGTGAACTGGGGACTCCTTAGAATCCAAAAGGGCTGTCAGTGTTTGTCTCTTTAAGTGTTAGCAGAAAGCTGAGGCTTAGTAACTAGCTCTGCCATGCTCGCAGAGCATTGCTGTGAATGCAAAGACATAGCATGTTTCAGACCACAAGGCGCAGGAACGCGCGTCCTGCTTATTGAACTTGAAATCCTTCCTAGTTTATAAAAGACAGAGCAACAAACAGGAAGGGTTGAGCTGGAGTCTATATATAATGGATCTAAGAGACACCCTTCTGTCATGCTGAGACTTGATTACAGCCTAAGTGCTGTCAGAAGGGCCATATGTTCCATTCACAGCATGGCTTAGCCCTCTGCGGGCTCAGCAGGAGTGGGCAGCAGCTTGGCAATTTGTCCAAGGCAAGTTATGAATTGACTAGGATAAAGAGATTAGGGCCCTGATCCTCGAGTACCTTCATCCTCGTGGAGTGACTTGTACGAGTGTGAAATGGATATGAATGGGTACTGCTTGGCCTTGATAATGATTTAGCACCACTTTGGGCTCATTTTGAAAAGGTGAAAATGACTGTAAAAGCAGAAGATAATCACTGACCTTAATTCTTGCCCTGCATTTCCTTTGTGCTTGTGTGTTTCTTCAACAATTTGTCTGCTTCTAACTGCTAGATTTTGAAACAAATTGGAGTGGGGAGAGGCAAAGGTGACTGAGTTCCTTCATTGCATTTGAATCTACGGTTAAACATCAGGCATCACTAAAATCCAACTAACGGGAAAAGCTAAAATTTGCTTTTAAACAAAGACAAATAACATAACTCAAAAAAGAAAAAAAACCTAAGAAATTAATGTTCTCTTCCTCTACCAATCTTCTGACATTATTTACTACTCTGTTCTCCATTCCCAGTCTCTTTCGGTAATGGTGTTTTCTGCAGTGCCTTAGAAAATGGCTTGTAGGCTCACAAGTCAATGGTACAGCAGTATTTCATGCACTACTTCAGAAATGGGGATCATGTCCAGAGCCCTAATTTTCATGCAAATTGCTGACTCTGTTTAGAAAGGTCAGTACTGCTAAATGCTAACAAAATGCAACAGCAGGCAAACCTAGTGGAGTTAAAGGTTTGCTCATGATTATTTTTTTTCACAGAGCCCTGTAAAAAATAACCCTGTCTCTGTCACAAAGAGCACAACATTATGATCTGAAATAAGAATTCTATGAGTCAGTTGAGAGGTGGATAATGTACTAATTTACTTCCATCTAGAAGAGAGGGGGAATAAAACGTCAATCTCTCCTTGATTTTTTGCTCTCAAAGAAACCGAACATAAGTATGGTCCCCTGAATCACAGGTATGAATCAGAATTTCACACATTTTTGTGGTAATTGGCACCACACTCCTTTCTTCAAAAGGGCCCCTCAATTAATGCAGATAGGACAAAAGGAAGAACACTGACATGGTATTGTAACATTAAGCTTCATCTGTACTAAAGGGTCAACTTAATGCTAGCAGGCACAAAATTCTATCTTTTGTCATATGAGGGGACATTCAGCCTGTGAGTTCTTTTAATACTAGACAGAGCCTGGTATTACATCAGTACTGGAGTTTTCTAAGAATTTTTTTTCTTGCTTTAAGAAAGGGAAAAGTAACCCAATTTTTTTTTTGTTTGTTTGTTTTGTTTTGACCCAAATAAAATGTGTAACTCAACTATTCAAGTTTTAAACAATAAAGAAATGGTGGTTATTTTTTTAAATCATCACTTCAGTTATTTTAAATGGTTAACTTTTCAAAACTAAAACCAGTCTTTTTCCCATTTGGACTGAAATGTACCCGTTTTTTTTCCCCTGAAGTTGTCATTTTCAATTAATGGATTCCCTGAATGCAGTAACTGTCCAAACAAACTTGCCAGTTTATATGAAAAATAGAAAAAGAGCATCATGGAGGAAAGCTTATTTTCTGAGTGGTTGGGGTAGTCTGGTGATGATCCATGACTATACATGATCCCTATGATCTGAAGCAATGGAGGATTTAACATTTAGTTCTGACTAGCCAAATGTACAGGGCTGATGATAGCATTCTGCTTCCTGGACTCTCACCTTAAGATCTGTTTGGCTTAGCTATCTAAAAACACTGTAAAGCATTTGGTGTGGTCCATTTTCCATTAGAAAATATCAAAAAATTCCTGAAGTCCAGGGAGATGCCTGTAAAAGTGGGAGAGGGAGGGATGTGTTCAGATGAGGTGCTGAGCTCCTCTTGTTTTGCATGGTGGGATGGTGAAGGCTAGTATGCTGCAAGATCAGCTTCAGGGCATGCTTCATTCCACTGGATCCAGCGCTATTAGGACTGGAACTTCACTGCTTAGCAAGGGAAAAGCATTGTTACATGTGCCATGCTGGGAACAATTTGCCTTTTTTGCCACTCAAAACCTCACTGAAGTAGAAAAAAAAAGGCAAAAGTTTATACTCTTTTCTATGCACATACTTAGACTGGACTTCATTCCTTCCTAGATGCACAAATTTGTGTGCTGTGTACAGCAAGAAACACCAACCTCAGACAACCCATTTCCTAATGATTCACAAACAGAAGGGAAATTCATCACATACAAACCTATGTACGCTAATTTGGTCACCTCTAGCATTAATAGCTTGAACACTCTCCTTCCTACTGAGTGTTCTGTTATGCCCTGTGGTAGTTCAGCTGCTCGCTTCTACTTCCCGTGGGAGCTCTGCAGTATATTTGGAATAAACCCTTTGGCCTCCAATTTCCTCCTTTGCTGCTCCCTGCTAGTAGGCCTCTGTGATTTTCAAAGGTGATCTGGGAAGGAGCTACTTTGGGGACTGATTTCATTTTTATTTAGTGCACAGAAATGACAAGCAAGCACAACAGTGCCCCTCTGCTTTGGAAAAGTGCCAGGTTCAAAGACCATAGAGCCTTTTATAAAGCTCCATTACCAGAATAGGTTTCAGTCCTCCACCATTCAAGCCCATTAGACATGTGCTCAAACAGACACTTTCCCCATCCCTAACACAGTAGGGTACAAGGTGAGACAGATCAGGATCAGCAAAAAGGTATTACCACTACATTCTCAAATTAGAGTGAAATTGGTTTTGTCGATTCTTTCATTGTACACCCATGGAGAAAGCTTGTCCTCGGTAAATACTTTTTTTTTTTTTTTTAATTCAAGTGCCTCAAGTGAAACTTCAGAAGTACTGGAGGTGTGACTTTAAAAAAGCCTATATTCTTTGTAAAATTTTTATAAATATGCACATTTATATGGTATCCAAAACCAGAAAAGAAGTATCAGAATTCAGTATCCGCACATGTGTTTATCTTTATAGCTACTAATCTATTGCTAAGCTATAAATCTATTAGGAAGGGCTTTGAATATTGCCTTTCATCTGCTCTTTTCCTCTTCCTAAAATAGATCTCACTCAATAACCTCTCTTGGATAAGAGGCTCAATATCCATTGGTATCCTTTTCCTTGTCAGGCATGAGGTTATTACTGAATAATGATGATAATTAAAAGTACTCTAACTGATGTGACTAATAAAACAAATTTACATCAATGATGAAGGGCAAATCTCAACACATTGGGTGTGGTTTAGATAAGCAGCAAAAAGATTGATTATCCAAATGTTATCCAAAGGCTGTGTGCTAAAATGGAAGCAGCAAAAATTCAGATGAAAATTTTATAGTAGCAGCTGCTTCATGGTAAGTTCCTTCCTGCAGCTGGAAAAAGAAGTTCTGTAGTCCATGACTGAAGGCAATATAACCATTGATCAAAATATATATCATTGGCTGATATATGATGACTTTTCCAGGACTTCTCAAAACAATAATCACACATACTGACACTTTTTGGACATTGATGAATAGTTCTCAATGAGGTGGGGGACTTGTAGCTTTCTATTTTGACCACTGAATATAAATAAGCTTTGTTCTGTAATTGTATAAGAAATATTAAAAAATGTTTCTATTAAAAATATTATCAAAGACATTTTATTGGTATATTTATATTTTCATTTGTAATCAAGATTATAAATTTATAATATTACTTATATTGTCATGTGTAGCACATTCAGCTTTCAGCTCTAGATTTTCCTTGCTTATGAACACTGCTCTCTCCAAAAGGAAATGCACTACCCTTTCAGTTCCATGTACATACTAGCTCTTTTTGCTTCTCTGTCAACATAAATGCAAGCATTCCTTTTACTTCAGCCATGTTAGCCTTTGTCTACCAGCTAAACTCTTTTCTCCTTCAAACCTTTGAGTAAATCTCTCTTCAAATCCCATCTTGCCAAAAATATGTCCAAGAAATCAGCCAATTTTCAGGAGACCGAGTGAAAAGATAGATAGAAAAAAAATAGATGAAAACAATAAAGTGGAAAAGCTTATTTCCATGGAAGACTGTAGTTATTCAGCTGTGTGGTTCCTCTCCCCTCCTTTAGCACTGGCAGAGTCCACTGTGCAGCAGTGTAAGCACAACCCAGATGCGATCCCTGAGGTGCGCAGGCAGGCATGAGAGCATCCACCTTATCAGTCAGTGGAGCAGCTAAAATTCCCTTCTACTCTTCTGCCTACAGAGAGTACTCTGCCTAATGATTTTTAGTGACTTTGTGTTCTTGCTGACAAAAATAAAGTAGCTGAAGGAAACCGTTTTGGAATAAAAGGCTAAAACATCTTGATGTAAAATGCTTTTTTTGTTTTTGTTTTTTTGAACGTGCCAATTAATAGGCAAAAATCTCATCCTGTGAAAAAATTTCACATATAAAATCTGAATAAAATAAGCCAAATAAAGTATTTACCATTATTAGCTTGCCTTGCTTTAGTCCTTGTTTAAAGGAACCATAACTCACATCCATAACTCACAGCTCTGTCCAGAAATCCTGGGATTTGGCCTTTAGTTTTTGGATTCAAAGTACACTATTTTGCTCAGAATTGGTGAATGATGTCAACATTACATTATTCCAAACACATGATGACTAATGTGGGCTATATAAAATCAGTAACCTTCCCTTTTTGTCTTCAATTTCTTTGAATATAAAAATGGAAAAACACAAAAGAATTCCTTAAATATGAAAATTTTAAAAAAAGAAGAAAGAAGAAACCAAAGTAATTCCTTGAATTTCCTATGAAGAAGACTTTCACACTGAGTGCATAAAAACACCCCCACAACCTAAATGCATTCATATAAGAACAATTTCCTTAGATAGCAGCATTCTTTATTCCTCTTGCTATTATTAAAGATGCTGGTGTTTGAATAGCTTTCTCCCTCACAAATCAGCTTTTCCTTCAGCTGAGGGAAGTCATAACCCTGTGTTTAAGACATCTCATGCTGTTTCTCAAAAAAATAATTGTTGTGCCACCAGTGCAGAAAAGATTACAGAGCTGATGAACTTTTACTATATTAAACACTTACTCTGATTCGAAAAGCTATATTTTCAAATCAGATGCATCCTGGCTTTCAATTTTGCATGATCAGAAAAAGGTACCTACATGCCCAGAGGGCACAAATTGGAGTACCTGTGATATTGAGCCCTTAAGTGGACACAAACAAGGGTGTAAAACATAAAGGATTTGGTTCTGGTATGTAAAGAAAAGCCTTTCTAAAGTTCTGAATATATATCAACTCCATCAGCTTCTGTTGAACTAAACAAGAAATGAATATGCAGAACATTCTTAGATATTCCCAGATGAGTGTTTAGTCTTGACCTTAATGATCTCTCTTTCAAAATACCACTTTACCTCATGAGAATGTTGTGGGTTTTTCCACTGTAAGGGTGGCAAAGCACTCAAACATGTTGCCCAAGGACATTGTAGAGTCTCCACTCCTGGAGATACTAAACATGCATCTGGACTCAGTACTGGGTAATTGACTCTAGCTGGCCCTGCTTGAGCTGGAGGGCTTGGACCAGAGGACCTCTGAAGGTTACTTCAGGGTGCTGTCATTTAAAATCCACAATTTACTGCCAGAAGCTGCTCTTACTTGCTATAATGTAAACTAAATGGGGCTACCAAGATGAACTATTAGCAAAACATTTATTTTTAGTAGGAAGCAAAATTAGTTAGGTAAATGATGGAACATAAATGCGTTTTCTTCTGTTGAATGGTGGACATTATTTTTACATTTTCCTTACCATACTGATGTATTTTTTAAAATGTGAAACAGTTTCTATGGTAATTTTCTAATTTTAAAAAAGTGAGTGAAATAGCTCTTCATAAAATTTATAGAAAAACATGATTAAGGTAAAATATATTGTTAACAATTTTCTGTGAGAGAAATATGTCCATAAAAAGAAAAATGAGGACGGCAAAAACTTGAGCAAAACAACAATTTTAATTCACCTGCAACACTATTTATTCTTCTGATGTATTATATTAGCCAGATGAATCCAGTAGAAAAAGGAAAATAACTTTCTTTTTAAAGAGTTCTTTGTGCACTCCAGAGTAATTGAACTCTTGGTTAGGGTATGTGTGGTTGAAAACCAGTGCATAGATAACCATTTATTAGTCAGCCGAGAGCCATATTTACCAGTAAATCTGATTTAGAGAAAAAAAAATCAAACATTACTTTCAGCTCTCCAAACAACTCCCCATACTTTTGATTTTTGCAGCACTGCCTGGTGGCTCCCTGCTCACCCTATTGAGGACAAAGAGGGTAGTTTGATACCTCTGGTCCCCCAGCTGTTCCTCCAGAGCGCCATCCAACCCTGACATGGCCTCTTAGTCAGAAGGAAGCATTGCCAGCTGGGAGCTGTATGGAAAACCTCTGGTAGAATATAGAACCTCCACCTTTTAGAAAAAAATAGAAGCAGTCTTTTCCCACAAAATTCCCCTTACCTTTAGGCCCACAGGTACAAATTATGGAGGCTTTAGAAGGTAGGGATTATATATCTAAATTCCCTCCTGACATGGACAGTTCTGACTCACAGGCTAAAGGTTAAGGCTGAATGTCTTTGAGATGGAGACTGGAAGCAAGTACATCCTATAGTCAAGTCACACTTCAGGGCTGACATTTAGTACCCTTTAGATTTGATAATATTGGCCTTCTACACTGCCACAGTACCAAACCAAAACCACGTATGGGCACATGAGTCCCAACCATTTTTCAACTTCTTATGGCGACACTAGACAGATTGTATTTTCACTTTTTTATTTTCTCAGTTTGCAGGTTTCTTTCAAGTCTGGATGACCATTTGCTTTAATATTAAAGAAAAAAAAAAAAAAAGACTGATTTATCTTACAAATTAGAGCCACCAAGAATGTTACTTTCAGAATTCACTACAAAACCAGCAAGAGTTTCTACTGAAACTAAAGGTTACTACAGCCTCTCCTGTTCAGGCAGGTTTATATGGCTATGGGAGCTACCCAGTTACACTTGGAGCATTATCAATTCAAGTGATCCAGATCCAGAAACAAATTAAGTACCCAGAACACCTGTAAAACATGGCAAATGTGACACAGAGAATGCCGTGCACCATGTCATCAGGTACCTTCTGCAATAAGTATCTGCAATAATCCTGCAATAATCACCTCAGTTTTAAAGAGAAGGACACTGCCCCTCACTCCTCCAGTGGTTTCTTTTCCATGTCTCACCCTGTTAACTTTTAACTGTTGGGAGTGGGAGGGATCAAGATATGGGCAAGGCAAACTGGGATATTGACAGAGAATGAAGTGACCCTGGAGGAGAATGTTGATTAATTAGGTGACAGGTTTGACACCAAGGATTACATAGCAGTATCTAGTTTGCTTGTTGTGATTTCTTTTGAACAGTTTTGTCCTAAAAATTCTTTAGAAAACAATACAGATTCTGGCTTCATTGAGGAGCTAATTTGATACACTTTTCCTTCAGGTCATGTTGACCTCATCAGACAACAACTAAATCTTCTGAGTTATTTTGTTGTTGTTTTGTTGCCTGATTGTTTCTTGGGGCTTTTTTCTTGATTAAAGAGTCTTTCACATTTCTGGAAATAAGCTATCGTACATGTAAATTTTAGAAGCAAGAAGAGATGACTAATTAGATCTAATATGACCACTAAGCTGTAATAGGCCTTGTGAAAAAAAAATCAAATGGATTTTTGATAACAAATCAAGATTGGCATCAGTATTAATATCATTTTTGCTAAAACCAAACCCTGAAATTAGTTTAAAAAAAATGCAGGTCTGATTTTATCTGTGTTACCCATAGATCATAGAAGCTGCATTAATGTCTCTATAGCCACTCAAAAATACTTCTTGCCTTTCTTGTTAATGAAATGCTCTTACAATAAATCAGTCTTCACATGTTCAAATGCATTTTAACAGTTTTTTATCAGTTTTAGCTGCTAAATTCCCAAGATAAATATGTAAGGGAAGAAAGTGGAAATTTTTTCCACCCAAAATTAAAGAACTTTTTTTTATCATTTGCTATACTTTTTTTCCTCTTAAACGTTAAGAAATATTGGGGGGAAAAAATTAAGTGCAACAGCAACTGCAATTTCAAATTGCTTTAAGAATATCCAGATCAATACTGAAAAAGAAATAATGTTAAAATTAACAAATCTATGAATGCAAATTAGGGGAAAAAATCAGATCAAATTTTCAGATTTAAAAAATTATTTGTAATGTCACTAGACTATCAGTATGTGAAAATCTAATAAATTAAAAAGGTATAAGTAATATGATTATTTAAGCTTTAGAAAATAAAGTTTATATGCTAGATTCCAGATAGGTCTATCTTATTTTTCCATATCTTTCACTAACTTTTTTTTGGCATATTGGAGTTCCTTGCCCTGTTTTTGTTTTTCTAATATGTGTTTTTCTAATTTGGAAATAATGCTAATTAACCCCAAGTTAAGCCAATTGACTCATTCAGATTTGAAAACTGTATTAATATAACATGAAAATGAAAGTTAAAAACTTTGTAGCTTTTCATTAGGTTACATGGATCTTTCCCATTGAAAGAGTGTTCTTCCCTTTCTCTTTCATAAAAAATAAAAAAAAGCTCTCTGAAAGGACACCTAGGAACAAAAACGGTGCCTTAAAAAAAAAGTTGAACTGTCTTGGCTCTCAGCAAGTATCAGAGCCAGTTTAATCATTGATGCTCCTCCAGCTCTTTCCTCTGCAGTTTTGCAAAAACATGACTAACATAGTTCAGATCTTTCTTTGTTGCTTCTCTGTGAAAACTCCAATTCTGTAATAATTAAGCTTAAAACCAATAAGGTTAACTGTCGTGTTCCAGATTTTGTATAATATTGTTTGATCAAGTAAACACAATTAGCAAATTAAGAACAAAGAAACACATGAAGGTCATGCTGAAGCAAGTCACTATGTCTACCATCAGATTAGGATCAGATTAAGCGAGACTGAACTGGCATTTGCTGTTCCTATTAGATTTAATTCTGGCCAGTCATGAGGAATTATTTTAAGAAGTAATAGGATTAACTAAGCAAAAACCAAGATGCAGCATTCACTTTCTTTACTAAAACAGACATGGTCTTAAAAAGCTTATCAGCCTTTTATAATTCATTCGTACTTATGACTGGTTCTATTAACAGATGTTTGTGGCAAGAATATAGAAATCATAGAAAAAACAAGGCAGAACACAGCTTGCATATCTGTATTTGGTAATGTTCTTAGCTAACTGTGTCTGACCAATAAAACACACCTGAGTTAACAGGAGATGAAAGATTTCTCAGCTACTTATGTCAACTTTCCAACCTATAAGTATTTTTTGTGTATTTTACTTTTTAAATGGGTTTATGGTTTTATTTCTTGTTTAAACATTTTCAGAAACAAGAGACTTAGATGGAATTCTCTGTGTGTGTATACATATTCACAGCAGTCATGGTAGGGAGAAGAAAATCCTTAGCATGTGATCTGTTC
Organism: Chlorodrepanis virens; assembly: GCA_003286495.1. Lineage (NCBI taxonomy): Eukaryota > Metazoa > Chordata > Aves > Passeriformes > Fringillidae > Chlorodrepanis > Chlorodrepanis virens. Next base: position 111,009,517 of record LTAT01000004.1, on the reverse strand, counting down.
ATCTAGCACAAAGATGAGAAAAGTACCAGTATTCTATCTTTGAGCATTGAATTTACATGTACACACACATATTAAAATTAGGTAAAAAGAGGTCAGAAACTGGCTGCAAAGGTCAGGCAAAGAATTCTTCTTCAAAGAGAAATAGATTGGGAGGAGAAATGGATTTTCTGACAAAGGAATGCTTTCAAGTACACAGGAGAATCTCAATTTATTTTTCTTATTTCATTTACAAACCAAACATCTCTCCATCTCCCAAAATAAAAAGCTCTGCTTTGTTCTTGTAGGAGTTATCAACTTCTAGTTTGAATGGACAGCATACTGAAGAAAAGAAGCAAAGGAAGCAGATTCACGAATTCCATTTAAAATGTCAGAGTAGGGCACAAAAGTAAATGTGAGCCTTTCACATATTAAAGGTCTTTTTTAAAACATCCTGGTTTAAAGCATCATGCTGGTGAGGTAAATGACATAAGTAGGATTTTGGAAAATTCCAGTGCAATAGCACTCGTGAACCAGCAACTCGGGCCTGCACCAGCTGCTTTTTCCCCATGCTTTGTATCCTGCCTGTGCTGCAGGAAGGGGATCTCACTGCAATATAACTGGGCACGAGGAACCAGAGCTCCATCATTGCACTGAGATAAGGAGACATATTTTAGTGAGCACAGTAATTGCTGCAAGTACTGCCAAGACAAGGGCTACAGATTAACTAGCTGTAGGTGGCTCCCTAATGCTCCACCCATATCTTCTGTAAGGAGCAGGGAGAGATCATCGCATGCAGCAATTGCTCCCTTTGTGTTTGAGTGTGTGCAATATGGCCAGGTCTGTGGAACGTTTGATTGCAGATACAGGGCTTTTTCAGCAAGAAGGCTCTTGTAATTTTAAAAACAGGACACTTAACTGATTCCTGCCAAACAAAATTACTTTAGTGCTAAGGTGTAGCTGAGATTGGTAGATGAAACACTGGTGAAATCACTAACATTTCAAATCCCTACTGTGCATTGATTTTCAGGACACTTCTACTAATCATCGAGAGTTCTGTTTTCTATTGGTTAGCAGGTTTCTCTGTGCATGGATAATTCTGTGAAGGCATTTCTGTCTCAGTCATAAAACAAAAGAGCCCCAGAGCTTGAAGTGATTGGGGCCATTTGAAAACTACTTAGTAAATTATTAATTTTCAACAATTAGCAGTTAAAAAATCTGAATATAATGCAAGTTAGGGATTTTGTCAATAATGAATATTTAGGGAGAGGAAAAAAAGTAGGAGAGATAAAAGAAGGGAGTAAATTTAAAAATTAAGAAGGAAATAGGCTCAATTTTTGAATATATTTCTATTTTCTTGTTTGCATCTACAAATCTACCAAAACGCTCTTGAAACCTTATATTTCACTACTTTTTAAGTCCGACCTGAGCTATCTGCACAATCCAGGTAGCTCACAGGCAGCTCCAGGTTAAAGAACAACAAAAAAATCTCACTTGCTCCATGCCCCACAGAAATCTCACCAAACCCAAACAAAAAACCTCACTAAACCTTACTATATATTAAAGTCCTCCTTTCCCAAGCAGTTACTTCAGTTACTGTTGGAAAATTAATTTGGAAAACTTACATATGTAACAACAACAACAACAAAAAATCATTTATTATTTGCTCACAGACTTTAAAGCTAAATAATAAATTGAGATCTCATATGTTTAATACAGCAAAATTAGGTTCTACACAGCCATCTCAGTATTCTACTGTTTTAAGGATATGAAAGAACAAATTCTAGTATTTTCATTTCCAGGGAAAATTCCTGAGTTTTTGTGGTCAAAGAAATATCCCAGACATTTTCCAACTTCACTTGCTGAGACAATCAGGGGAAATACCAGCCTCCAGACACAGTGGTTTCAGTGATGAAGAATTCCAGAAATACTCAGAAAGGAGGAGTTCTGGTGCTCTGGATGGCAGATGCAGAGAACCAGAACACACCACAGCACACATTTACTAGTCAGTTTGGAAGGAGTCTCTGACCATAGATGTACATCCATCTCCTAAGGAGTTACCTCAGACTTTCTGATGTCAGTGGTTTCTTTTTCATGAATCAAAGACCAGATCAGGGAAGAAAATACCACTCTTTTTTTGCAGTTTGCGAGAAACATTTTGCGACAATGTACCAGAGTTGTGTCAGCTTTTAGACTGGCCATGTAAAGAGAACGAGAGGGAAAAGTTCTTTTACCTTGCTGACAAATATACATAACTACACAAGCAAAAACATTGACCGCATTTATTCAGCCAGAATTCTTTAAGTGCTTCTGGAGGCCAAGTGGGTCTGATACAAATGAACACAGCCCCACTCCTGTAAATCAATAGACATCTGTGTTAATGTACAATACATAAAAATCTAATAAATTATTCTATCAAGTGGAATTTTTAGCATCAGAATTTTTAGCAGTTTTGCAACTTAGTTCTTTTTCCTTACTAAAAACCATGGATGAGTGAATTCAGTTTTGTTTCCCTCCAAACTACTCGAACGTTGTGCATTTAAACCTTAACATTACTTGCATTCTACTTAAAAACAACTAATAAAAAAAGAAAAGAGAGGGGCAGACAGAGGGAAAAAAAAAAATTCCTAAATCGTCTGAGTCAGAGACTGTCTATTTAGAATATATTTATTCAAAACCTAGCACAATGGGGTTCTGTTCGCATGACTGGCCTCCTCTATGCTACTGTGATACTAATTATAAATTGTTATAACCACAGAAAGTAAAAATTTTTATGCATCCAAATGACAAGGAAACTTTGACCCCATTTTCAAAAGCACCTAAATTGCCTTCAGAGTCTGAATGCCATTTCCTTCCTTACATACGATGGCATTTTTTTAAAATATTACCTAAGATGTAAAAATGGATCAGTAACTGAGCCAAGACTGAGACACTGTGAATAAAGAAACTCAAAGAAGGCGAGAGGAAAGTCCAATTTAAATGTATAATACCTACACACACACGTGTACTTACAATCATACATACCTGCATATGTCAATTGAATTTACTGTGCTTAAACTGTATAACATTCTCTTTACCTAGGAAGATTCTGCATTAGCTCATACATCTTTCCAAGAGGCAAGTAAGCTTACATTACAAGAAAAACAGTACTTCTGGGCACTAACTGCCTTTATGAACTTTATGAACTCATAAACTACTTTGTGAGGTGTGCAAAACTTCAAACCACAGAGGCAACAAAGTAATCCAGGGGAAAAAAAATAGTCTAGAGTGCTTTTTTTGCAAGCCTTTCCACTTTCTCTGCTGTCTTGTTTTTAGTTTCTCTGCCCTGACAGCTATATGTGATATACCACACATACTGCTAAGTCTCTGCTGAGCAAGTTCAAAGCTGCCATGGGGTAAACCAGGCAAGTCATACATATTGTTTAAGGTGGTCCAGATGGCTATGGGGGACTTTCTAAATTTCTTCCCTAAAATTTTAGGCAAGTTTTTAATTGTAGAAACAAGGGAAATTACTCAATCTTTGCTAGCAGCGTGCAAACATTTATAATATGGGAAAATATTGAGATATGCAGTAGAAGATTTTCTCAAACTTGTTTGGTTTTTTCCCAATTTTGGTTTCTAATGAGAGCTTCCCAGATTTAAAAAGTGTGATGGCCCAAATTTTTATGCATCATATCAAAACTCTACCAAGTAAATGTTTGTTCAGGCAGAAAATATTCATAAGCCTCTCAGTGAACAGGAACTTCAAATCAGTCAAGTTTTGCACTGCCAGACCCTGTCAGACTTGAACAGGATTACTCAGGGCCTGGACAGCTTCTTGCTGCCAGGATTTTCCCAGGAAATTTTTCATTCCCACAATGGTCATAAGGCTCTTTGGAGCCCCACGTTTCCAACACACAGACAAGAAGAATGGATAAGCTCCGCCAAGCCATGATAAAGGTGATGATATCACCACTGTCATGAGGGCAGTTCTGAATTCCTCTTCCAGAAGATCTTTGTCTTAATATTTTCCTAAAATAGAGACTTGGATAAAAACAATCTGGATGAGTCAAGATCAAGGTAAGACAGAAATAAAGCTAGTTTACTAGATACATTTTTTAAAGACCTTGGCAGAGAGTAATTTGAGAAATAAGGTTTGCAGCATAATTTATTTAAATTTATAATGATATTCTTGATTGCTCTCTATTCCTAAGAGATTTTCATGCCTTGTAGTGTTTTTCCTTCTTAATTTTATGCTCAACAGAACTCTTTCGACAATATCTTTTAGGTGGGAATCTGATCCTAGTTACTGGTACCCCTGTGACCTACAAAACAGAAGAGTAAAATGCTCCTCCATAACTTTGTCTCCAAGGAAGAAGCTGGGTCTAGAGGGGACTATCATGGACAGTCAGCTTCATTACAGAGACCACAGGGACCTCATTAGGCCTTAAAATCCACTTTTAGGAGTTGTACAAGGACCAAAGCCATTCTTTAAATCCCCCAGTTCTGCTGACTACTGTGTACCCAGGAGGCTACATCCTTCCCTATGGCAGTCCAGTCCAGCTGTTGCACACTTCCCAACAGTGTCTGCAGAAACTCAACAATGACAAACTGCTTTTCAGACAGCGTTAACTCTTCCTGCTTTCAGCTACTTGATGCTGAAATAGCAGGCCATCAAAGAAGATTGCAGGACCCAGCCATACTCATAGGCTTCTGCCCACTGACCTCCCTTTCAAGCTTCCAACTACAAAGTAGTTCCATATTCTTTTGACATAAACTTGGGGGAATACAAACCTTTTTAAATGAATACTAGTGGGACAAGAACACAATTATCTTGCAACTATACTCTTCCATGTTGAATATATCTCCCTGTGAATATGTTATTCCAAATATTTTCCAAGGGGATAAATGTCTAGTTCACGAACTCTTTGTACTGCTTGTATTAATTACCAGCCTTTTTTTATATTGGTAGATTGGATTAGGATTAATAGATTATGAAGACCACTCAGACCTGTCATTCTCTAAAACATTGGCAGAAAATACAGCTGGGTCCTGGCTGACAATTATGGAAGGTCATACAAATTACACTAAGAAATAAAGTGAATATAGGTCATTGCTAGTTAATGGCTCTTTTGAACCAAAATAGAGTTTCACTGTTCATGCATGTTATTTTTATTATGTATTCAGGGACAACAAGGCCTGTCTGGTGTCCTTATTGACTTCAATTTACAATACAGCTATTTCACCGTCCCACTCTGTCTTTAATTCAGTCACAAAAGGCCATGCACTGGAAAGTTATTATTATTTATATACACCATGCCACTGCCTCGGCGCGTAATCAAGGATCGATTGTACTGGGGAGCATACAGACACATAACAAAGAAAACAGTCCCTGCCTCAGGCACTCGCAGTCCCTGCAGCAAGTGCAGCAGGTAAACACAAGTGATAAATAGCACAGGGCTGAATAAGTGAAATATAAAATGCATAACATTTATCAGAAAACAGATGTCCCAACTTCCTACCTTGGTTTTATATTTGTCTTGTCTTGGCATCCCACTCTAGCAATTTGTTTTAGCATGAAAGTTACTACTTTATGCTCACAGGCACATAAATTCCATGAATAAAAATATCATAATATTTTTACATATGCTTAGAAACCATATGTATATGCATTGCACAAAAAGTTAAAAATTAGTGAGAAAGACTAATGGCAATCACAAAGCTTTGCATGTATATCAATCAGAATGCATGTAATTATGAGTGCATGTAGGTGTTTTTACTGCATACCTCAGTTCATTGCATGTTTAGAGCTAATACATATTGATATACTATAACATAATTTTTCTGTTTTATACTTGTAAGGATAGGAAAGTCCCTGGAGAAAAAGCTGGATAAATGGGTTGCAAAAAAGTAGCTTAGACAGCTTTTAGAAGTTAAAATGAGTGACAAAGTCACAGCCTTGAATCACTGTCCGTATATGTACTCTCCTTAATGTTCGTCATAATTGTTGTTTATGGGGTACATTTCATCAGCCTAGTTACACTGATTCCAGAGAGAGATATAACTGATGGATGGCATTAGGCAAAAAAGTGTGGCCTGACATTCAGGTCTAGCAATCACAGAAGGCCTAGTAGCAATGTGAGTCAGTGAAAAATTCAACTACTGTAAAATGCTCTAGAATTTAAAACAGATTTGTCTCACTGAATTCATTGAGCTGACCCTTCAAATCAGGCTGTGCACATCTGAGGTGAAAACAAGATCTGCGGTCTCTGCACGTGGAGGGCTGCTCACCAATTTTCATATGCTACAACTTGTTACCTTTCTCTCCCCATTCTCGTTTTAGCGAGCAGAAGGACAACACCTACTTCATGTATTTGATTAGTTACTGATCTCTAGCTCCTATCTTTTACACATGGAGAAATGTACCTGAGCAGATCGGAAACAGAAGTGGAAGCAGAATGAAGGTTTGCTGACATTCCATCTGCTGCTGCACTAGAGACACTTAGGCAGAGATGACATCTGTTTCCAGATGTTGTTTCTTTTATAAACTGATCTCTGGGAAGAGCCCACATATACAGAAAGTAAGCGAGGAATTATTTAGCCCACACCTATCCTACTGCATAAAATAAGGCCAGGGAAGTGTCAGAAGTACAGTAAAGTACCGTACCAGAATTGCTGCACTCTTTTATTATCATTATTATTATTATCATCACTATCCTTAACATTGTTTTGGCACACGCCAGATGATGCCTGGATGTGGTTTGTGGGATAGCACTTGTCAGGAGCTATTTCCATCAGCCAGCCTGAGCACTGTGACACTGCCTTCTGATAGGAGCAGACACAAAATCCAGATTGGTCAATTCTCTTGATCAAAAATAATTTGTGTTAGGAAAATATAACTCACAAGGATCCCATTCATACTGCACCTACTCTAAGCATCTGCTCATGGTCACTACTGGCAAGAGAATCCTGGAACAGACCTGATTAGGTCACTAAATTAGGTTTTAAGATGTATTGTGTATTTGTACATGTGTGTATACACACACAGACAAAGACAGACACATACAAACCCCCAAAAATGCAAAGGAACACTTTGAGTAGGTGTTCTAAGATCATAAATTTGGAAGGTCAACAATTAACAGTAAAATTTTCTAGAGGTTAAAAATATTCCATCTAGGGTTCAAATAAAAAATGGAAACAGAAGGTCGATGACTACAAACTAACAACCTCAGAAAACTAAGTCCTCATACCTGATCTATTATTGGCCAGAAGAAAAGAGTAAACCAATGCATTCATATTATATGCCTGTTTTATCCCAGTCCCCCACTGAGTAAATGATAGTTAAGCACACTTAAACATAGTATCTGGAAAGAAAATGAGCATTTTTTGCTGGTTAATTTGGAGTGTAGCTTTCTCATTAATTTTAATGCAGTTATTCCCTTAGAAACTGGTTTATTAGGAGAGGCTGTAAGTGGTACACTTCTTCCCTAGATGTTGTCTTTTATACACTTTCAGATATTTTCCATTGATGTTTTTCAGAAAAGGAATAAAGCACTCTTATCACCAAATCTATGTACTTTGGCATCTGCACCTCAGAGATTTTTCATGAACTTGAAAAAAAAATTAATTTTACAGAGCTGAGCCAGGAAAACAGAGACACAAGGTATTGATATTAAATAACACTGATAAATACATAAATCATTTTTACCTCTCCTCTTATACTGAATGCTTTTATGTTTCAACACAGTCTGTGTGTTCCTTTTTGTAGAAGGGGCCTTATAGCTGGAATTCTGAGCACAGGATGAGGATATTCAGAGGTAAAATGCTTTATCTTTCTTGTGTAGCAAGAAAGCAGCCATTCTGCCTTAGTTAAATCTAAATGTCAGTGATCACAACTGATTGTGCCCAGATTTTCTTTCATCCCTGTTAATTGTGAACAGAGGAATTTGGCACCCAAATTAGCAGATATGGCCAGCAACATTTTGTGAGGATGTCAGGAACTCTTTAAGTGACTGTTCTTGCTGCTCTTTAATGACTGTAAACAGGAAAGTAAAGCAGCCATGGAATTCACAGATTCCAGCCACAAGTTTCAAAACCTGCCAAGATTTTTTTCTCCAATGACCACTTCTATTTCTTTTTAATTTCTTTTTTTTTTTTTTGTCTGTTGTTCATCTCCCCTCCCCCCCGCCCCCTTAAAAAAACTAGAGAGATTCTTCGACTGTTCTTCTGAAAACCTGACACTTCTTTGTCTGCTCTTCCAAGGGGAGGGCTCTTTTACACTGTATTCATCTTCAAGCTGGGCCTGCCAATTATAGCTCCACCTGGGTTCAGGAATAAAAGATGTCAGACTGCAGCCTTTGTCCTTTTTTGACTGCTTTATACTGCTATTACATTGATTGCTCTTTGTTTCCCTGCAAATGGGGTTTTACAATTGCAGTCCACCTCCTTCCCTCCTTCTACCACACTCCCTACTCCCTGTTACAAGCTTTTTTTCTTTCCTTTTCTTCTTTTTTTTTTTCCCCACTTCTACTATTAATTTTTGGTGGCTGTTGAGTTTTCATGAGAATCACTCACCTAGCTCTGAACCACTTCTTTATGAGATTTTAAACCACAGTTAGAGACAAGCAAAGGTAAGTCACCAGAGGGATCAACACAGACATTATCCAGGAATAATTCAGCACCCTATGTTTCATTCACATCTTGTGATTATGACTAATTTTTTAATATGATTAAAAAATAATATGATTTTTCTCTCCTGTTTAGAGACCTGATGTGTATTCTTATGAATTAAAAGTGGATCCCTGCCTTTTTGTGGTTTGTTCACATCTGTCCAGGGAGCAGAGTAGGAAAGCTTTAGCCAACAATGCCAATACAACACTATAAAGATTAATAGGGTACCTGAAAAGCAACAAGGACTTTGAGTGATTTCAAGGATTCCAAAGACTCAAGAAATCAATTTCAGTGAAAATGTCCTTGCTAATTTAGTACCTGATAGTATTTGACACCTCTGTGCTTCAGTAAGAACACTGAGCAATATAAGGATTTCTGGGCATGCCTTTTGCAATCAGGATTGTAAATGAAAATTAATGTTAGCTAAATCCTTACAGACAGAAAGGTAAAGAATACCCTTCTAATACCTATCTATTTAAAGTAAAAGTTAGCTCTATTATCTTCACATCTAGCAAAAAGAAATAAATCAGTAAAGGAAAATAAACTGTGGACACTGGCTAAGTAAGAGTGGAACATTGTTGAAGCTATTAAATCTTGCGTATTGTGTCAGAACTGCTGCAGCATTGCCTTAGCACTGAGGAGCCATTTGAGGCTGCTGGGGGAAAAAGCCCACAGCTCCTCCTGACATGAGACAATTTAGATGCTTTTTGACTTGATGTTGTCATTGTTTCATAGCACATTAACAAAAACACCAGCTCAAGCTAGATGCTCAAAATAGGATAAAAGCAATCCATAAAATAAAATCTCTCCTCTGATGATGCCGTAGGTATTAAAATTCTGTTTATAGTGAAGGTTTTTATATGTCCTAATTACATGCTGGAACAAACTATTGTCAGTTCTGCCACGCTGAAAGAGCCTTAATGATGACATTATAGTTTGAATAGAATTTTTAAGCAGATCTAACGTAAAAAGAGATGTAATTAATCAAATTTAAAGTTTACTTTATCTAGGAATAAAGGCCTGCTATATCATTCCCTAAGACTATTGCAATCTTTTCGATGCAAACAAGGTCTAGATCTATGAACTTGCAGAAACAAAATAGGAAAGTAAATTATAGACAGAGGGCTGCAGAAGGGACAAAACACCTAATAAGGGACACATTCCTTCTTCCAATATCTACAGAGGATCTTACACCCTCTTATTTTTCAAGGAAATATATTTCATCAGCTCTAGCAAAATCATTATCCACATCCCACTTCTGGCATGCCAAAGAATTTGCACATAGAGGAATAACACAAAAGCAAGCAGATGAAGAGGGTTGAAGGGAGAGTGATGTGATAGACACTATTGGATGTTGGATGACATAAACCAGATGTGTGAAGGCTTTTTGTCAACCAGTTGCATCCTTCACATTGCTTTATTTCATCTGGAAAAAAAAAAGGTATCATACTAGACCTCTCTTTTTTCGATTTCAGGTTAGTTGAGAGTAAAGATAAAGCTTTCACAGAGCTTCACAGAAATGTATGGATTGTATGCACACACATTTTTTGTGTAAGTACATATATTCTCCTTACACAGACACCCATATGCACCACAGACTATACATACAGAAGTATGTATAAAGATATATGTACAGGGACACATGACCAGCAGCACATGCCAGTTTTAAATGTAGCAAACAACATCCCTCTGCAAGGAAAGAGAGAACTGCTGACCCTCAAAGCTTATAAATATTGTGATCCTTAGCTTCATGCCTAAATAAATGTTTTTATGTTTTAAGGCTAGCTATGCATAGTTCAAGTTAAATCTTTAGGTTTTATGTTTGGATCGTACCTACCGTCCAGCTTTCTCTGTGTGTCTAGTCTTGTGTGAATAATGCAGGTTAATCACCGAGGCACATAGGAGTGTGAGGATAAGGCAAAGCAGAGAGCAATCCCAGCTCCCCTCTCTCATCACTGCTGGCTGTGCTCTTCACCTGTATGCACTGCCTGGCTTGGCACAATGGCAAGCTGCACCCACATTTAAATAAAATGTGTCTAATGAGCGAGTCTCACAGATCTATTTTATATTTTTTATGTTCACTGGCCTCATCTTTGCTGATAAAAGCTTGTGAAAAAACTTGTTAAAGGGAAGAGAAAAGGAAAATCAAGGCAGTCAGAATTAATGTCTGCTGTGCTACTATGAATGGTGCCAGAAGCAGCCCTCAAAACACAATTACAAGCTAAAACTCAGAAAGAAAATTCTCAAGCAGATACAACAAAGGTAGAGGGAGATCATTTGTGCTATTCAAATAACCATCACATGGAAATGTTACTGCCAGAAAAGTGGCATTTTCAACAAAAACATCTGCTTCCTATGAGTCGCCTGAGTAACATCCGTGGAGCATACCAAGAAAATGTATTTGAAGCAGAGGTGTGGGAGTTAAAATCTCTGTGTTCATTTTTGAATTTTCCACCATGTTCATACAGGACCCTGAGCACATTGCTAAATGTTGCTAAGCTAGTGGGTCTTACTCAGCTAAATAAACAGACTAAAAGGTAGTACAGTTAAAATAGGCTTGATCTCACTGAATACATCAGGAATCTGTTCTGGATTAGAAATATCAACCCACCTTCTGCCAGCTAATTTATAGGCATTAGTGCTCATGATGTATTTCACAGTTCTTAGATAAATAGGCAGACATGGAAAAAGGGCCACTCAAAGACCATGTTTTACTGTGCTTTGTGGTGATGACTCATTATTTTTCTGGGAAAGAAGGTCACTGCCTCTTGAATCATCAGCAAAATGGCAGTAAATTCTGATTTCAGACTCTGTGCAGTGCCTGGGGGGAGAAAGAAGAGAAAGTAGAGAGCATTTTACAGATGATTCCTGAGAATTTTTTCCATCAGACTTTTCTCCACATTTTTATTGAGCACAGGCAGGAGGAGAACCTGTTCTGTCTGTGAAAAAGGCCAAAGTCATAGCCCTTGAACCTGGTCACTTAAAATTTATTGGACGAAATCTTCTAGAGGCCGTAAGTTTCTCACCAGAAAACCTCAGCTTCAGCACTTCTTTCCAGGTGTCCATGTGGTTTTTGTTGCTTCATATTAGTCTCTTATGTTACTGCTTCCTCCAGTTCATCTGAGGTGTGTGAGGCTGGGAAGACCAACTCTCCATGAAGGAACCGTACTGGACACTATGGCTCTGTAAATGGGAGAAGCTGTGAAAAGTAGCTGAGACTAAGGACTAAGGTCTAAGGTCTTCAATATCACTACACTCTGTAGATAAACTAGGTATAAAAAAAAGCCACGATCTACTTTAGGTATTATAACTGGGCATGAAAAATTAGCCTGTTCTGTGATTCCATTTCTTTTTATTTTTCCATTTTACTGGAATTTTTGACCATCAGAGTTTGCTTAAAAAGAGTATGAAATATTCCAAGAAAAGTAGTTGCATCAAACCCGAACCCTTAGTTGTTAAAAAAATAGTACATTTTCATTTATATTATGTTATTATTCCACACTCTTCAAAATTGTCACATTTTAAAGTTTTCTGCATCAAAGTATCAAGAGATGCAGCTATCTACAGGTTGAAATAAGTTCAGAAACCTGCATTTCTTCCACTTGGAAACCCTCTTGAAACAAAACGTGTACATGTCATCAGTAGCAACAAAGTCTGCTCCTTGTCAGTGCCTTGGAGTTTTGATAGATTAGTGGTGTCCATACTCTTTTTTTTTTTCCTTTTTCTTTTACA